>VDFB02047230.1:212314101-212391090 GCA_007258455.2 Sequoia sempervirens
TTTTGTAATTTTTTATTGAAAACTTTTTTTTTGTTAATTTTTTATTAGGAATATTTGTCGTTTTAAAAAATTGTCGTGTACGACACACATAAGATGACCTTAACTTATCATTTTTATTTTTTTTTAAAGTTTGTGGACTAGTTTCATTAGAAATTAATTGAAAACTAGAAAAAATAATCCAATTGTAAAAAGAATTATATATTTGAATCTTCATTGTCTCATATAAAATGGGTTTTAATTTCGTAGAAAAATTCTACAAAAAATGGTGTCCGCCATAAGTCCAAATTGGGTATTTTTCTCTGACATTGTTAGGACCTTCAACTTGCAGGTCAAACCAGGTTGAAGGCGTAGGTTCGGATTCCCAATGTTTTTCCCGAACCAAAATACAAGGCAAAAACCCATCTACAAAGAAAACCCAATTTCAAATTTTTGGAAACGCGATCCCGTTATTTAAAACGTGATCCCATTTTCAAAATTGCCAAAACTAGAATTATTTTGAAAATTTTCAAACGGCATCCCGATAAATTTCTTTCCAAAAAATTGTTCAAATTGAAAATTTTCAAATCGTGATCCCGTTTTGAAACTTTCCATTTTTGAAAATTTTCAAGAAAGGATCCTATTTTGAAAATTTTCCAAAAATGAAAATTTTTAAATGCGGCATCTCGTTTTTAAAAAAACAGGATCCCATTTTTAATTTAGGCTCAGGATCCTGAAGCTAGACGGGATCCTGTTTTTTAAAAATGGGATCCCATTTCTTTGAAGCGGGATCCCGTTTTTGTAATGCCAATTTTTTTTTTGCTAAGGCAAAAACTTCCACATTTCGTGGACTCAACTTCTTGCACTTACCCTGCTTCCGGACCCCGTTGTGATTATGAATGCGCTTGATGCTAAAAATGTGTAGGTTTTCATTGTTCCTTCAGTTGAGCCACCTCTTTTGATGTCCCTTTTGGATGTCCCGCCTTTCCTAAAACCCGTAGATATGTTAAATACTTCGGTGGTATCCACTATAGTTTTCTCTTACTCCTCTGCCTTTGCACCTCTCACCTTGTCTTTGGGGAGTTCATGTCCCCCAATGGAGGAGAAGGTGGAGATTGGTCCTTCTAGCAATGGAGGATGTAATAGGAGTCCTCTTTCAGAAGGTGGTCCCACAAAGACTTGTTCTATCTTAGTAACAGAACCAGTCTTGGCTTCCCATGAGTTTGTTATTACTCCCCACTTAGTCAGCCTAGCAATGAATCTCGAGAAAAATCTTCTCCATCTATTGAGGTGAAACATAGTACTCATGTAAAGTGCATGTTTAACTCTCTGGACGAAATTCCATCCTTGTCAGCGATTTTGCAAAATCACTGGTCACCTTCGCTCCATAAGATCTTAGTGGAGGAGACCTACTGGAGCATTCTTCCATAGCCCTTGTTGTAGGAGGGCTAGATGCTCCTCCTCTTAACATTCCACCACTGCAAGCTCATCCTCCTTCCCCCTATGATAATCTAGAGTGGGAAGTAGACAACCTGTTAGTCGACCAGTCTTAGGGGGAGGCCTCTTTTTTTATCTTTAGATTAGATGTGTGTGTGTTGTGATGTGTTCCCTCAAGATCCTTGTCACCCTTCTTGGTGCTTGGATATAGGCATGCTTTTTGTGTTGTAAACTTTTTTCTATTTGTATCATCATTCTTCCATGTTTTTGATTTAGTTTCGTCAAAATTGGGGATGATGCAAGGAATTGGGGGCATTTAGGCTTCCCTTCCATGTTGACCCAATTTTTTATTTTCACTTTGTCTTCTCATGCATTCTTCACATGGTATGATATAGTAGGGGGTTGATGAAAGTTCATTTTATATAATATTATTATACATATATATTAATGAGCAGTTTTGAGCCTAAAATATTAGGCTACCCTATGGCCTTTGTGTTATTATCTTTTTTCTATTTTCTTATCTTTCTTTCTTCTTTTCTTGAGTTGTCCCTCTCATGTGTGACAACGCCACTTCTATAACACTTTGATTTTTAGAAAAAAAATTCATTTCCAATGAATCTATTATTGAGAATCTTCACAAACTCCTTTTTAGAATCGAATTCTCAACTTGAAACCCTAACGGAATGTGTTTCCTTCATCATGGGTTCATAAAGAAAGAAATTGAGAACCTTCACCTTGCAAGGGGGCATTTTCTTCCTTTTGAATTCCTTGATGAAGTGAGCATATTTCGAAAGGACTCCTTGATGATGAATTGATTCAAGAAAGAAATATCTCTTCCACACTTTCAAATAATGCATCCCTTGAATGGACCCCTTCCTTCACACCAGGTTCCCAAGGGACCCCTTTGAAACCTTTCCAATCTATCGACGGTTTGCATGAATATATTTTTTTCTTTCTTGCATGGTAGCTTTCAGACATATTCTATTTGTGAGTAGACATGTCGCTTCACAAATTCTTCTGTGAAGCCACTTTCTAACTTAGTAGAGTCCCCTTTTTTGGGTTTCCTCCATATGAGAGATCTTGGGTGATACCTTCCCTACAAGTCTGAGGGTATGTAGGGTGCTTTCTTTGGGTTTCCTCCATGTGAGAGATCTTGGGGGATGCATCCTTGTAGGTTCGCTGGTCTATAGGGTGCTTATTCTGAGTTTCCTCCATGTGAGGGATGTTGGGGTTCCCTCCCTTGTAGGTTTGCATGTCTATAGGGTGCTTTCTTTCTCAATTTGCTCCATGTAAGAGATCAGGGGGCATACCTACCTACAAGTCTATTGGTCTATAGGGCACTTCCTCTGAGCTTCCTCCATGCGAGAGATCTTGGGGGTTGCTCCCCTATAGATCTGTGGGTCTGTAGGACAATTTTTTTTCTTGGTTTCCTTCATGTGAGAGATCTTGGAGGACACCTTCCTTATAAGTCTGTAGATCTATAATACACTTTTTTTGGTATCCTTCATGTGAGAGACCTTTTAGGATACTTTCCTTGCAAGTCTTTGGGTCTACAAGGTTCTTTTCTCTTTATCCCTCAAGATCCTTGTCACCCTTCTTGGTGCTTGGATATAGGCATGCTTTTTGTGTTGTAAACCTTTTTCTATTTGTATCATCATTCTTCCATGTTTTTCATTGACTTTCATCAAAATTGGGGATGATGCAAGGAATTGGGGGCATTTAGGCTTCCCTTCCATGTTGACCCAAATTTTTATTTTCACTTTGTCTTCTCATGCATTCTTCACATGGTATGATATAGTAGGGGGTTGATGACAGTTCATTTTATATAATATTATTATACATTTATATTAATGAGCAGTTTTGAGCCTAAAATATTAGGCTACCCTATGGCCTTTGTGTTATTATCTTTTTTCTATTTTCTTATCTTTCTCTCTTCTTTGCTTGAGTTGTCCCTCTCATGTGTGACAACGCCACTTCTATAACACTTTGATTTTTAGAAAACACATTCATTTCCAATGAATCTATTATTGAAAATATTCACAAACTCCTTTTTAGAATCACATTCTCAGCTTGAAACCCTAACAGAACGTGTTTCCTTCATCATGGGTTCGTAAAGAAAGAACTTGAGAACCTTCACCTTGCAAGGGGGCATTTCCTTCCTTTTGAATTCCTTGATGAAATGAGCATCTTTTGCAAGGAATCCTTGATGATGAATTGATTTGAGAAAGAAACATCTCTTCCACACTTTCAAATAACGCATCCCTTGAATGGACCCCTTCCTTCACATCGGGTTCCCAATGGACCCCTTTGAAACCTTTCCAATCTATCGATGGTTTGCATGAATATTTGATTTCTTTCTTGCATGGCCACTTTCAAACATATTCTATTTGTGAGTAGACATGCCGCTTCACAAATTCTTCTCTGAAGCCACTTTCTAACTTAGTAGAGTCCCCCTTTTTGGGTTTCCTCTATATGAGAGATCTTTGGGGATACCTTCCCTACAAGTCTGAGGTTATGTAGGGTGCTTTCTTTGGGTTTCCTCCATGTGAATGATCTTGGGGGATGCATCCTTGTACGTTTACGGGTCTACAGGGTGCTTCTTCTGAGTTTCCTCCATGTGAGAGATGTTGGGGTTCCCTCCCCTACAGGTCTGCAAGTCTATAGGGTGCTTTCTTTCTCAATTTCCTCCATGTAAGAGATCTTGGGGCATAGCTACGTACAAGTCTATGGGTCTATAGGGCACTTCCTCTAAGCTTCCTCCATGTGAGAGATCTTGGGGGTTGCTCCCCTACAAATCTATGGGTCTGTAGGACAATTTTTTCTCGGTTTCCTTCATGTGAGAGATCTTGGAGGACACCTTACTTGTAAGTCTGTAGGTCGATAATACATTTTTTTTGGTATCCTTCATGTGAGAGACCTTTGAGGATACTTTCCTTGCAAGTCTGTGGGTCTATAAGGTGCTTTTCTCTTCATCCTTCATGTGAGAGATCTTAGGGGATACCTTCCTTATAGGTCTACAAGTCTATAAGACACTTTTCTCAGGGCTTCCTTCATGTGAAAGATCTTGGGGGTCACCCTCTTGTAAGTCTATGAGTGTATAAGACACTTTCATTCTACAACTTCATAGTTCTGCAGGGCTATGAAGTCCTTTAGTTGTCCTACGCTCTCGAGTTTGCTAGATCGTTGTCTACTTCCTCAATGGTTCAAGTATACATTTCTAATCCTATTCACTCTTCGATCTACTTTATCAAAGCACTCATCAGTGTTTGTGCTTTCTAAAGTCATCAAAAAATGTATAGGTGCAAATTTTTTCCCCTTAAGAAAATTCCCCTTTTACACTTCCTCACCTTAGAAAACCAAATCCAAAAGAATAATTCTACATCATCCCATTGCCTTTGTTCCACTTAGCATTTTTCTTCCATGTCAGTAGAAGAATCTTTGTCAGGATGCCCACACAATGCATATATTTTCGCATGGAAAAATCACATCCCTGATAGATTCCTACATCTAAAGCTGGAAGAGGCATTACATTTCCCATTGGGGTTGGTTTGTAACATCCCTCTTTGATAAATTGACCTCAAATATGGCAGATTCTCTCCTTCTTCCTTCAAAAAAACTCTTCCTTCATTCATTTCATCAGCTTCACATCCTCTAGCAATCTTCTACACGCTCTTTTTTGGCACTTCCAAGTGTTTTCTCCATTCCCAATAGCAATCTAGCACTTTGTAGAAACAACAACAACACTCCATCAGCTGCGCAAAGCAAGTGTGGAACAAGCCATTGCAATAGCGGCTTGAGGTTTTGGAACACCTCCCTTGATCATAGTTGAGGCTGTGGTGATTGTTCAAGCCCTCTTTTCTCCTCCATTAGCTAGTGAGCTCTTGGTGGAGGTGGTAACATTTCACTGCTCTCCTTTGTGATTTGGTTGAGTAGCTTTTTACTATTTTGTAGTGTTACTTGCTTTTTCTCCTTCTCTACTTCTTTATCGTATATTTCTCCATCATTTCTATATTGCTATCTGTGGAGGTGGAAACACCAAAATAGGGGTCTGACTGAGGTAGACCCCTATAGCTTCCAACATTTTTCCCTCTTTCTTATGTGTAGGTGGACGTGCTTTTTGGAGCTAGCTAGTGAAAGAGCATCTTTGTGAGATTATCCTTTTTACCTTAGCCTTCATATATTTACTCTATCATGTTTTTTCTTATCTTTCCTACTTCATAGTTCTAGTTTGTTGATTTATAAGTGACTAGCTACGTCGTCAGCTCATTTTCTAGCAGTTTGTACTATGTTTTTGGTCCTTTGGTCGTACAGACCCTAGCACACCCGAGAGACGCCAGTGTGCTGTGCTCTCATCCTAAAACTACACTTCTGTCATTGGGCAAAGAGTTACCTAAGGTACAGTCTTGAACCCAACAACTAGCTCTCCTAGCCCCAATCTTGATTTTAGGTCTGCAGAGTGATTGAAGGGCATTATGGTCCTCATCATTGTCGTCACTCATTTCAAACATCCCTTTAGAGTGAGGTAAGTTAGGGCAGCCTTCTGCTCTTGACTCTCCATGACCTGGGGCCTTTATGTGTTTGGTCTCCCTCTCTTACATCTTCATATAGACTTTGATCGCATGCTTGACATCACTTATCAAATATAAATATATTCTATCAAGGGGGTTAACTATGAAGAATTTATCCCTCACAATAAAATAGTTCTCTAAGTTAGTTTTTAAACTCCGCTAAGCCATATATACGATTAGATCCTAGTGATCAAGGAAAAAAAATGTTGCAAGAACTTACAATTAGAAATTAATCTCACAAGTTACAAGATCAACATCATGGATTATGCCATTTCTCAAGAACTCATTTTTGTCATCGAGGAGCATGGATTCAATCCACAACAACAGCTATTACAATTGCAAAAAATGGTCATATCATAATAAATGTTTGTTGGGTGAAAGTGACTAAATTTTGTATAGCATTAACACTTATTTCTTTGTCATAATTCCTAAAACTAAGTGGTTCATCCTTTTTAATGTAATTTTTTAATATTCGTCTATTGCTATTATCGAATTTCAATGGAGTATTTAAATGAAGGTTAATTGTGACTTTATTTATATACGTTTACTTAATTAGGCTAGATTTATGTTAAAATTTATTGCGTTGAGAATTAATATTATTTTGAATATAGTAAAATCATAACTACACATATTTAAAGTAAATTATAAAATAATTGTTTGAGTAAATATTAATAAATAAAATATAAATAATTCTAAAGTAAGTTATCGAAAAACACTATTTAGTATATAAAAGAACTATAAAATAAGTCTTAAGTGGAAAAGAAAAAAACTATAAGTAAATAAAAATAACTCAAAATTTATATCTACATATTTGGTAGATGTATTCAAGAGATTATATATAAACCTATATGTATAGATATACAAAAAACTATAGTTTTGTCACATAAAATTTAAATACATGCTTGGAGAAAACCATTTCTTCACATATTTTAACGATAGGTATGCTACTTTGTTACAAATATATTCATCCCTTCAAATTCAAAACCAAACATCATATTTAATGTATTTAACTTTTACAAATTAATTTAATATTTATTGTTTGGTTCTTATTTCTAATTAATTAATCAATAGGAAGTGTAAAATTATCTTTTATTATGAACAATTCAATGACAAAACAATCAATAATACTTTTACACCTTATTGTATTAAAAATAAATAATCTATAGTTATACCTAAAATTTACATCTTTTTATACAATTGAACCATAGCTTCCATTAAATATTTTTTTAATATAAAGACAAAAAAAATTAAAACAACCACTGATTACAAAGTATGATTGTCAGTCTAAAAAAGCATGCCAACGCACCAATTCCAAAAAATCTTGAAAATTCAAAATAGGACTCCCAGTCTTAAAAAAATCCAAACACACCAATTCCAAAAAAATCTTGAAAATTCATATTTGAAGAGGGACAATCGCTATAAGAAGAGGAACCCTTCAAACCTAACTACAAGATATAAACCCTTATTACCCTAAGATTGTTCATGTTGAGAGTATGTTCAAAAAAAACCACCAAAACAAAAGTCAATGAAGAAAAGAATAAGAAAGTTAGGCTAAAACAATTGGACCATAACCTCCATAGGATGCTTGGGAAAGAAACGTGTTGCCTAACCAGATATAAACTCTTATTACACTAAGATTGTTCATATTGTGAAAATCTTTTTAAAAACTACCAAAATAAAAGGCAATAAAGAAAAGAATAAAAATGTTATGCTAACAAAATTGAACCATACCCTCCATAGAATGCTTGGAACGAAACGCGTTCGGTGTGGCTTGAACAATTCACGCGCAACATAGGAATATGCATATCTTCAGTCTAGGGTGGCTACTCATTAATTACAGGCCTTTAGTCGGTGGGCCTTCTCTATTTATTTGCGCTCGTTGCTCTTGTCTTACATAGTTTGAGCAGTTTATTTGTGTTTGTTGATCTGCTACGCAGCCTACAAAGGTTGTTTGGTGCAACGTCTAACAATGGCTCGAAAGGAATTCTCAGGAAGCTGTATTTTCCTTCTCTCCCTTATTCTATATCTCCTCCGCAGGTTAGTTTATCTTCTCCTCCTTAGTTTGGTTCCTTAAAGTACTTTTCTGTTCAAGAAGTAAATATATGCACACCATCTATTCACAAGATGCTGCTTTTATTTGAAGTATTCTTGCTCTGGTAAACAGATTTTTCAATCCGTAGGGCTTTGGGATTTCTTTTTGGTGTATATAAATAGAGATATGGTAACCCTTCACAATAGGGTTTAACGATGTTCAATCTGTTTCTGAATACCTATCTAAACCTAGACCAGGTTGGGTAAGTCATAGCAACAGTGTAAAAGTATACAAATCATTGTGTTGGACAAGATTGAGCAGGAATCAGGGATTAAACAGACATGTTTTAGTCTGTCGTGGCTATAATAAATCTATATTGGAAGAAAAAATATAGAAATAATACTAAAGAGAATAGAGTTTTTATTTTCTTTTCTTAGGGCATTGAGTTTATTGTTTCTGTTGCTCACAAATAACTTGTGCATGTACAGGAGATGCCAATGCAATAAAACTGGGTGGCTCATGAATGTTCTTTCTCACTATTAATTTGTGCCTGCATTAACTAGAAACCTCAGAGACTTTTTAGTAGCAGTTGATTAAATTATCTGATGATTAAAAATACCAGATTTTAAAAGAATACACTGTGAAACAGTAAACCTAAAATGCAGTTTAAGACCAATTATAAGTTTTTATGAATTTAAAACAATGTATTTTATTAATGGGTGTGTACTTTTGTGTAACATAAAATGCAGGTATGTGCAGTAACGATGGCATATACATTGTATGTGAACTCTCCTGCCTTAAATATATTTTGCTGGGAATTTGTTGTAATTTTAGATCTCAGAGGAATTTGACTACAGTCCGAGATTAGTGTTACCGTTTGCTAAACAAACATGAAGAAATGGTTATTTTTCATGTTTGAAGGAAATTTGTAAATTCTCCTGCATTATTTTTCAGTTTGTTTAGAATCTGTTAAAATTAGTTTTGTGTAAAAAAGAAACTGTAGTTTTGCATTAGTATATCTATTGTAACTAGAAATAAATTAGATTTTAGTTAGTTTTTCCTGTAGTTGGTATGTTTTAATTTTTTTTGTAAAATCTAAACTCCTCTATAAAAGAGGTATGATGTAAATGTTTTTGATGAAGTAATAGAGGTTGTGCTGCAGCATGGTATGTTAATACTTTTGTGCTTTATATATTTCAATGTGTTATGTGTTTTGATATTTCTTCATTCAATACCATGAAACTGGTATCAGAGCCAAGGGAGGTTCTATGGTGAATATCTGAAATATAATTTGATAATAAATGTTTAAGTGAAGCTGCAGCTGGAAGAAAACATGGTGAAGGATCTGTTGATTTGTTAGGCTGATTTTGCAGTCACACAAGAGCCGCCATACAAAGGATTGCAGATTCAAGAGAAGTCAGAGAAGAATGATGTAGATAGAAGTTTTGTTGCTGACACAGATTTAAAAGGTTGCAGATCTAGAAATTAAAAAAAAAAGGTTGTTCTCAGATTGCAGATTGTATCATCTGTAATGCAAAAGAATAAGTGTAGAAAGTGTTTCTTAGACTGTTGGAAAAGATAATTAATTTTATTTTGAAAAGCTTGATTGTGTGTTTGGAAAAAGATTTGTAGAGATCTTTGAGGTAATTTGTATTGGAAGAAAGTTGCTACAAAAAATAAAGATATATGATCAGTTTTTATTGCTAAAAGTAAATAACAACTCTTTTTTGGAGAGAATTATTGTATTTGTGTAACTGCCAAAAGAAGTTGCAGAAAAAGACATCAATGTTCATCATTTCAAGAGATTTGTAGAAGACAACGCATAAATTTGTAGAGGAAAGAGTTTGAATGCCACCGTGGAGTTTTAGAGAAAGTTTGTAGAAGGAAATTGTGTAAAGAAGAGTGGAGGCGCTCTTGGAAAAGAAGAAATCGCTAGAGCAGAATTAGGTGAGTTTAATCAAATGTATTTTAATGGGAAAGATAGGCAAAAGAGTAAAAAAGGAGAAAAATGTTTTGGAGGAGGAAGTGATAGAAATTAAAAAATGTAATTCACAATTGGTAGCAGATATAAAAAAATTTGGAAAAGAAAGATATGAGAATTTGTGTGAAATTGGCAAATTAGAAAAGGAATTGAATTATGTTGAAATAGAGAATTAAGAGTTGGAAGAAAGATTAAAATTCTTTGATGAAATCAAGAAAAAGAAAGAAGATTTTGAGGAAATGCTAAAATTGTTAGAACAAGAAAATTGTTTACAGAAGGAAGAATTATCAAAGTTGAATGAAGAAAATAAATGTTTACAAAGCGGTTGATAAGTGATGTTGCTTGTTGTATTGAAGATATGTGTTCTTTTGTTGATAAATCAAGTAGTTTGTGTGATATGGCAAGTATTGTTTTTGATGAAGAATGTATAAAAGAAGAATGTGAAGATGATAATGTAAATCTTAATAATTGTCATGAAAAAAATGTTGGTTTGAGATTAATGCAAAGAATAGGTTATAAAGGTGAAGGATTAGGAAAAAATGCACAAGGAATAAAAGAACCAATTGGACCCGTTATGAGACCAAAATATGAAGGTCTTGGATATATTATAGGTAAAGGAAATTTTACAGGATCAAGAAAATTTGTTCAAGAAATGAATCAATGTTCACATTGTAAAAGGGAAAGTTATTGCGAAAGATACATGTTGGCCGGCAGCAGTTGGAAAGAATTGGTGAGAGTTGATAGTAAGAAGATTTTGAAGATGGTTTGAATTATTTATACAAGTAAACAAATTGAGAGTGTTTGAATATTTGGTTGGAAAGTTGAAAGAAATTTAGGGTTGAAATTAAGGGGGAGTGTTGTGTAAAAAGAAACTGTAGTTTGGCATTAGTAATATCTATTGTATCTAGAAATAAATAAGAATTTAGTTAGTTTTATTTTGTAGTTGGTATGTTCTAAATTCTCCTGCCTTATTTTTCAATTTGTTTAGAATCTGTTATATTAGTTTCGTGTAAAAAATAAAATGTAGTTTTTGCATTAGTATATCTATTGTAAGTAGAAATAAATTAGAATTTAGTTAGTTTTTTCTATAGTTGGTATGTTTTAATTTTTTTTTGTAAAATCTAAACTCCTCAATAAAAGAGGTATGATGTAAATGTTTTTGATGAAGTAATAGAAGTTGTGCAGCAGCATGGTATGTTAATATTTTTGAGTTTTATATATTTCAATGTGTTATGTGTTTTGATATTTCTTAATTCAATACCATCAAAGTGGTATCAAAGCCAGGGAGGTTCTATGGTGAAGATCTGAAATCTAATTTGATAATCAATGTTGAAGTGAAGGTGCAGCTAGAAGAAAACATGGTGAAGGAGTTGTTGATTTGTTAGGCTGATTTTGCAGTCACGCAAGAGCCGCCATACAAAGGATTGCAGATTCAAGAGAGGTTAGGGAAGAATGATGTAAAAGAAATAAAAAAGAAATTTGTTCTCAGATCGCAAGATCGCAGATAGCATCATCTGTAATGTAAAAGAACTAGTGTAGAAAATGTTGCTTAGGCTGTTGGAAAAGATAATTAATTTTATTTTGAAAAGCTTAATTGTGTGTTTGGAAAAAGACTTGTAGAGAGCTTTGAGGCAATTTGTATTGGAAGAAAGTCGCTGTAGAAAATAAAGATATATGATCATTTTTTATTGCTAAAAGTAAATTACAACTATTTTTTGGAGAGAAATATTGTATTTTTGTAACTGTCAAAAGAAGTTGTAGAAAAAGAGATCAATGTTCATCATTTTAAGAGATTTGTATAAGACAATGTATACATTGCAAGAGGAAAGAGTTTGAAGGCCACCATAGAGTTTTAGAGAAAGTTTGTAGAAGGAAATTGTGTAAAGAAGAGTGGAGGCAGTATTGGAAAAGAAGAAATCACTAGAGCAGAATTAGGTGAGAGTTGATAGTAAGAGGATTTCCAATTTGAAGTTTTGAAAATTTTATGCTTTGAAAGCTATAGATAGTGAGAGGATTTCCAATTTGAAGTTCTCAAAATTTGAAGATCAAAGTTTGATGGATTGTCGCAATAGTTGGAAAGAACTGGTGAGAGTTCATAGTAAGAAGATTTTGAAGATGGTTTGAATTATTTACACAAGTAAACAAATTGAGAATTTTTGAAGACTTGGTTGGAATGTTGAAAGAAAATTACGGTTGAAATTAAGGGGGTGTGTTCTGTAAAAGGAAACTATAGTTTCGCATTAGTAATATCTATTGTAACTAGAAATAAATTAGAATTTAGTTAGTTTTTTTTGTAGTTGGTATATTCTAGATTTTTCTTGTAAAATCTAAACTCCTCTATAAAAGAGGCATGATGTAAATGTTTCTCATAAAGAAATAGAAGTTATATATTTTTGTGTTTTATATATTTCAATGTGTTATGTGTTTTGATATTTCTTCATTCAATACCATCATTTCAAGGGTCTTTGCAAATTGAATTTTAACGGTTAAATGTGATTTCCCTTAATAGGGAAGGGTGTCCAATACAACATGAGTGGTGGCTTGGTTTTTTAATTGGAACCAATTGTTTGGGTGAGGTTAGCTTTATTGGGATTTATAGTCATTATTGCTAGTGGATATGTTTGTTGGACCGTTTGTGTATCTTAGTCTTGGCTTCTTGATGGCTTTGGTTTCTTTACTACTCATCTTGCATGTACTTTTCCTCTCTTTGTGGTTGGGGATTGGTAGGTTTTCTCATAGGCCCTCATGGGATTGTGGTGCTCTTGGTGCCTTTATGGTCAGTGCTCTATTCTATGTGGCTTCGCAGTCTTGGTTTCATGATGGCTTTAGTTGTTTTACTACTCATCTCCCCTATTCATGTCCTTGCTATGAGGTGGGGTTTGATGTTTATTTGGTTGTTGGGTTCACTTCTTTTGTGTTTTCTTTTGTTTTTGCTCTATTCCAGTGTTGGGTGGTTGAGCCCAGTGATAAATTTCAGAAAACCCCCTCAAAAAATGATATAAAAATTACTGAATCTTTCTGCTTTTTAGGAAAAAATATTAATTTTATTCGTTATTCTTTTTACATCACTAAAATTTTGTAGAAAATATTGGCGAATCTTGAAAAATAATAGGAAAATACATTAATCATGATGGAGAATCCATTCAATCCAAAAATAATTCTCATGGTTAAAATATGATATAATGACCCTTATTATATTCTACAAGATAAAATGTGCCCATGATCTATAGTTCTAACTGGGCTCAAAATTGCTTTTAGATCATTGATCTAGCGACCCTCATTGTACTCTCTGAGGTAAAATATACCCACATTCTTTATGCTCATAAGACCCAAAATTATGAGCCCCATGCATATTATAGATCGTGGGTGCATTTTACCTCATGCAATACAACAAGGGCCATTAGATTATACTATAAATCAATATTAGAAACTAAAGATTAGAAATATGGTCCTAAATAAACTAATAATTATGATATATACTATTGGAAAATTAATATAAATTTCTACTATAATTCAAAAAATTTAGGTGAATATGATCTGAATATTGTGGTGAATTTTTTAGTTAAGATTTTTGATAAAATAATTTGTTTTGTGATTTAAATATGACTATAATAAAATTGTGTAAAAATGTGACAATTCAAGTCGCGTTATAGCTTAAACTATTAGCCAAATTTGGATTCCCAAATTTCAACTATTAGCCAATTGGTGAATATTAGGCATTAAAAAGATCACTAGTTGAGCCCTAATTTAAATCTGCAAGGTCTCTTTCATGATTTCCAAATCTATGTTGGGGACATTAGTATTGTAGTGGTTTGTTGATGTATGGGTTTTTTGTGCTTCTCAACCTGCTCCTCCTACTCCCATTCAAGAGCGAATCCATCCACTGGAAACAACTATGGAGGACACTCCCATGGTTGATCACAAGCCTTTTGTTCCTTCGTAGCCTCCAGCCTCTAGCTTGAAGATTCATAGAAACCGCCTTGTGCACAAGTGCATGCACTGGCGAAATGCTCTCATGATTGAGAATGCCACATTACAGAAGAAGGAAGAAGAGACAACCACCCCTGTATTAGGGCATTCTACCATGTCCTCCTCTCTCCTCCCCTCTACTTTTGTTCAATCTAGCTCCTCATTGCTGGGTGTGTGCAAGAAGTTGAGTCCAATTTTTGGCCAAAAAGTGGAAGTGTTTTCCATTTGACACATTTGACCTTAAAATTTGAAGCACTTAGAGATGGAATCTTCGAAAAAGTCACTAATCATAAAATGTAGTACTCAGAGTCTAGTTTCCAAATTTATAATTTATTTCAATACCCAGATTGTACAAATTGAGTTTCAATAAGCATTAAAAACCACTATTTAAAAGTCACTTTTTTTTACCATACCATGCATGTGTACAACATCCATATTTTGACCTAAATTATCATATTTTTCTAAATCCTATTGGGAAAAGATTTGTGACTCACTTAAGCTTGTTCTCAATATATTTTTGTAATTTTTTATTGAATACTTTTTTTTTTGTTAAATTTTTATTAGGCATATTTGTCATTTTAAAAAATTGTCGTGTACGACACGCATAAGATGACCTTAACTTATCATTTTTTTATTTTTTTTTAAATTGAAAAGAATTGTTTGACGTTTGTCCTTGTGCAGTCCATTCGTCAAATGTTATGTTGATCAAAAGTTATTAAAATATTTAAAAACCCTAATATTTTAAGTTTATGGACTAGTTTCATCAGAAATTAATTGAAAAATAGAAAAATAATCCAATTGTAAAAAAATTATATATTTGGAATCTACATTGTCTCATCTAAAATGGGTTTTAATTTTGTATAAACATTCTGAGAAGGCTTTAATTTCGTATAAACATTCTGCGAAAAAAGTTGTCAGCCATATGGTTCAGATTCCCTATGTTTTTCCCGAACAAAAATACAAGGCAAAAACCCGCCTACAAAGAAAACCCAAATTCAAATTTTCTAAAACACGATCCCATTTTGTAAAGCAGGATCCCGTTTTGGTTCTACAAAATGAGATCCTGTTATTTAAAACGAGATCTCATTTTCAAAATCGCCAAAAACTAGAAATTTCCATTTTTGGAAAATTTTCAAAGCGGGATTAGGAAAAAATGCACAAGGAATAAAAGAACCAATTGGACCCGTTGTGAGACCAAAATATGAAGGTCTTGGATATATTATAGGAAAAGGAAATTTTACAGGATCAAGAAAACAAGAAATGAATCAATGTTCACATTGTAAAAGGGAAAGTTATTGTGAAAGATACATGTTCGCATCTACATCTATGCAAATTTTGTGGTTTGAAAGCTATAGATAGTGAGAGGATTTCCAATTTGAAGTTCCAAATTTGAAGATCAAAGTTTGATGGATTGCGGCAGCAGTTGGAAAGAATTGGTGAGAGTTTATAGTAAGAAGATTTTGAAGATGGTTTGAATTATTTATACAAGTAAACAAATTGAGAGTGGTTGAATATTTGGTTGGAATGTTGAAAGAAATTTAGGGTTGAAAGTAAGGGGGAGTGTTGTGTAAAAAGAAACTGTAGTTTGGCATTAGTAATATCTATTGTAACTAGAAATAAATAAGAATTTAGTTAGTTTTTATTTGTAGTCGGTATGTTCTAAATTATCCTGCATTATTTTTCAATTTGTTTAGAATCTGTTATATTAGTTTTGTATAAAAAATAAAATTTAGTTTTTGCATTAGTATATCTATTGTAAGTAGAAATAAATTAGAATTTAGTTAGTTTTTTCTATAGTTGGTATGTTTTAATTTTTTTTGTAAAATCTAAACTCCTCAATAAAAGAGGTATGATGTAAATGTTTTTGATGAAGTAATAGAAGTTGTGCAGCAGCATGATATGTTAATATTTTTGTGTTTTATATATTTCAATGTCTTATGTGTTTTGATATTTCTTAATTCAATACCATCAAAGTGGTATCAAAGCCAGGGAGGTTCTACGGTGAAGATCTAAAATCTAATTTGATAATCAATGTTGAAGTGAAGGTGCAGCTAGAAGAAAACATGGTGAAGGAGTTGTTGATTTGTTAGGCTGATTTTGTAGTCACACAAGAGCCACCATACAAAGGATTGCAGATTCAAGAGAAGTTAGGGAATAATGATGTAGATAGGAGTTTTGTTGCTGACACAAATTTAAAAGGTTGCAGATCTAGAAATAAAAAAAATGTTGTAGAAAAAGAGATCAATGTTCATCATTTTAAGAGATTTGTATAAGACAATGTATAAATTGCAAGAGGAAAGAGTTTGAAGGCCACCATAGAGTTTTAGAGAAAGTTTGTAGAAGGAAATTGTGTAAAGAAGAGTGGAGGCAGTATTGGAAAAGAAGAAATGACTAGAGCAGAATTACGTGAGTTGATAGTAAGAGGATTTCCAATTTGTTTCGCATTAGTAATATCTATTGTAACTAGAAATAAATTAGAATTTAGTTAGTTTTTTTTGTAGTTGGTATATTCTAGATTTTTCTTGTAAAATCTAAACTCCTCTATAAAAGAGGCATGATGTAAATGTTTCTCATGAAGCAATAGAAGTTATATATTTTTGTGTTTTATATATTTCAATGTGTTATGTGTTTTGATATTTCTTCATTCAATACCATCATTTCAAGGGCCTTTGCAAATTTCATTTTAACAGTTAAATGTGATTTCCCTTTATAGGGAAGGGTGTCCAATACAACATGAGTGGTGGCTTGGTTTTTTAATTGTAACCAATTTTTTGGGTGAGGTTAGCTTTATTGGGATTTACAGTCATTATTGCTAGTGGATATGTTTGTTGGACCGTTTGTGTATCTTAGTCTTGGCTTCTTGATGACTTTAATTTCTTTACTACTCATCTCGCATGTACTTGTCCTCACTTTGTGGTTGGGGATTGGTAGGTTTTCTCATAGGCCCTCATGGGATTGTGGTGCTCTTGGCGCCTTTATGGTCAGTGCTCTATTCTATGTGGCTTTTTCTAGTGGTTGGTTGATTGTTGGACCATATGTGCTTCGCAGTCTTGGTTTCATGATGGCTTTAGTTGTTTTACTACTCATCTCCCCTATTCATTTCCTTGCTATGAGGTGGGGTTTGATGTTTATTTGGTTGTTGGGTACACTTCTTTTGTTATTGCTTTTTTTTTTGCTCTATTCCAGTGTTGGCTGGTTGAGCCCAGTGATAAATTTAAGAAACCCCCCTCAAAAAATGATATAAAAAATTACTGAATCTTTCCATTTTTTAGGAAAAAATATTAATTTTATTCGTTATTTTTTTTACATCACTAAAATTTTGTAGAAAATATTGGAAAATCTTGAAAAATAATAGGAAAATACATTAATCATGATGGAGAATCCATTCAATCTAAAAATAATTCTCATGGAAAAGTAGGGTCCTAAGGGTGGAAATTATTGATGGGTTTAAGGGGTAGACAATAATATTTACTTGTCACCATTGTCTTAAAATATGATATAATGACCCTTATTATATTCTACAAGGTAAAATGTGCCCATGATCTATAGTTCTGATTGGGCTCAAAATTGCTTTTAGATCATTGATCTAGCGACCCTCATTGTACTCTCTCAGGTAAAATATACCCACATTCTATATGCTCATAAGACCCAAAATTATGAGCCCCATGCATATATATAGATCATGGGTGCATTTTACCTCATGCAATACAACAAGGGCAATTAGATTATAGTATAAATCAATGTTAGAAACTAAAGATTAGAAATATGGTCCTAAATAAACTAATAATTATGATATATACTATTGGAAAATTAATATAAATTTCTACTATAATTCAAAAAGTTTAGGTGAATATGATCTAATCATGTATTGAATATTGTGGTGAATTTTTTAGTTAAGATTTTTGATAAAATAATTTCTTTTGTGATTTAAATATGACTATAATAAAATTTTGTAAAAATGTGGCAATTCAAGTTGCGTTATAGCTCAAACTATTAGCCAAATTTGGATTCCCAAATTTCAACTATTAGCCAATTGGTGAATATTAGGCATTAAAAAGATCACTAGTTGAGCCCTTATTTAAATCTGCAAGGTCTCTTTCATGATTTCTAAATCTGTGTTGGGGACATTAGTATAGTAGTGGTTTGTTGATGTATGGGTTTTTTGTGCTTCTCCGCGTGCTCCTCCTACTCCCATTCAAGAGCCTATCCATCCATTGGAAACAACTATGGAGGACACTCCCATGGTTGATCATAATCCTTTTGTTCCTTCGTAGCCTCCAGCCTCTAGCTTGAAGATTCATAGAAACCGCCTTGTGCACAAGTGCATGCACTGGCGCAAGGCTCTCACGATTGAGAATGCCACATTAGAGAAGAAGGAAGAAGAGACAACCACCCCTGTATCAAGGCATCCTACCATGTCCTCCTCTCTCCTCCCCTCTGCTTCCATTCAATCTAGCTCCTCATTGCTGGGTGTGTGCAAGAGGTTGAGTCCACTTTTTGGCCAAAAAGTGGAAGTGTTTTTCCTGATTTTCATCATTTGACACATTTGACCTTAAAATTTGAAGCACTTAGAGATGGAATCTTCAAAGAGGTCACTAATCATAAAATGTAGTACTCAGAGTCTAGTTTTGAAATATAATTTATTTCAATACCCGGATTGTACAAATTTAGTTTCAATAGGCATTTCTAAAAACCACTGTTTAAAAGTCACTTTCTTTTACCATACCATGCACGTGTACAACATCCATATTTTGACCTAAATTATCACATTTTTCTAAATCATTTTGGGAAAATATTTTTGACTCACTCAAGCTTGTTCTTGATATTTTTTGTAATTTTTTATTGAAAACTTTTTTTTTGTTAATTTTTTATTAGACAGATTTGTCGTTTTAAAAAATTGTCGTGTACGACACGCATAAGATGACCTTAACTTATCATTTTTTGATCTTTTTTTAAATTGAAAAGAATTGTCTAAAGTTTGTTCTTTTGCAGTCCATTCGTCAAAATGTTATGTTGATCAAAAGTTATTAAAATATTTAAAAACCCTAATATTTTAAGTTTATGGACTAGTTTCATTAGAAATTAATTGAAAACTAGAAAAAATAATCCAATTGTAAAAAAAATTATATATTTGGAATCTTCATTGTCTCATCTAAAATGGGTTTTAATTTCGTATAAAAATTCTACAAAAAATGTTGTCTAAGTCCAAATTGGGTATTTTTCTCTGACATTGTTAGGACCTTCAACTTGCAGGTCAAACTAGGCTAAAGGCCTAGGTTCGGATTCCCAATGTTTTTCCCGAACCAAAATACAAGGCAAAAACCCACCTACAAAGAAAACCCAATTTCAAATTTTTGGAAACGCGATCCCGTTTTGTAAAGCGGGATCTCGTTATTTAAAACGTGATCCCATTTTCAAAATCGCCAAAAACCATAAATTTCCATTTTTGGAAAATTTTCAAAATAGCATCCCGTATTGAAAATTTTCCAAAAAAACAAAAATTTTCAAAATTGGAAAATTTTCAAATCAGGATCTCGTTTTGAAACTTTCCATTTTTTGAAAATTTTCAAGACAGGATCTCGTTTTGAAAATTTTCCAAAACTGAAAATTTTTAAATGCGGCATCTCGTTTTTAAAAAAATGGGATCCTGTTTTTAATTAGGCTCCGGATCCTGAAGCTAGATAGGATCCCATTTTTAAAAATGGGATCCCATTTCTTAGAAGTGGGATCCCGTTTTTGTAATGCCAATTTTTTTTTTGGCTAAGGAAAAAACTTCCACATTTCGTGGACTCAACTTCTTGCACTTACCCTGCTTCCGGACCCCATTGTGCTTATGAATGCGCTTGATGCTAAAAATGTGTAGGTTTTCATTGTTCCTTCAGTTGAGCCACCTCTTTTGATGTCCCTTTTGGATGTCCCGCCTTTCCTAAAACCCGTAGATATGTTAAATACTTCGGTGGTATCCACTATAGTTTTCTCTTACTCCTCTGCCTCTGCACCTCTCACCTTGTCTTTGGGGTGTTCATGTCCCCCAATGGAGGAGAAGGTGGAGATTGGTCCTTCTAGCAATGGAGGATGTAATAGGAGTCCTCTTTCAGAAGGTGGTCCCACACATACTTGTTCTATCTTAGTAATAGAACCAGTCCTGGCTTCCCCTGAGTTTGTCATTGCTCCTGAATCACTTAGTCAGCCTAGCAATGAATCTCGAGAAAAATCTTCTCGATCTATTGAGGTGAAGCATAGTACTCATGTAAAGTGCATGTTTAACTCTCTGGACGAAATTCCATCCTTGTCAGCGATTTTGAAAAATCATTGGTAACCTTAGCTCCATAAGAACTTAGTGGAGGAGACCTACCCGAGCGTTCTTCCATAGCCCTTGTTTTAGGAGGGCCAGATGCTCCTCCTCTTAACATTCCACCACTGCAAGCTCATCCTCCTTCCCCCTACGATAATCTAGAGTGGGAAGTAGACAACCTGTTAGTCGACCTGTCTTAGGGGGAGGCCTCTTTTTTATCTTTAGATTAGATGTGTGTGTTGTGATGTGTTCCGTCATGATCCTTGTGACCCTTCTTGGTGCTTGGATATAGGCATGCTTTTTGTGTTGTAAACCTTTTTCTATTTTTATCATCATTCTTCCATGTTTTTGATTAACTTTCATCAAAATTGGGGATGATGCAAGGAATTGGGGGCATTTAGGCTTCCCTTCCATGTTGACCCAATTTTTTATTTTCACTTTGTCTTCTCATGCATTCTTCACATGGTATGATACAGTAGGGGGTTGATGACAGTTCATTTTATATAATATTATTATACATATATATTAATGAGCAGTTTTGAGCCTAAAATATCAGGCTACCCCTATGGCCTTTGTGTTATTATCTTTTTTCTATTTTCTTATCTTTCTCTCTTCTTTGCTTGGGTTGTCCCTCATGTGTGACAACGCCACTTCTATAACACTTTGATTTTTAGAAAACACATTCATTTCCAATGAATCTATTATTGAGAATCTTCACAAACTCCTTTTCAGAATTGCATTCTCAACTTGAAACCCTAACAGAACGTGTTTCCTTTATCATGGGTTCGTAAAAAAAGAACTTGAGAACCTTCACCTTGAAAGGGGGCATTTTCTTCCTTTTGAATTCCTTGATGAAGTGAGCATATTTCGAAAGGACTCCTTGATGATGAATTGATTTGAGAAAGAAACATCTCTTCCACACTTTCAAATAACACATCCCTTGAATGGACCCCTTCCTTCACACCAGGTTCCCAAGGGACCCCTTTGAAACCTTTCCAATCTATCAACAATTTGCATGAATATTTGCTTTCTTTCTTGCATGGTTGCTTTTAGACATATTCTATTTGTGAGTAGACATGTCGCTTCAGAAATTCTTCTGTGAAGCCACTTTCTAACTTAGTAGAGTCCCCTTTTTTGGGTTTCCTCCATATGAGAGATCTTGGGGGATACCTTCCCTACAAGTCTGAGGGTATGTAGGGTGCTTTCTTTGGGTTTCCTCCATGTGAGAGATCTTCGGGGATGCATCCTTGTAGGTTTGCGGGTCTATAGGGTGCTTCTTCTGAGTTTCCTCCATGTGAGAGATGTTGGGGTTCCCTCCCCTGCAGGTCTGCGAGTCTATAGGGTGCTTTCTTTCTCAATTTCCTCCATGTAAGAGATCAGGGGGCATACCTACATACAAGTCTATGGGTCTGTAGGGCACTTCCTCTGAGCTTCCTCGATGCGAGAGATCTTGGGGGTTGCTCCCCTACAGATCTGCGGGTCTGTAGAACAATTTTTTTCTCAGTTTCCTTCATGTGAGATATCTTGGAGGACACCTTCCTTGTAAGTCTAAAGGTCTATAATACACTTTTTTTGGTATCCTTCATGTGAGAGACCTTTGAGGATACTTTCCTTGCAATTCTGTGGGACTATAAAGTGCTTTTCTCAGTATCCTTCATGTGAGAGATCTTAGGGGATACCTTCCTTGTAGGTCTGCAGGTCTGTAAGACACTTTTCTTAGGGCTTCCTTCATGTGAGAGATCTTGGGGGTCACCTCCTTGTAAGTCTATGAGCCTATAAGACACTTTCATTCTACAACTTCATAGTTCTGTAGGGCTATGAAGTCCTTTACTTGTCCTACGCTATCGAGTTTGCTAGATCGTTGTCTACTTCCGCGATGGTTCAAGTATACATTACTAACCCTATTCACTCTTCGATCTAATTATCAAAGCACTCATCAGTATTTGTGCTTTCTAAAGTCAGCGAAAAATGTATAGGTGCAAATTTTCACCCCTTAAGAAAATTCCCCTTTTACACTTCCTCACCATAGAAAACCAAATCCAAAAGAAAAATTCTACATCATCCCATTGCCTTTGTTCCACTTAGCATTTTTCTTTCGTGTCATTTAGAGAATATTTGTCAGGATGCCCACGCAATGCGTAGATTTTTACTTGGAAAAATCATGTCCCTGACATATTCCTGCATCTAAAGCTTGAAGAGGCATTACACTTCCCATTGGGATTCGTTTGTAACATCCCTCTTTGATAAACTGACCTCAAATATGGCAAATTCTCTCCTTCTTCCTTCAAAAAAACTCTGCCTTCATTCATTTCATCAGCTTCACATCCTCTAGCAATCTTCTACACACTCTCTTTTTGCACTTCCAAGTATTTTCTCCATTCCCAATAGTAGTCTAGCACTTCGTAGAAACAACACTCCATCAATTGCGCAAAGCAAGTGTGGAACAAGCCATTGCAATAGGGGCTTGAGGTTTTGGAACACCTCCCTTGATCATAGTTGAGGATATCGCGATTGTTCAAGCTCTCTTTTCTCCTCCATTAGCTAGTGAGCTCTTGGTGGAGGTGGTAACGTTTCGCTCCTCTCCTTTGCGATTTGGTTTAGTAGCTTGTTACTGTTTTGTAGTGTTACTTGTTTTTTCTCGTTCTCTACTTCTTTATCGTATATTTCTCCATCATTGCTATCTTGCTATCTATGGAGGTGGAAACACCAAAATGGGGGTCTGACTGAGGTAGACCCCTATAGCTTCCAACATTTTTCCCTCTTTCTTGTGTGTAGGTGGACGTGCTTTTTGGAGCTAGCTAGTGAAAGAGCATCTTTGTGAGATTATCCTTGTTACCTTAGCCTTCATATATTTACTCTATCATGTTTTTTCTTATCTTTCCTACTTTATAGTTCTATTTTGTTCATTTATAAGTGACTAGCTATGTCATCAGCTCATTTTCTAGCAGTTTGTACTATGGTTTTGGTCCTTTGGTCGTACAGACACTAGCACACCCGAGAGATGCCAGTGTGTTGTGCTATCATCCTAAAACTACACTTTTGTCTTCGGGCAAAGAGTTACCTAAGGTACAGTGTTGAACCCAACAACTAGCTCGCCTAGCCCCAATCTTGATTTCAGGTCTGCACAGTGATTGAAGGGCATTATGGTCCTCATCATTCTCATCCCTCATTTCAAACATCCCTTTAGAGTGAGGTAAGTTAGGGAAGTCTTCTGCTCTTGACTCTCCATGACCTGGGGCCTTGACGTGGTTGGTCTCCCTCTCTTACATCTTCATATAGACTTTGATCGCATGCTTGACATCACTTATCAAATATAAATGTATTCTATCAAGGGGGTTAACTATGAAGAATTTATCCCTCACAATAAAATAGTTCTCTAAGTTAGTTTTTAAACTCTGCTAAGCCATATATACGATTAGATCCTAGTGATCAAGGAAAAAAAATGTTGCAAGAACTTACAATTAGAAATTAATCTCACAAGTTACAAGATCAACATCATGGATTATGCCATTTCTCAAGAACTCATTTTTGTCATGGAGGAGCATGGATTCAATCCACAACAACATCTATTACAATTGCAAAAAATGGTCATATCATAAGAAATGTTTGTTGGGTGAAAGTGACTAAATTTTGTATAGCATTAACACTTATTTCTTTGTCATAATTCCTAAAGCTAAGTGGTTCATCCTTTTTAATGTAATTTTTTAATAATCATCTATTACTATTATCAAATTTCAATGGAGTATTCAAATGAACTTAATTGTTACTTTATTTATATATGTTTACTTAATTAGGCTAGATTTATGTTAAAATTTATTGCGTTGAGAATTAATATTATTTTGTATATAGTAAAATCATAACTACACATATTTAAAGTAAATTATAAAATAATTGTTTGAGTAAATATTAATAAATAAAACATAAATAATTCTAAAGTAAGTTATCAAAAAACACTATTTAGTATATAAAAGAACTATAAAATAAGTCTTAAGTGGAAAAGAAAAAAACTATAAGTAAATAAAAATAACTCAAAATTTATATCTACATTTTTGATAGATGTATTTAAGAGATTATATATAAACCTATATGTATATATATACAAAAAACTATATTTTGTCACATAAAATTTAAATACATGTTTGGAGAAAACCATTTCTTCACATATTTTAACGATAGGTATGCTACTTTGTTACAAATATATTCATCCCTTCAAATTCAAAACCAAACATCATATTTAAGGTATTTAACTTTTACAAATTAATTTAATATTTATTGTTTGGGTCTTATTTCTAATTAATTAATCAATAGGAAGGGTAAAATTATCTTTTATTATGAACAATTCAATGACAAAACAATCAATAAGACTTTTACACCTTATTGTATTAAAAATAAATAATCTGTATTTATAGCTAAAATTTACATATTTTTATACAATTGAACCATAGCTTCCATTAAATATTTTTTTAATATAAAGACAAAAAAAATTAAAACAACCACTGATTACAAAGTAGGATTTTCAGTCTTAAAAAGCATGCCAGCGCACCATTTCCAAAAAATCTTGAAAATTCAAAATAGGACTCCCAGTCTTAAAAAAACCCAAACACTTCAATTCCAAAAAATCTTGAAAATCCATATGTGAAGAGGGACAATCGCTATAAGAAGAGGAACCATTCAGACCTAACTACAAGATATAAACCCTTATTACCCTAAGATTGTTCATGTTGAGAGTATGTTAAAAAAAACCACCAAAACAAAAGTCAATGAAGAAAAGAATAAGAAAGTTAGGCTAAAACAATTGGACCATAACCTCCATAGGATGCTTGGGAAAGAAACGTTTTGCCTAACCAGATATAAACCCTTATTACACTAAGATTGTTCATATTGTAAATTTTTTTAAAAAAACTACCAAAATAAAAGCCAATAAAGAAAAGAATAAAAATGTTATGCTAACAAAATTGAACCAAACCCTCCATAGAATGCTTGGGAACGAAACGCGTTCGGTGTGGCTTGACCAGTTCACGCGCAACATAGGAATATGCATATCTTCAGTCTAGGGTGGCTACTCATTAATTACAAGGCTTTAGTCGGTGGGCCTTCTCTATTTATTTGCGCTCGTTGCTCTTGTCTTACATAGTTTGAGCAGTTTATTTGTGTTTGTTGATCTGCTACGCAGCCTACAAGGGTTGTTTGGTGCAACGTCTAACAATGGCTCGAAAGGAATTCTCAGGAAGCTGTATTTTCCTTCTCTCCCTTATTCTATATCTCCTCCTCAGGTTAGTTTGTCTCCTCCTCCTTAGTTTAGTCCCTTAAAGTACTTTTCTGTTCAAGAAGTAAAGATATGCACACCATCTATTCACAAGATGCTGCTTTTATTTGAAGTATTCTTGCTCTGGTAAACAGATTTTTCAATCCGTAGGGCTTTGGGATTTCTTTTTGGCGTATATAAATAGAGATATGGTAACCCTTCACAATAGGGTTTAACGATGTTCAATCTGTTTCTGAAAACCTATCTAAACCTAGACCAGGTTGGGTAAGTCATAGCAACAGTGTAAAAGTATACAAATCATTGTGTTGGACAAGATTGAGCAGGAATCAGGGATTAAACAGACATGTTTTAGTCTGTCGTGGTTATAATAAATCTATATTGGAAGAAAAAATATAGAAATAATACTAAAGAGAATAGCGTTTTTATTTTCTTTTCTTAGGGCATTGAGTTTATTGTTTCTGTTGCTCACAAATAACTTGTGCATGTACAGGAGATGCCAATGCAATAAAACTGGGTGGCTCATGTATGTTCTTTCTCACTATTAATTTGTACCTGCATTAAATAGAAACCTCAAAGACTTTTTTAGTAGCAGTTGATTAAATTATCTGATGATTAAAAATACCAGATTTTAAAAGAATACACTGTGAAACAGTAAACCTAAAATGCAGTTTAAGACCAATTATAAGTTTTTCTGAATTTAAAACAATGTGTTTTATTAATGGGTGTGTACTTTTGTGTAACATAAAATGCAGGTATGTGCAGTAACGATGGCATATACATTGTATGTGAACTCTCCTGCCTTAAATATATTTTGCTGGGAATTTGTTGTTTTTTTAGATCTCAGAGGAATTTGACTACAGTCCGAGATTAGTGTTAGCGTTTGGTAAACAAACATGAAGAAATGGTTATTTTTCATGTTGGAAGGAAATTTCTAAATTCTCCTGCATTATTTTTCAGTTTGTTTAGAATCTGTTAAAATTAGTTTTGTGTAAAAAAGAAACTGTAGTTTTGCATTAGTATATCTATTGTAACTAGAAATAAATTAGATTTTAGTTAGTTTTTTCTGTAGTTGGTATGTTTTAATTTTTTTTTTGTAAAATCTAAACTCTATAAAAGAGGTATGATGTAAATGTTTTTGATGAAGTAATAGAAGTTGTGCAGCAGCATGGTATGTTAATACTTCTGTGCTTTATATATTTCAATGTGTTATGTGTTTTGATATTTCTTCATTCAATACCATCAAACTGGTATCAGAGCCAGGGAGGTTCTATGGTAAAGATCTGAAATATAATTTGATAATCAATGTTGAAGTGAAGCTGCAGCTGGAAGAAAACATGGTGAAGGAGCTGTTGATGTGTTAGGCTGATTTTGCAGTCACACAAGAGCCGCCATACAAAGGATTGCAGATTCAAGAGAAGTCAGAGAAGAATGATGTAGATAGAAGTTTTGTTGCCGACACAGATTTAAAAGGTTGCAGATGTAGAAATTAAAAAAAAAAGGTTGTTCTCAGATTGCAGATTGCATCATCTGTAATGCAAAAGAATAAGTGTAGAAAATGTTTCTTAGGCTGTTGGAAAAGATAATTAATTTTATTTTGAAAAGCTTGATTGTGTGTTTGGAAAAATATTTGTAGAGATCTTTGAGGCAATTTGTATTGGAAGAAAGTCGCTAGAAAAAATAAAGACATATGATCAGTTTTTGTTGCTAAAAGTAAATCACAACTCTTTTTTGGAGAGAATTATTGTATTTGTGTAACTGCCAAAAGAAGTTGTAGAAAAAGACATCAATGTTTATCATTTTAAGAGATTTGTAGAACACAACGTATAAATTGCAAGAGGAAAGAGTTTGAATTCCACCGTGGTGTTTTAGAGAAAGTTTGTAGAAGGAAATTGTGTAAAGAAGAGTGGAGGCGCTCTTGGAAAAGAAGAAATCGCTAGAGCAGAATTAGGTGAGTTTAATCAAATTTATTTTAATGGGAAAGATAGGCAAAAGAGTAAAAAAGGAGAAAAATGTTTTGGAGGAGGAAGTGATAGAAATTAAAAAATGTAATTCACAATTGGTAGCAGATATAAAAAAATTAGGAAAAGAAAGATATGAGAATTTGTGTGAAATTGACAAATTAGAAAAGGAATTGAAATATGTTGAAAGAAAGAATTAAGAGTTGGAAGAAAGATTAAAATTCTTTGATGAAATCAAGAAAAAGAAAGAAGATTTTGAGGAAATGCTAAAATTGTTAGAAGAAGAAAATTGTTTACAGAAGGAAGAATTATCAAAGTTGAATGAAGAAAATAAATGTTTACAAAGCCATTGATAAGTGATGTTGCTTGTTGTATTGAAGATCTGTGTTATTTTGTTGATAAATCAAGTAGTTTGTGTGATATGGCAAGTATTGTTTTTGATGAAGAATGCATAAAAGAAGAATGTGAAGATGATAATGTAAATATTAATAATTGTCATGAAAAAAATGTTGGTTTGAGATTAATGCAAAGAATAGGTTATAAAGGTGAAGGATTAGGAAAAAATGCACAAGGAATAAAAGAACCAATTGGACCCATTATGAGACCAAAATATGAAGGTCTTGGATATATTATAGGTAAAGGAAATTTTACAGGATCAAGAAAACAAGAAATGAATCAATGTTCACATTGTAAAAGGGAAATTTATTGCGAAAGATACATGTTGGCATCTACATCTGTGCAAATTTTGTGGTTTGAAAGCTATAGATAGTGAGAGGATTTCCAATTTGAAGTTCCAAATTTGAAGATCAAAGTTTGATGGATTGCGGCAGCAGTTGGAAAGAATTGGTGAGTGTTTATAGTAAGAAGATTTTGAAGATGGTTTGAATTATTTAAACATGTAAACAAATTGAGAGTGTTTGAATATTTGGTTGGAAAGTTGAAAGAAATTTAGGGTTGAAAGTAAGGGGGAGTGTTGTGTAAAAAGAAACTGTAGTTTTGCATTAGTAATATCTATTGTAACTAGAAATAAATAAGAATTTAATTAGTTTTTTTTTGTAGTTGGTATGTTCTAAATTCTCCTGTATTATTTTTCAATTTGTTTAGAATCTGTTATATTAGTTTTGTATAAAAAATAAAATGTAGTTTTTGCATTAGTATATGTATTGTAAGTAGAAATAAATTAGAATTTAGTTAGTTTTTTCTATTTTTGATGAAGTAATAGAAGTTGTGTAGCAGCATGGTATGTTAATATTTTTGTGTTTTATATATTTCAATTTGTTATGTGTTTTGATATTTCTTAATTCAATACCATCAAAGTGGTGTCAAAGCTAGGGAGGTTCTATGGTGAAGATTTGAAATCTAATTTGATAATCAATGTTGAAGTGAAGGTGCAGCTAGAAGAAAACATGGTGAAGGAGTTGTTGATTTGTTAGGCTGATTGTGTAGTCACACAAGAGCCGCCATACAAAGGATTGTAGATTCAAGAGAAGTTAGGGAAGAATGATGTAGATAGAAGTTTTGTTGCTGACACAGATTTAAAAG
This sequence comes from Sequoia sempervirens, assembly GCA_007258455.2. Taxonomy (NCBI): domain Eukaryota; kingdom Viridiplantae; phylum Streptophyta; class Pinopsida; order Cupressales; family Cupressaceae; genus Sequoia; species Sequoia sempervirens. The sequence goes on from VDFB02047230.1 coordinate 212,343,126, forward strand.
GTTGCAGATCTAGAAATAAAAAAAATGTTGTTCTCAGATGGTAATGTAAAAGAATTAGTGTAGAAAATGTTGCTTAGGCTTTTGGAAAAGATAATTAATTTTATTTTGAAAAGCTTAATTGTGTGTTTGCAAAAAGACGTGTAGAGATCTTTGAGGCAATTTGTATTGGAAGAAAGTCGTTGTAGAAAATAAAGATATATGATCATTTTTTATTGCTAAAAGTAAATTACAACTATTTTTTGGAGAGAATTATTGTATTTTTGTAACTATCAAAAGAAGTTGTAGAAAAAGAGATCAATGTTCATCATTTTAAGAGATTTGTATAAGACAATGTATAAATTGCAAGAGGAAAGAGTTTGAAGGCCACCATAGAGTTTTAGAGAAAGTTTGTAGAAGGAAATTGTGTAAAGAAGAGTGGAGGCACTATTGGAAAAGAAGAAATCACTAGAGAAGAATTAGGTGAGAGTTGATAGTAAGAGGATTTCCAATTTGAAGTTTTGAAAATTTTATGCTTTGAAAGCTATAGATAGTGAGAGGATTTCCAATTTGAAGTTCTGAAAATTTGAAGATCAAAGTTTGACGGATTGTCGCAATAGTTGGAAAGAACTGGTGAGAGTTGATAGTAACCAGATTGTCGCAATAGTTTGAATTATTTATACAAGTAAACAAATTGAGAGTGTTTGAAGACTTGGTTGGAAAGTTGAAAGAAATTTATGGTTGAAATTAAGGGGGTGTGTTGTGTAAAAGGAAACTGTAGTTTCGCATTATTAATATCTATTGTAACTAGAAATAAATTAGAATTATTTAGTTTTTTTTGTAGTTGGTATATTCTAGATTTTTCTTGTAAAATCTAAACTCCTCTATAAAAGAGGCATGATGTAAATGTTTCTCATGAAGCAATAGAAGTTATATATTTTTGTGTTTTATATATTTTAATGTGTTATGTGTTTTGATATTTCTTCATTCAATGCCATCATTTCAAGGGCCTTTGCAAATTGCATTTTAACGGTTAATTGTGATTTCCCTTTATAGGGAAGGGTGTCCAATACAACATGAGTGGTGGCTTGGTTTTTTAATTGTAACCAATTGTTTGGGTGAGGTTAGCTTTATTGGGATTTACAGTCATTATTGCTAGTGGATATGTTTGTTGGACCGTTTGTGTATCTCAGTCTTGGCTTCTTGATGGCTTTGGTTTCTTTACTACTCATCTCGCATGTACTTGTCCTCACTTTGTGGTTGGGGATTGGTAGGTTTTCTCATAGGCCCTCATGGAATTGTGGTGCTCTTGGCGCCTTTATGGACAGTGCTCTATTCTATGTGGCTTTTTCTAGTGGTTTGTTGATTGTTGGACCATCTGTGCTTTGTAGTCTTGGTTTCATGATGGCTTTAGTTGTTTTACTACTCATCTCCCCTATTCATGTCCTTGCTATGAGGTGGGGTTTGATGTTTATTTGGTTGTTGGGTTCACTTCTTTTGTGTTTGGTTTTGTTTTGCTCTATTCGAGTGTTGGCTGGTTGAGCCGAGTGATAAATTTAAGAAACCCCCCTCAAAAAATGATATAAAAAATTACTGAATCTTTTCATTTTTTAGAAAAAAATATTAATTTTATTCGTTATTCTTTTTACATCACTAAAATTTTGTAGAAAATATTGGAAAATCATGAAAAATAATAGGAAAATACATTAATCATGATGGAGAATCCATTCAATCCAAAAATAATTCTCATGGAAAAGTAGGGTCCCAAGGGTGGAAATTATTGATGGGTTTAAGGGGTAGACAATAATATTTACTTGTCACCATTATCTTAAAATATGATATAATGACCCTTATTATATTCTACAAGGTAAAATGTGCCCATGATCTATAGTTCTGATTGGGCTCAAAATTGCTTTTAGATCATTGATCTAGTGACCCTCATTGTACTCTCTCAGGTAAAACATACCCACATTCTATATGCTCATAAGACCCAAAATTATGAGCCCCATGCATATTATAGATCGTGGGTGCATTTTACCTCATGCAATACAACAAGGGCCATTAGATTATAGTATAAATCAATGTTAGAAACTAAAGATTAGAAATATGGTCCTAAATAAACTAATAATTATGATATATAATATTCGAAAATTAATATAAATTTCTACTATAATTCAAAAAGTTTAGGTGAATATGATCTAATCATGTATTGAATATTGTGGTGAATTTTTTAGTTAAGATTTTTGATAAAATAATTTCTTTTGTGATTTAAATATGACTATAATAAAATTTTGTAAAAATGTGGCAACTCAAGTTGCATTATAGCTCAAACTATTAGCCAAATTTGGATTCCCAAATTTCAACTATTAGCCAATTGGTGAATATTAGGCATTAAAAAGATCACTAGTTGAGCCCTTATTTAAATCTGCAAGGTCTCTTTCATGATTTCCAAATCTGTGTTGGGGACATTAGTATAGTAGTGGTTTGTTGATGTATGGGTTTTTTGTGCTTCTCAGCCTGCTCCTCCTACTCCCATTCAAGAGCCTATCCATCCATTGGAAACAACTATGGAGGACACTCCCATGGTTGATCATAATCCTTTTGTTCCTTCGTAGCCTCAAGCCTCTAGCTTGAAGATTCATAGAAACCGCCTTGTGCACAAGTGCATGCACTGGCGCAAGGCTCTCACGATTGAGAATGCCACATTAGAGAAGAAGGAAGAAGAGACAACCACCCCTGTATCAGGGCATCCTACCATGTCCTCCTCTCTCCTCCCCTCTGCTTCCATTCAATCTAGCTCCTCATTGCTGGGTGTGTGCAAGAGGTTGAGTCCACTTTTTGGCCAAAAAGTGGAAGTGTTTTTCCTGATTTTCAGCATTTGACACATTTGACCTTAAAATTTGAAGCACTTCGAGATGGAATCTTCAAAGAGGTCACTAATCATAAAATGTAGTACTCAGATTCTAGTTTCGAAATATAATTTATTTCAATACCCGGATTGTACAAATTTAGTTTCAATAGGCATTTCTAAAAACCACTATTTAAAAGTCACTTTTTTTTACCATACCATGCACGTGTACAACATCCATATTTTGACCTAAATTATCGTATTTTTCTAAAAAAATTTGGGAAAATATTTTTGACTCACTCAAGCTTGTTCTCGATATTTTTGGTAATTTTTTATTGAAAACTTTTTTTTTGTTAATTTTTTATTAGGCATATTTGTCGTTTTAAAAAATTGTCGTGTACGACAAGCATAACTTAACTTATCATTTTTTGGTTTTTTTTTTAAATTGAAAAGAATTGTCTAAAGTTCTTTCTTCTGCAGTCCATTCGTCAAAATGTTATGTTGATCAAAAGTTATTAAAATATTTAAAAACCCTAATATTTTAAGTTTATGGACTAGTTTCATTAGAAATTAATTGAAAACTAGAAAAAATAATCCAATTGTAAAAAAAATTATATGTTTGGAATCTTCATTGTCTCATCTAAAATGGGTTTTAATTTCGTATAAAAATTCTGCAAAAAATGTTGTCAGCCATAAGTCCAAATTGGGTATTTTTCTCTGACATTGTTAGGACCTTCAACTTGCAGATCAAACCAGGTTGAAGGCCTAGGTTCAGATTCCCAATGTTTTTCCCGAACCAAAATACAAGGAAAAAGCCCACCTACAAAGAAAACCCAATTTCAAATTTTTAGAAATGCGATCCCGTTTTGTATAGCGGGATCCCATTATTTAAAATGTGATCCATTTTCAAAATTGCCAAAACTATTTTTGGAAAATTTTCAAAACCATCCCAATAGAAAATTTTCCAAAAAAAAAATTTGAAAATTGGAAAATTTTCAAATCGAGATTCCATTTTGAAACTTTCCATTTTTGAAATTTCCATTTTGAAAAATTTTCAAGATAGGATCCCTTTTGAAAATTTTCCAAAAATAAAATTTTTTAAATGCGATCTCGTTTTAAAAAAAACTAGATCCGCTTTTAATTTAGGCTCTGGATCCTGCTTAAAAAGCGGATCCCATTTCTTGTGATCCCATTTGTAATGCATTTTTTTTTGGCTAAGGAAAAAACTTCCACATTTCGTGGACTCAACTTCTTGCACTTACCCTGCTTCCGGACCCCATTGTGATTATGAATGCGCTTGATGCTAAAAATGTGTAGGTTTTCATTGTTCCTTCAGTTGAGCCACCTCTTTTGATGTCCCTTTTGGATGTCCCGCCTTTGATAAAACCCGTAGATATGTTAAATACTTCGGTGGTATCAACTATAGTTTTCTCTTACTCCTTCGCCTCTGCACCTCTCACCTTGTCTTTGGGGAGTTCATATCCCCCAATGGAGGAGAAGGTGGAGATTGGTCCTTCTAGCAATGGAGGATGTAATAGGAGTCCTCTTTCAGAAGGTGGTCCCACACATACTTGTTCTATCTTAGTAACAGAACCAGTCCTGGCTTCCCCTAAGTTTGTCATTGCTCCCGAATCACTTAGTCAGCCTTGCAATGAATCTCGAGAAAAATCTTCTACATCTATTGAGGTGAAGCATAGTACTCATCTAAAGTGCATGTTTAACTCTCTAGATGAAATTCCATCCTTGTCAGCGATTTTGCAAAATCATTGGTAACCTTAGCTCCATAAGATCTTAGTGGAGGAGACCTACTGGAGCGTTCTTCCATAGCCCTTGTTGTAGGAGGGCCAGATGCTCCTCCTCTTAACATTCCACCACTGCAAGCTCATCCTCCTTCCCACTACGATAATCTATAGTGGGAAGTAGACAACCTGTTAGTCAACCTATCTTAGGGGGAGGCCTCTTTTTTATCTTTAGATTAGATGTGTGTGTGTTGTGATGTATTCCCTCATGATCCTTGTCACCCTTCTTGGTGCTTGGATATAGGCATTCTTTTTGTGTTGTAAACCTTTTTCTATTTTAATCATTATTCTTCCATGTTTTTGATTAACTTTCGTCAAAATTCAGGATGATGCAAGGAATTGGGGGCATTTAGGCTTCCCTTCCATGTTGACCCAATTTTTTAATTTCACTTTGTCTTCTCATGCATTCTTCACATCGTATGATACAATAGGGGGTTGATGACAGTTCGTTTTATATAATATTATTATACATATATATTAATGAGCAGTTTTGAGCCTAAAATATCAGGCTACCCCTATGGCCTTTGTGTTATTATCCTTTTTCTATTTTCTTATCTTTCTCTCTTCTTTGCTTGGGTTGTCCCTCTCATGTGTGACAACGCCACTTCTATAACACTTTGATTTTTAGAAAACACATTCATTTCCAATGAATCTATTATTGAGAATCATCACAAACTCCTTTTTAGAATTGCATTCTCAACTTGAAACCCTAAGAGAAACATGTTTCCTTCATCATGGGTTCGTAAAGAAAGAACTTGATAACCTTCACCTTGAAAGGGGGCATTTTCTTCCTTTTGAATTCCTTGATGAAGTGAGCATCTTTTGAAAGGACTCCTTGATGATGAATTGATTCGAGAAAGAAACATCTCTTCCACACTTTCAAATAACACATCCCTTGAATGGACCCCTTCCTTCACACCGGGTTCCCAAGGGACCCCTTTGAAACCTTTCCAATCTATCGACAATTTGCATGAATATTTGCTTTCTTTCTTGCATGGCTGCTTTTAAACATATTCTATTTGTGAGTAGACATGGCACTTCACAAATTCTTTTGTGAAGCCACTTTCTATCTCAGTAGAGTCCCCTTTTTTGGGTTTCCTTCATATGAGAGATCTTGGGGGATACCTTCCCTACAAGTCTGAGGGTATGTAGGGTGCTTTCTTTGGGTTTCCTCCATGTGAGAGATCTTCGGGGATGCATCCTTGTAGGTTTGCGGGTCTATAGGGTGCTTCTTCTGAGTTTCCTCCATGTGAGAGATGTTGGGGTTCCCTCCCCTGCAGGTCTGCGAGTCTATAGGGTGCTTTCTTTCTCAATTTCCTCCATGTAAGAGATCAGGGGGCATACCTACGTACAAGTCTATGGGTCTGTAGGGCACTTCCTCTGAGCTTCCTCCATGCGAGAGATCTTGGGGGTTGCTCCCCTACAGATCTCCGGGTCTGTAGAACAATTTTTTTCTCAGTTTCCTTCATGTGAGATATCTTGGAGGACACCTTCCTTGTAAGTCTATAGGTCTATAATACACTTTTTTCAGTATCCTTCATGTGAGAGACCTTTGAGGATACTTTCCTTGCAAGTCTGTGGGACTATAAGGTGCTTTTCTCAGTATCCTTCATGTGAGAGATCTTAGGGGATACCTTCCTTGTAGGTCTACAGGTCTGTAAGACACTTTTCTTAGGGCTTCCTTCATGTGAGAGATCTTGGGGGTAACCTCCTTGTAAGTCTATGAGCCTATAAGACACTTTCATTCTACAACTTCATAGTTCTGCAGGGCTATGAAGTCCTTTACTTGTCCTACGCTCTCGATTTTGCTAGATTGTTGTCTACTTCCTCGAAGGTTCAAGTATACATTACTAACCCTATTCACTCTTCGATCTAATTATCAAAGCACTCATCAGTATTTGTGCTTTCTAAAGTCAGTGAAAAATGTATAGGTGCAAATTTTCACCCCTTAAGAAAATTCCCCTTTTACACTTCCTCACCATAGAAAACCAAATCCAAAAGAAAAATTCTACATCATCCCATTGCCTTTGTTCCACTTAGCATTTTTCTTCCGTGTCATTTGGAGAATATTTGTCAGGATGCCCACGCAATGCGTAGATTTTCACGTGGAAAAATCATGTCCCTGACATATTCCTGCATCTGAAGCTTGAAAAGGCATTACACTTCCCATTGGGGTTGGTTTGTAACATCCCTCTTTGATAAACTGACCTCAAATATGGCAAATTCTCTCCTTCCTTCAAAAAAACTCTTCCTTCATTCATTTCATCAGCTTCACATCCTCTAGCAATCTTCTACACACTCTCTTTTCGCACTTCCAAGTGTTTTCTCCATTCCCAATAGTAGTCTAGCACTTTGTAGAAACAACACTCCATCAACTGCGCAAAGCAAGTGTGGAACAAGCCACTGCAATAGGGGCTTGAGGTTTTGGAACACCTCCCTTGATCATAGTTGAGGCTATGGTGATTGTTCAAGCTCTCTTTTCTCCTCCATTAGCTAGTGAGCTCTTGGTGGAGGTGGTAACGTTTCGCTCCTCTCCTTTGCAATTTGGTTTAGTAGCTTGTTACTGTTTTGTAGTGTTACTTGTTTTTTCTCCTTCTCTACTTCTTTATCGTATATTTCTCCATCATTGCTATCTTGCTATCTATGGAGGTGGAAACACCAAAATGGGGGTCTGACTGAGGTAGACCCCTATAGCTTCCAACATTTTTCCCTCTTTCTTGTGTGTAGGTGGACGTGCTTTTTGGAGCTAGCTAGTGAAAGAGCATCTTTGTGAGATTATCCTTGTTACCTTAGCCTTCATATATTTACTCTATCATGTTTTTTCTTATCTTTCCTACTTTATAGTTCTATTTTGTTCATTTATAAGTGACTAGCTACGTCACCAGCTCATTTTCTAGTAGTTTGTACTATGTTTTTGGTCCTTTGGTCGTACAGACACTAGCACACCTGAGAGATGCCAGTGTGTTGCGCTATCATCCTAAAACTACACTTCTGTCTTTAGGCAAAGAGTTACCTAAGGTACAGTGTTGAACCCAACAACTAGCTCGCCTAGCCCCAATCTTGATTTCAGGTCTACACAGTGATTGAAGGGCATTATGGTCCTCATCATTCTCATCCCTCATTTCAAACATCCCTTTAGAGTGAGGTAAGTTAGGGAAGCCTTCTGCTCTTGACTCTCCATGACCTGGGGCCTTGACGTGGTTGGTCTCCCTCTCTTACATCTTCATATAGACTTTGATCGCATGCTTGACATCACTTATCAAATATAAATGTATTCTATCAAGGGGGTTAACTATGAAGAATTTATCCCAAACAATAAAATAGTTCTCTAAGTTAGTTTTTAAACTCTGCTAAGTCATAGATACGATTAGATCCTAGTGATCAAGGAAAAAAAAGTTGCAAGAACTTACAATTAGAAATTAATCTCACAAGTTACAAGATCAACATCATGGATTATGCCATTTCTCAAGAACTCATTTTTGTCAAGGAGGAGCATGGATTCAATCCACAACAACATCTATTACAATTGCAAAAAAGGTCATATCATAAGAAATGTTTGCTGGGTGAAAGTGACTAAATTTTGTATAGCATTAACACTTATTTCTTTGTCATAATCCCTAAAGCTAAGTGGTTCATCCTTTTTAATGTAATTTTTTAATATTCATCTATTGCTATTAGCAAATTTCAATGGAGTATTTAAATGAAGGTTAATTGTGATTTTATTTATATACATTTACTTAATTAGGCTAGATTTATGTTAAAATTTATTGCGTTGAGAATTAATATTATTTTGTATATAGTAAAATCATAACTACACATATTTAAAGTAAATTATAAAATAATTGTTTGAGTAAATATTAATAAATAAAACACAAATAATTCTAAAGTAAGTTATCAAAAAAAACTATTTAGTATATAAAAGAACTATAAAATAAGTCTTAAGTGGAAAAGAAAAAAACTATAAGTAAATAAAAATAACTCAAAATTTATATCTACATTTTTGGTAGATGTATTCAAGAGATTATATATAAACCTATATGTATATATATACAAAAAACTATATTTTGTCACATAAAATTTAAATACATGTTTGGAGAAAACCATTTCTTCACATATTTTAACGATAGGTATGCTACTTTGTTACAAATATATTCATCCCTTCAAATTCAAAACCAAACATCATATTTAATGTATTTAACTTTTACAAAATAATTTAATATTTATTGTTTGGGTCTTATTTCTAATTAATTAATCAATAGGAAGGGTAAAATAATCTTTTATTATGAACAATTCAATGACAAAACAATCAATAAGACTTTTACAACTTATTGTATTAAAAATAAATAATCTGTATTTATAGCTAAAATTTATATCTTTTTATACAATTGAACCATAGCTTCCATTAAATATTTTTTTAATATAAAGACAAAAAAAAATTAAAACAACCACTAATTACAAAGTAGGATTGTCAGTCTTAAAAAGCATGCCAGCGCACCATTTCCAAAAAATCTTGAAAATTCAAAATAGGACTCCCAGTCTTAAAAAATCCAAACACACCAATTCCAAAAAAATCTTGAAAATCCATATGTGAAGAGGGACAATCGCTATAAGAAGAGGAACCCTTCAAACCTAACTACAAGATATAAACCCTTATTACACTAAGATTGTTCATGTTGAGAATATGTTAGAAAAAACCACCAAAACAAAAGTCAATGAAGAAAAGAATAAGAAAGTTAGGCTAAAACAATTGGACCATAACCTCCATAGGATGCTTGGGAAAGAAACGTGTTGCCTAACCAGATATAAACCCTTATTACACTAAGATTGTTCATATTGTGAAAATCTTTTAAAAAACTACCAAAATAAAAGCCAATAAAGAAAAGAATAAAAATGTTATGCTAACAAAATTGAACCAAACCCTCCATAGAATGCTTGGGAACGAAACGCGTTCGGTGTGGCTTGACCAGTTCACGCGCAACATAGGAATATGCATATCTTCAGTCTAGGGTGGCTACTCATTAATTACAAGGCTTTAGTCGGTGGGCCTTCTCTATTTATTTGCGCTCGTTGCTCTTGTCTTACATAGTTTGAGCAGTTTATTTGTGTTTGTTGATCTGCTACGCAGCCTACAAAGGTTGTTTGGTGCAACGTCTAACAATGGCTCGAAAGGAATTCTCAGGAAGCTGTATTTTCCTTCTCTCCCTTATTCTATATCTCCTCCTCAGGTTAGTTTGTCTTCTCCTCCTTAGTTTAGTCCCTTAAAGTACTTTTCTGTTCAAGAAGTAAAGATATGCACACCATCTATTCACAAGATGCTGCTTTTATTTGAAGTATTCTTGCTCTGGTAAACAGATTTTTCAATCCGTAGGGCTTTGGGATTTCTTTTTGGTGTATATAAATAGAGATATGGTAACCCTTCACAATAGGGTTTAACGATGTTCAATCTGTTTCTGAATACCTATCTAAACCTAGACCAGGTTGGGTAAGTCATAGCAACAGTGTAAAAGTATACAAATCATTGTGCTGGACAAGATTGAGCAGGAATCAGGGATTAAACAGACATGTTTTAGTCTGTCGTGGTTATAATAAATCTATATTGGAAGAAAAAATATAGAAATAATACTAAAGAGAATAGAGTTTTTATTTTCTTTTCTTAGGGCATTGAGTTTATTGTTTCTGTTGCTCACAAATAACTTGTGCATGTACAGGAGATGCCAATGCAATAAAACTGGGTGGCTCATGTATGTTCTTTCTCACTATTAATTTGTACCTGCATTAAATAGAAACCTCAAAGACTTTTTAGTAGCAGTTGATTAAATTATCTGATGATTAAAAATACCAGATTTTAAAAGAATACACTTTGAAACAGTAAACCTAAAATGCAGTTTAAGACCAATTATAAGTTTTTCTGAATTTAAAACAATGTGTTTTATTAATGGGTGTGTACTTTTGTGTAACATAAAATGCAGGTATGTGCAGTAACGATGGCATATACATTGTATGTGAACTCTCCTGCCTTAAATATATTTTGCTGGGAATTTGTTGTTATTTTAGATCTCAGAGGAATTTGAGTACAGTCCGAGATTAGTGTTAGCGTTTTGTAAACAAACATGAAGAAATGGTTATTTTTCATGTTGGAAGGAAATTTCTAAATTCTCCTGCATTATTTTTTAGTTTGTTTAGAATCTGTTAAAATTAGTTTTGTGTAAAAAGGAAACTGTAGTTTTGCATTAGTATATCTATTGTAAATTAGAATTCAGTTAGTTTTTCCTGTAGTTGGTATGTTTTAATTTTTTTTTGTAAAATATAAACTCCTCTATAAAAGAGGTATGATGTAAATGTTTTTGATGAAGTAATAGAAGTTGTGCAGCAGCATGGTATGTTAATACTTTTGTGCTTTATATATTTCAATGTGTTATGTGTTTTGATATTTCTTCATTGAATACCATCAAACTGGTATCAGAGCCAGGGAGGTTCTATGGTGAAGATCTGAAATATAATTTGATAATCAATGTTGAAGTGAAGATGCAGCTAGAAGAAAACATGGTGAAGAAGATGTTGATTTGTTAGGCTGATTTTGCAGTCACACAAGAGCCGCATTAGAAAGGATTGCAGATTCAAGAGAAGTCAGCGAAGAATGATGTAGATAGAAGTTTTGTTGCCGACACAGATTTAAAAGGTTGCAGATCTAGAAATTAAAAAAAAAGGTTTTTCTTAGATTGCAAATTGCATCATATGTAATGCAAAAGAATAAGTTTAGAAGATGTTTCTTAGGCTGTTGGAAAAGATAATTAATTTTATTTTGAAAAGCTTGATTGTGTGTTTGGAAAAAGATTTGTAGAGATCTTTGAGGCAATTTGTATTGGAAGAAAGTCGCTACAAAAAATAAAGATATATGATCAGTTTTTATTGCTAAAATTAAATCACAACTCTTTTTTGGAGAGAATTATTGTATTTGTGTAACTGCCAAAAGAAGTTGTAGAAAAAGAGATCAATGTTCATCATTTTAAGAGATTTTTAGAAGACAATGTATAAATTGCAAGAGGAAAGAGTTTGAATGCCACCGTCGAGTTTTAGAGAAAGTTTGTAGAAGGAAATTGTGTAAAGAAGAGTGGAGGCGCTCTTGGAAATGAAGAAATCGCTAGAGCAGAATTACGTGAGGTTAATCAAATTTATTTTAATGGGAAAGATAGGAAAAGGTGTAAAAAAGGAGAAAAATGTTTTGGAGGAGGAAGTGATAGAAATTAAAAAATGTAATTCACAATTGGTAGCAGATATAAAAAAATTCAAAAAGAAAGATATGAGAATTTGTGTGAAATTGACAAAACAGAAAAGGAATTGAATTATGTTAAAAGAAAGAATTAAGAGTTGGAAGAAAAATTAAAATTCTTTGGTGAAATCAAGAAAAAGAAAGAAGATTTTGAGGAAATGCTAAAATTGTTAGAAGAAGAAAATTGTTTACAAAATGAAGAACTATCAAAGTTGAATGAAGAAAATAAATGTTTACAAAGCCATTGTTAAGTGATGTTGCTTGTTGTATTGAAGATCTGTGTTCTTTTGTTGATAAATCAAGTAGTTTGTGTGATATGGCAAGTATTGTTTTTGATGAAGAATGTATAAAAGAAGAATGTGAAGATGATAATGTAAATCTTAATAATTGTCATGAAAAAAATGTTGGTTTGAGATTAATGCAAAGAATAGGTTATAAAGGTGAAGGGTTAGGAAAAAATGCACAAGGAATAAAAGAACCAATTGGACTCATTATGAGACCAAAATATGAAGGTCTTTGATATATTATAGGTAAAGGAAATTTTACAAGATCAAGAAAATTTGTTCAAGAAATGAATCAATGTTCACATTGTAAAAGGGAAAGTTATTGGGAAACATACATGTTGGGATCTACATCTGTGCAAATTTTGTGGTTTGAAAGCTATAGATAGCGAGAGGATTTCCAATTTGAAGTTCAAAATTTGATGATCAAAGTTTGATGGATTGCAGAAGCAATTGGAAAGAATTGGTGAGAGTTGATAGTAAGAAGATTTTGAAGATGGTTTGCATTATTTATACAAGTAAACAAATTGAGAGTCTTTGAATAATTGGTTGGAAAGTTGAAAGAAATTTACGGTTGAAATTAAGGGGGAGTGTTGTGTAAAAAGAAATTGTAGGTTGGCATTAGTAATATCTATTCTAACTAGAAATAAATAAGAATTTAGTTAGTTTTTTTTGTAGTTGGTATGTTCTAAATTCTCCTGCATTATTTTTCAATTTGTTTAGAATTTGTTAAATTAGTTTTGTGTTTTATGTGTTTTGATATTTCTTGATTCAATACCATCATTTCAAGGGCCTTTACAAATTGCATTTTAACGGTTAAATGTGATTTCCCTTTATAGGGAAGGGATTCCATTACAACATGAGTGGTGGCTTGGTTTTTTAATCGTAACCAATTGTTTCGGTGAGGTTAGCTTTATTGGGATTTACATTCATTATTTGTGCCATGCACAAAACACCTTGAGAAGTCTTGCCTCTTTAAAGAGGTCATTTAGATTATCCACCTTCAAATTGATCTCACAATAAGCAGCACATTTTTGAACGATTTAGCTAATTCTTCCTAACCAAAATCTATAGTAGTAATCTTTAAATGATTGTCATGATATAATAGTTTTGGAAATAGTGTGAAAAGGGGCAAGCAAGCTTTAAAAAGAAATGTGCACATCTTTTTGTCACTATAAAAAGATATTCAAAAGTATACGAAATGGAGTTCACTCTACTTTAACATCTACAAATAGAAGATATTCTACAAACAGAGGATATACGAAATGGAGTTCACTCTACTTTAACATCTACAAACAGAGGATTTTACTTAAGAGGGTTTTGTTTTTCCCAAATTTATGTAATAATATTAGTATTAAATTAAATTAGTTTTAATTTTTTAAATTAAATATAGTATTAAGGTATATTATGAAGAATTTAATAATAATAGTAATCAATTAAATTAGTTTTATCTTAAGAAAGTTTAATCTTTAAATTCCGGATTTTTTTAATATTGGAAGTGGCAATAAAATCTAATATATTTAAATTAATATTAATAAAGCTAATTTAATATTAAGTTGGGGTTTTGTGAATCCTAGGGTAATTAATTTTTATTTGTGTGGTGAAGAAAATTTAATCTTTAAGTTTGGGTTTTTTAAATATTCAAATGGCAATTAGGAGTGAGCGGGCCTAGCTCGATTGGCTAAAGCATCTTGTTGCAGGCAAGAGGTCATGAGGTCTAGTCTCCCCACAAACCTGTGGTATAAGAGGGTGTGTTTCTCTATGTTTGTCTTTGTCCCCTTGTTTGGGTATGGTTGCTCCAAGTTAGGGGATGTTTAAGTTTTCTTGGGAAGTTTATTTCATCTTTCTTGTCACAGGAGTTTCTCTACTATTCTGTGTGTAGTGCACTTGGAGGGTCCTTCTGCTTTGTCTCGCTTGAAGGGTACGAATTATCTTTGTACCCATGTTGCTTCTCTACTCCTTCTATCATTTCTTCCTACTTGTTTTCTTTGTCTCCCTAGGGGGTCTTCGATTTTGTTGTGGGTTTGGGTTCTCTAGATTTTTTAAATCCATTTTGGCATTTTACATCAAATTTTTTAGTTTTCATGTTGAGCTCATTGCCTTCTTTTTCTTGCATAGGTTTTTTTACTTGTCCTTAACTTGAATTTAGCTTCTTGCATGAGTTTTTTGTTAGAAAATTTATGTTTTTTTCTTTTGCTAGTGGATATGTTAGTTGGAGCGTTTGTGTATCTTAGTCTTGGCTTCTTGATGGCTTTGGTTACTTTACTACTCATCTCCCATGTAATTGTCCTCACTTTGTGGTTGGGGATTGGTAGGTTTTCTCATAGGCCCTCATGGGATTGTGGTGCTCTTGGAGCCTTTATGGTCAGTGCTCCGTTCTATGTGGCTTTTTCTAGTGGTTGGTTGATTGTTGGACCATCTGTGCTTCACAATCTTGGTTTCATAATGGCTTTAGTTGTTTTACTACTCATCTCCCCTATTCATGTCCCTTCTATGAGGTGGGGTTTGATGTTTCTTTGGTTGTTGGGCTCACTTCTTTTGTGTTTGATTTTGTGTTTCTCTATTCCAATGTTGGCTGGTTGAGCCTAGTGATAAATTTAAGAAACCCCCCACAAAAAATGATATAAAAAATTACTGAATCTTTCCATTTTTTAGGAAAAAATATTAATTTTATTCGTTATTTTTTTACATCACTAAAATTTTGTAGAAAATATTGGCGAATCTTGAAAATAAATAGGAAAATACATTAATCATGATGGAGAATCCATTCAATCCAAAAATAATTCTCATGGAAAAGTAAGGTCCTAAGGGTGGAAATTATTGATGGGTTTAAGGGGTAGACAATAATATTTACTTGTCACAATTTTTTTAAAATATGATATAATGACCCTTATTATATTCTACAAGGTAAAATGTACCCATGATCTATAGTTCTCATTGAGCTCAAAATTTCTTTTAGATCATTGATCTACCGACCCTCATTGAACTCTCTGAGGTAAAATATACCCACATTCTATATGCTCATAAGACCCAAAATTATGAGCCCCATGCGTATTATAGATCATGGGTGAATTTTACCTCATGCAATACAACAAGGGCCATTAGATTATACTATAAATAAATGTTAGAAACTAAAGATTAGAAATATGGTCTTAAATAAACTAATAATTATGATATATACTATTGGAAAATTAGTATAAATTACTACTATAATTCATAAAATTTAGGTGAATATGATCTAATCATGTATTGAATATTGTGGTGAATTTTTTAGTTAATATTTTTGATAAAATAATTTCTTTTGTGATTTAAATAAAACTATAATAAAATTTTGTAAAAATGTGGCAATTCAAGTCACATTATAGCTCAAACTATTAGCCAAATTTGGATTCCCAAATTTCAACTATTAGCCAATTGTTGAATATTAGGCACTAAAAAGATCACTAGTTGAGCCCTTATTTAAATCTGCAAGGTGTCTTTCATGGTTTCCAAATCTGTGTTGGGGACATTAGTATTGTAGTGGTTTGTTGATGTATGGGTTTTTTGTGCTAATCAGCCTGCTCCTCCTACTCCCATTCAAAAGCCAATCCATCCACTGGAAACAACTATGGAGGACACTCGCATGGTTGATCATAAGCCTTTTGTTCCTTCGTAGCCTCCAGCCTCTAGCTTGAAGATTCATAGAAACCACCTTGTGCACAAGTGCATGCATTGGCAAAATGCACTCATGATTGAGAATGCCACATTACAGAAGAAGGAAGAAGAGACAACCACCCCTGTATTAGGGCATCCTACCATGTCCTCCTCTCTCCTCCCCTCTACTTTCATTCCATCTAACTCCTCATTGCAGGGTGTGTGCAAGAAGTTGAGTCCAATTTTTGGCCAAAAAGTGGAAGTGTTTTCCCTGATTTTCAACATTTGACACATTTGACCTTAAAATTTGAAGCACTTAGAGATGGAATCTTTGAAAAAGTCACTAATCATAAAATGTAGTACTCAGAGTCTAGTTTCCAAATTTATAATTTATTTCAATACCCAGATTGTACAAATTGAGTTTCAATATGCATTTCTAAAAACCACTGTTTAAAAGTCACTTTTTTTACCATACCATGCACGTGTACAACATCCATATTTTGACCTAAATTATCATATTTTTCTAAATCCTTTTGGGAAAAGATTTGTGACTCACTCAAGCTTGTTCTCGATATTTTTTTGTAATTTTTTATTGAATAATTTTTTTTTGTTAATTTTTTATTAGGCATATTTGTCATTTTCAAAAATCGTCATGTATGACACGCATAAGATGACCTTAACTTATCATTTTTTGATTTTTTTTAAATTGAAAAGAATTGTCTGACGTTTTTCCTTGTGCAGTCCATTCATTAAAATGTTATGTTGATCAAAAGTTATTAAAATATTTAAAAACCCTAATATTTAAAGTTTATGGACTAGTTTCATTAGAAATTAATTGAAAAATAGAAAAAATAATCCAATTGTAAAAAAATTTATATATTTGGAATCTACATTGTCTCATCTAAAATGGGTTTTAATTTCGTATAAACATTCTGCAAAAAAAGTTGTCAGCCATATGTCCAAACTGGGTATTTTTCTCTGACATTATTAGGACCTTCAACTTGCAGGTCAAACCAGGTTCAGGGCCTAGGTTCGGATTCCCTATGTTTTTCCCAAACAAAAATACAAGGCAAAAACCTGCCTACAAAGAAAACCCAATTTTAAATTTTCTAAAACAGGATCTCGTTTAGTAAAGCGGGATCCCATTTTGGTTCTACAAAACGAGATCCCGTTATTTAAAATGAGATCTCATTTTCAAAATCGCCAAAAACCAGAAATTTCCATTTTTGGAAAATTTTCATAACGGGATCCCGTATTGAAAATTAAAAAACAAAATTTCAAAAATGGAAAATTTTCAAATCGGGATCCCGTTTAAAACTTTCCATTTTTGGAAATTTTCGTTTTGGAAAAATTTTCAAGGCGATCCCATTTTGAAAATTTTCCAAATATGAAATTTGTTAAAAGCGAGATCCCATTTTTTAAAAAACAGGATCCTATTTTTAATTTAGGTTCAGGATCCCGAAGCTAGACGGGATCTCATTTTTTAAAAATGGGATCCCATTTCTTAGAAGCGGTATCCCATTTTTGTAATGCCAATTTTTTTTTTTGGCTAAGGCAAAAACTTCCACATTTTGTGGACTCAACTTCTTGCACTTACCCTGCTTCCCGACCCCATTGTGATTATGAATGCGCCTGATGCTAAAAATGTGTAGGTTTTCATTGTTCCTTCAGTTGAGCCACCTCTTTTGATGTCCCTTTTGGATGTCGTGCCTTTCCTAAAACCCGTAGATATGTTAAATACTTCGGTGGTATCCACTATAGTTTTCTCTTACTCCTCCGCCTCTGCACCTCTCACCTTCTCTTTGGGGAGTTCATGTCCCCCAATGGAGGAGAAGGTGGAGATTGTTCCTTCTAGCAATGGAGGATGTAATAGGAGTCCTCTTTCAGAAGGTGGTCCCACACAGACTTGTTCTATCTTAGTAATAGAACCAGTCCTAGCTTCCCTTGTGTTTGTCATTGCTCCCAAATCACTCAGTCAGCCTAGCAATGAATCTCGAGAAAAATATTCTCCATCTATTGAGGTGAAACATACTACTCATGTAAAGTGCATGTTTAACTATCTGCATGAAATTCCTTCCTTGTCAACGATTTGGCAAAATCACTGGTCACCTTAGCTCCATAAGATCTTAGTGGAGGAGAACTACCAGAGCGTTCTTCCATAGCCCTTGTTGTAAGAGGGCCAAATGCTCCTCCTCTTAACATTCCACCACTGCAAGCTCATCCTCCTTCCCACTACGATAATCTAGAGTGGGAAGTAGACAACCTGTTAGTAGACCAGTCTTAGGGGGAGGCCTCTTTTTTATCTTTAGATTAGATGTGTGTGTGTTGTGATGTGTTCCCTCATGATCCTTTTCAGCCTTCTTGGTGCTTGCATATATACATGCTTTTTGTGTTGTAAACCTTTTTCTATTTGTATCATCATTCTTCCATGTTTTTGATTGACTTTCGTCAAAATTGGGGATGATGCAAGGAATTGGGGGCATTTAGGCTTCCCTTCCATGTTGACCCAATTTTTTATTTTCACTTTGTCTTCTCATGCATTCTTCACATGGTATGATATAGTAGGGGGTTGATGACAGTTCATTTTATATAATATTATTATACATATATATTAATGAGCAGTTTTGAGCCTGAAATATCAGGCTACCCCTATGGCATTTGTGTTATTATCTTTTTTCTATTTTCTTATCTTTCTCTCTTCTTTGCTTGGGTAGTCCCTCTCATGTGTGACAATGCCACTTCTATAACACTTTGATTTTTAGAAAACACATTCATTTCCAATGAATCTATTATTGAGAATCTTCACAAATTCCTTTTTAGAATCGCATTCTCAACTTGAAACCTTAACAAAACATGTTTCCTTCATCATGGGTTCATAAAGAAAGAACTTGAGAACGTTCACCTTGTAAGGGGGCATTTTCTTTCTTTTGAATTCCTTGATGAAGTGAGCATCTTTCGAAAGGACTCCTTGATGATGAATTGATTCAAGAAAGAAACATCTCTTCCACACTTTCAAATAATGCATCCCTTGAATGGACCCCTTCCTTCACACCGGATTCCCAAGGGACCCCTATGAAACCTTTCCAATCTATCGATGGTTTGCATGAATATTTGCTTTCTTTCTTGCATGGCTGCTTTTAGACATATTCTATTTGTGAGAAGACATGCTGCTTCACAAATTCTTCTGTGAAGCCACTTTCTAACTCAGTAGAGTCCCCTTTTTTGGGTTTCCTCCATATGAGAGATCTTGGGGGATACCTTCCCTACAAGTCTGAGCGTATGTAGGGTACTTTCTTTGGGTTTCCTCCATGTGAGAGATCTTGGGGGATGCATCCTTGTAGGTTTGCGGGTCTATAGGGTGCTTCTTCTGAGTTTCCTCCATGTGATAGATGTTGAGGTTCCCTCCCCTGTAGGTCCGCGAGTCTATAGGGTGCTTTCTTTCTCAATTTCCTCCATGTAAGAGATCAGGGGGCATACCTACGTACAAGTCTATGGATCTGTAGGGCACTTCCTCTGAGCTTCCTCCATGCGAGAGATCTTGGGGGTTGCTCCCCTATAGATTTGGGGGTCTGTAGGACAATTTTTTTCTCAGTTTCCTTCATGTGAGATTTCATGGAGGACACCTTCCTTGTAAGTCTGTAGGTCTATAATACACTTTTTTTGGTATCCTTCATGTGAGAGACCTTTGAGGATACTTTCCTTGCAAGTCTGTGGGACTATAAGGTGCTTTTCTCAGTATCCTTCATGTGAGAGATCTTAGGGGATACCTTCCTTGTAGGTCTACAGGTCTGTAAGACACTTTTCTCAGGGCTTGCTTCATGTGAGAGATCTTGGGGGTCACCTCCTTGTAAGTCTATGAGCCTATAAGACACTTTCATTCTACAACTTCAGAGTTCTGCAGGGCTATTAAGTCCTTTACTTGTCCTGTGTTCTCGAGTTTGCTAGATCATTGTCTACTTCCTCGGTGGTTCAAGTATACATTTCTAACCCTATTCACTCTTCGATCTAATTATAAGAGCACTCATCAGTATTTGTGCTTTCTAAAGTCAGCAAAAAATGTATAGGTGCAAATTTTCACCCCTTAAGAAAATTCTCCTTTTACACTTCCTCACCTTAGAAAACCAAATCCAAAAGAAAAATTCTACATCATCCCATTGCCTTTGTTCCACTTAGCATTTTTCTTCTGTGTCATTTGAAGAATATTTGTCAGGATGCCCACGCAATGCGTACATTTTCGTGTGGAAAAATCACGTCCCTGACAGATTCCTGCATCTGAAGCTTGAAGAGGCATTACACTTCCCATTGGGGTTGGTTTGTAACATCCCTCTTTGATAAACTAACCTCAAATATGGCAAATTCTCTCCTTCTTCCTTCAAAAAAACTCTTCCTTCATTCATTTCATCAGCTTCACATCCTCTAGCAATTTTCTACACACTCTCTTTTCACACTTCCAAGTGTTTTCTCCATTCCCAATAGTAGTCTAGCACTTCGTAGAAACAACAACACCCCATCAACTGCGCAAAGCAAGTGTGGAACAAGCCATTGCAATAGGGGCTTGAGGTTTTGGAACACCTCTGTTGATCATAGTTGAGGTTGTGGTGATTGTTCAAGCTCTCTTTTCTCCTCCATTAGCTAGTGAGCTCTTGGTGGAGGTTGTAACATTTCGCTCCTCTCCTTTGCGATTTGGTTGAGTAGCTTGTTACTATTTTGTAGTGTTACTTGTTTTTTCTCCTTCTCAACTTCTTTATCGTATATTTCTCCATCATTGCTATCTTGCTATCTATGGAGGTGGGAACACCTAAATGGGGGTCTGACTGAGGTAGACCCCTATAGCTTCCAACATTTTTCCCTCTTTCTTGTGTGTAGGTGGACGTGCTTTTTGGAGCTAGCTAGTGAAAGAGCATCTTTGTGAGATTATCCTTGTTACCTTCGCCTACATATATTTAGTCTATCATGTTTTTTCTTATCTTTCCTACTTCATAGTTCTATTTTGTTCATTTATAAGTGACTAGCTACGTCATCAGCTCATTTTCTAGTAGTTTATACTATGTTTTTGGTCCTTTCGTCGTACAGACACTAGCACACTCGAGAGACGCCAGCGTGCTGCACTATCATCCTAAAACTACACTTCTATCTTTGGGAAAAGAGTTACCTAAGGTACAGTCTTGAACCCAACAACTAGCTCACCTATCCCCAATCTTGATTTCAGGTCTGTAGAGTGATTGAACGGCATTATGGTCCTCATCATTCTCATCCCTCATTTCAAACATCCCTTTAGAGTGAGGTAAGTTAGGGAAGCATTCTTCTCTTGACTCTCCATGACCTGGGGCCTTGACGTGGTTGGTCTCCCTCTCTTACATCTTCATATAGACTTTGAT
This sequence comes from Sequoia sempervirens, assembly GCA_007258455.2. Taxonomy (NCBI): domain Eukaryota; kingdom Viridiplantae; phylum Streptophyta; class Pinopsida; order Cupressales; family Cupressaceae; genus Sequoia; species Sequoia sempervirens. The sequence goes on from VDFB02047230.1 coordinate 212,364,311, forward strand.
CGCATGCTTGACATCACTTACCAAATATAAATGTATTCTATCAAGGGGGTTAACTATGAAGAATTTATCCCTCACAATAAAATAGTTCGCTAAGTTAGTTTTTAAAATCCGCTAAGCCATATATACGATTAGATCCTAGTGATCAAGGAAAAAAAATGTTGCAAGAACTTACAATTAGAAATTAATCTCACAAGTTACAAGATCAACATCATGGATTATTCCATTTCTCAAGAACTCATTTTTGTCATGGAGGAGCATGGATTCAATCCACAACAACATCTATTACAATTGCAAAAAGGTCATATCATAAGAAATGTTTGTTGGGTGAAAGTGACTAAATTTTATATAGCATTAACACTTATTTCTTTTTCATAATTCCTAAAGCTAAGTGGTTCATCCTTTTTAATTGAATTTTTTAATATTCATCTATTGCTATTATCAAATTTCAATGTGTTAATTTATGTAGCTTGGACAAGTGTCTCCATTGTCTAGAAGTGTCATTTAATTGTTTAATTATTTTCTATAAACTTCCAAAAAGGGCTGAGTTATCTAGATAATTATGTAATTAAATAAATTGATTCTCCTAGAGACTTCTAGAATCCAGTTAGTTAGGGTTGTTAGAGTCTATTTAATCTTAGCCATTGATTGAGATTAAATCATGGCCATTGGTTTTCTAATGAGAAAAGTATAAAAGGGGATCAATGGGCATTTGGAGAACACAACAACAAGTAGACTTGTAGTGATAGCAAGTAGAGATACTTGAGAAAGACTTGCAGTGTTAGCAAGTAGTAAATTTGCAGTGAGAGCAAATAGTCTTGCAGTGTTAGCAAGGGCGCAGTGATAGCGTTGGGGATAGTAGCTGTGGAATTTCAGCAAGAGAAATTGAGGGAAGAATTTTTCGGAGAAGATTATTGCCGGAGCTCTGCCAGTAAGAGGCAAGCAGTTTTTGTATTCCTTAATTTGCTGAAGTTTAATATAATTCCTCATCTGTAGTAGTGGTTTTCCCTTCGGGGTTTTTCCACAGAAAATTTGTCCAAAAATATTGTGTTCATTATTGTGAATGTTTTTTTCTCTATTCCTGTGAGTTTTTATTGGTGAAGTTGCAGTTGTGTTATTTTTTGATATTTGCTAAGAATTAATTTTTCAGAGTCAAATAATCTATGTATTAGATAGGAGATTAATAATCAATAACTGCAATAGAATTTTCACATGGTATCAGAGCTGATCTGAGGGCAGATAAGGCTCAACACAGGAAAGAAAGATCCTGCCTCTTCAGAATTATTATTATTATTTGTTTTCTTTTATCTTTTGAGATGGCCTCAGCAGGTTTAAAAGATCAGGACAGATTGGATGGAGCCTCAAATTTTGGTGTCTGGAAAGCCATAATTTCTTTGTTGCTGGAAGAGAATGGGATCAAAGAATATGTGACCAGTGTTGTACCTGTACCTACAGATCCAGCACAGCTCTTAGCATATAAGAAAGAAGATGCCAAGGCGAGGAGGCTGATTCTTGATGGTGTCAAGGATCATATTGTTCCACATGTCATAGAGTTAGATAGAACAAAGAAAATGTGGGATGCCATTATGAATCTGTACCAAAATGCTACCACTAACCGGAAGCTGATTCTCAGAGAAAAGTTGAGGAATACTCAGATGAATAAGGGAGAGGACGTAACAAGTTACCTCACCAGACTCAGACTTGTCAAGGATGAGTTGGCTGCTGTTGGAGATAATCTAGGTGATGACGAGCTAGTGCGGATAGCCCTAAATGGGTTTACTAAGCAGTGGGATGTCTTTGTTCAAGTTATTAATGGATGAGACACCTTGCCGAGTTAGGATCGACTTTGGAGTGACTTCACTCAGGAGGAGCTTAGACTAAGTCTTGTCAGTAGGACCAGTAGCAAGAGTCAGCAAAGTGAGGCAGAATAGGAGAACATTGCCCTTGCAGGAAAAGGGAAAGCAAAGAAGGGGTATAGTAAGAATCAAATCCACAAGGTGAGAAGAAGAAGGAGTTATCTAAAGTCAAGTTCTATGGCTGTCACGAGTTTGGCCACTATATCAGTGATTGTCCACAAAGGAAGAAAGGCAAGAAGCAGACAGTAGCTTCAGCAAGTGCAGATGAGCTCTCTAGTAGAATGGAGGATGAGTTCGCTCTCATAGCTTGTATGGCTAGCTCAACCTCACAGGGTGTTTGGTATATAGATAGTGGGGCATCATTTCATATGACAGGAGTTAGAGAGTACTTCTCCAGCTATAAGGAGGAGGACATCAGAATGCAGATTTCTATGGGGAACATGTCCAAGCTCAATCCAGTTGGGAAAGGGACTGTTCTATTTCAGAGGGAGAACGGTAAGTGGATTCCCATTCATGATGTGTTGCATGTGCCAAGCTTGGGTATGAATTTGATTTCCATATCTGTCCTTCAGGATAAAGGTTACAATGTACTGTTTAGAGGGGAAAGTGTGTTAATCAAGCACAAGGATTGGAAATCACCCATAGCTATTGGAGTTAGGAGCGGCCGGCTTTACAGGCTGCAGTTTGATACTCATAAGGCACTGATGAGCAGCAGTAATTCTAGGGATCAAGGAGAGATTTGGCATAGGAGGATGGGCCATATACATCATGGAGCACTTAAATTACTTCGTGAGACAGTGACAGGTGTTCCAGAGGTGAGCACAGAGCATGATGATGTATGTAAGGGATGTGTGTTGGGGAAGTTTGCGAAAGCAACTTTTCCAAGAAGTGACACTAGATCCAAGGGTGTTCTTGATCTAGTACATTCAGACATATGTGGACCAATGTCGACGAAGTCTCTCAGAGGATATGAGTACTTTGTTACTTTTATTGATGATTTCTCTAGGAAGACCTGGATATACTTCTTGAAGACCAAGGATGAGGTTTTTAGTTGCTTCCAAGAGTTCAAAGCTCTTGTGGAGAATTCGACAGGGAGGAAGATAAAGGTTCTTCGGTCAGACAATGGAGGCGAGTACAAAGGGAAAGAGTTCCAAGAGTTTTGTACCAGGGAAGGAATCAAGAGAGAGTGGACTGTTCCTTACAACCCACAACAAAATGGGGTTGCTGAGAGGAAGAATCAGTCTATATCAGAGGCGGCAAGGGCTATGATGTATGACCAGGATATGCCACGTTACTTATGGGAAGAGGCATGCAGGACAGCAGTGTACATACAAAACAGGGTTCCACATAAAGTATTGGGAAAGATGACACCAGAGGAGGCATTCTCAGGGAAAAAGCCAGATGTCAGCCACTTCAGGATATTTGGGAGTTTGGCGTATTGTCACATTCCAAGTGTGACACATTCCAAATTAGATCAGACTGCAGAAAGAGGGTACTTTGTGTGGTACAGTGAAACCTCAAAGGCATATCGGATATTTATTCCAGGGACTAGGAGGACTATAGTTAGGAATGATGTCAAGTTCATGGAGGACAAGGCATTCAGGAGGTCCAGAGATTTGCCAGCAGATGATCAGAGTGAGCAGTTAGTGGAAGCTCCAAGGATCGTTCAACCATATCAAGGACAGCGAAGCTCGAGTACAGTTACTAGTACATGCACAAGCTCAGGTGCTAAGAATTTGCAGAGTATGGAGCAGCAGATGCAGCAGATCCAAGAGATACATCAGAGTGATATGGAGGTTGATACTTCATCCTCTACAGTTGGTAGCAGGAACCAACAGTCACAAAGGGATACTCAGGAGTTTGTGGAAGCTCCTAGGATGAGTAGTAGATAGCGGAGACAACCAGCCAGGTATGATGACTATATGGCATTAGTTAGTCAGTTGGTAGATAGTGAACCTTCTAGCTATCAGGAGGCTGCACATCAACAAGTGTGGCAAGATGCAATGGTTGAGGAGTATACCTCAATAGTGCAAAATGATGTGTGGGAGGTTGTGCCTAGACTGACAGATAGGGCAGTGGTTTGATCACACTGGATCTATAAGATCAAGCACGGTGCAGATGGTAGCATTGAGAAATACAAGGCAAGGTTTGTGGCCAAGGGGTTCTCTCAGAAGGAGGGAATTGACTATGAGGAGACATTTGCTCCAGTGGCCAGGTATACTTCTATATGAGTCGTGATCTCTCTTGCAGCACAGATGGGATGGCAGATCCATCAGATGGATGTCAAGACGACATTTCTTAATGGTGAATTGAAAGAGGAGTATACATAGAACAACCAGAGGGCTTTGTGGCACACAGCAGTACAACCCACGTGTGCAGATTGAAGAGAGCTTTGTACGGACTCAAGCAGGCTCCCAGGGCGTGGTATGAGCGCATTGATAAATACTTGCAGAGAATGGGCTTCGTGAAGAGTGAAGTGGATGCTAACCTCTACTACTTGGTGGTTGGGGGTGAGGTTCTCATTCTTGTTCTTTATGTGGATGACTTGTTTTTAACAGGTTCACTGGAGCTTATAGAGGAAAGCAAGAGGGACCTTGCAGCAGAGTTCGAGATGAAGGATTTGGGGCTTATGCACTACTTTCTAGGCATGGAGGTATGGCAGACAGATGGAGAGATTTTTCTTGGACAAGGGAAATACTACATCGAAATCTTGAGGAGGTTCGAGATGGAGGATTGCAAAGCCATGTCTACTCCTATGATCACGAATTGGAAGAAGGTAGACTCATCCAGAGAAAAGGATGTAGACCCCACCTTATACAGACAGCTGATTGGGTCTCTCATGTATTTGGTCAACACCAGGCCAAATATATCCTTTGTAGTAAACTCTCTTAGTCAGTTCATGGTTGAGCCAAAGAGAGTGCATTGGACAGCAGCAAAGCATGTGTTGCGGTATTTGCGTGGTACAATCGAGTATGGGATCAAATATACTCGAGGTGATGGTATCAGGTTGATAGGCTATACTGACGCAGATTGGGCAGGCAGTACAACGGACAAGAAAAGCACTTCAGGGTGTTGCTTTAGCTTGGGATCAGGAGTTGTCTCTTGGTATAGCAGGAAGCAGAAGTCTATGGCTTTGAGTTCTGCAGAGGCAGAATACATAGCAGCTAGCATGGTGACATGTGAGGCGATATGGCTTCGGAAGTTGCTGGTGGCCTTGTTTGGTCAGAGGGTTGAGACTACGGTGATACACTATGACAATCAGAGTAGCATCAAGTTGACTGAGAATCTGGTGTTTCATGATAGGTCTAAGCATATAGACATTAGATATCATTTCATCAGAGATTGTGTACAGCGCGGGATTGTTCAGCTACAGTATATACCTACAGATCAACAGGTAGTAGACATTTTGACTAAGGCATTGGGGAAGGCGAAATTCATCTTCTTCAGAGATAAGTTGGGTGTCATGCAGAACACCTTCCTCGCTAAGAGGGAGTGTTAATTTATGTAGCTTGGACAGGTGTCTCCATTGTCTAGAAGTGTCATTTAATTATTTAATTATTTTCTAGAAACCTCCAGAAAAGGGCTGAGTTGTCTAGATAATTATGTAATTAAATAAATTGATTCTCCTAGAGACTTCTAGAATCCAGTTAGTTAAGGTTGTTAGAGTCTATTTAATCTTAGCCATTGATTGAGATTAAATCATGGCCATTGGTTTTCCAATGAGAAAAGTATAAAAGGGGATCAATGGGCATTTGGAGAACACAACAACAAGTAGACTTGCAGTGATAGCAAGTAGAGATACTTGAGAAAGACTTGCAGTGTTAGCAAGTAGTAAATTTGCAGTGAGAGAAAATAGTCTTGCAGTGTTAGCAAGGGCACAGTGATAGCGTTGGGGATAGCAGCTGTGGAATTTCAGCAGGAGAAATTGAGGGAAGAATTTTTCGGAGAAGATTATTGCCGGAGCTCTGCCAGTAAGAGGCAAGCAGTTTTTGTATTCCTTAATTTGCTAAAGTTTAATATAATTCCTCATCTGCAGTAGTGGTTTTCCCTTTGGGGTTTTTCCACGGACAATTTGTCCAAAAATATTGTGTTCATTATTGTGAATTTTTTCTTCTCTATTCTTGTGAGTTTTTATTGGTGAAGTTGCAGTTGTGTTATTTTTCAATATTTGCTGAGAATTAATTTTTCAAAGTCAAATAATCTATGTATTAGATAGGAGATTAATAATCAGTAACTGCAATAGAATTTTCACACAATGGAGTATTTAAATGAGGGTTAATTGTGACTTTATTTATATACGTTTACTTAATTAGGCTAGATTTATGTTAAAATTTATTGCATTGAGAATTAATATTATTTTGTATATACTAAAATCATAACTACACATATTTAAAGTAAATTATAAAATAATTGTTTGAGTAAATATTAATAAATAAAACATAAATAATTCTAAAGTAAGTTATCAAAAAACACTATTTAGTATATAAAAGAACTATAAAATAAGTCTTAAGTGGAAAAGAAAAAAACTATAAGTAAATAAAAATAACTCAAAATTTATATCTACACTTTTGGTAGATGTATTCAAGAGATTATATATAAACCTATATGTATAGATATACAAAAAACTATATTTTGTCACATAAAATTTAAATACATCCTTGGAGAAAACCATTTCTTCACATACTTTAATGATAGGTATGCTACTTTGTTACAACTATATTCATCACTTCAAATTCAAAAACAAACATCATATTTAATGTATTTAACTTGTACAAATTAATTTAATATTTATTGTTTGGGTCTTATTTCTAATTAATTAATCAATAGGAAGGGTAAAATTATCTTTTATTATGAACAATTCAATGACAAAACAATCAATAATACTTTTACACCTTATTGTATTAAAAATAAATTATCTGTATTTATAGCTAAAATTTACATCTTTTTATACAACTGAACCATAGCTTCCATTAAATATTTTTTTAATATAAAGACAAAAAAAATTAAAACAACCACTGATTACAATGTAGGATTGTTAGTCTTAAAAAGCATGCTAGTGCACCAATTCCAAAAAATCTTGAAAATTCAAAATAGGACTCCCAGTCTTAAAAAAATCCAAACACACCAATACCAAAAAAATCTTGAAAATCCATATGTGAAGAGGGACAATCGCTATAAGAAGAGGAACCCTTCAAACCTAACTACAAGATATAAGGGTAACGTGTTGCCTAACCAGATATAAACCCTTATTACACTAAGATTGTTCATATTGTAAAAATCTTTTAAAAAACTACCAAAATAAAAGCCAATAAACAAAAGAATAAAAATGTTATGCTAACAAAATTGAACCATACCCTCCATAGAATGCTTGGGAACGAAACGCGTTCGGTGTGGCTTGACCAGTTCACGCGCAACATAGGAATATGCATATCTTCAGTCTAGTGTGGCTACTCATTAATTACAGGCCTTTAGTCGGTGGGCCTTCTCTATTTATTTGCGCTCGTTGCTCTTGTCTTACATAGTTTGTGCAGTTTATTTGTGTTTGTTGATCTGCTACGCAGCCTACAAAGGTTGTTTGGTGCAACGTCTAACAATGGCTCGAAAGGAATTCTCAAGAAGCTGTATTTTCCTTCACTCCCTTATTCTATATCTCTTCCTCAGGTTAGTTTGTCTTCTCCTCCTTAGGTTAGTCCCTTAAAGTACTTTTCTGTTCAAGAAGTAAAGATATGCACACCATCTATTCACAAGATGCTGCTTTTATTTGAAGTATTCTTGCTCTGGTAAACAGATTTTTCAATCCGTAGGGCTTTGGGATTTCTTTTTGGTGTATATAAATAGAGATATGGTAACCCTTCACAATAGGGTTTAACGATGTTCAATCTGTTTCTGAATACCTATCTAAACCTAGACCAGGTTGGGTAAGTCATAGCAACAGTGTAGAAGTATACAAATCATTGTGTTGGACAAGATTGAGCAGGAATCAGGGATTAAACAGACATGTTTTAGTCTGTCGTGGCTATAATAAATCTATATTGGAAGAAAAAATATAGAAATAATACTAAAGAGAATAGAGTTCTTATTTTCTTTTCTTAGGGCATTGAGTTTATTGTTTCTGTTGCTCACAAATAACTTGTGCATGTACAGGAGATGCCAATGCAATAAAACTGGGTGGCTCATGTATGTTCTTTCTCACTATTAATTTGTGCCTGCATTAAATAGAAACCTCAAAGACTTTTTAGTAGCAGTTGATTAAATTATCTGATGATTAAAAATACCAGATTTTAAAAGAATACACTGTGAAACAGTAAACCTAAAATGCAGTTTAAGACCAATTATAAGTTTTTCTGAATTTAAAACAATGTATTTTATTAATGGGTGTGTACTTTTGTGTAACATAAAATGCAGGTATGTGCAGTAACGATGGCATATACATTGTATGTGAACTCTCCTGCCTTAAATATGTTTTGCTGGGAATTTGTTTTTATTTTAGATCTCAGAGGAATTTGACTACAGTCCGAGATTAGTGTTATTGTTTGGTAAACAAACATGAAGAAATGGTTATTTTTCATGTTGGAAGGAAATTTCTAAATTCTCCTGCATTATTTTTCAGTTTGTTTAGAATCTGTTAAAACTAGTTTTGTGTAAAAAAGAAACTGTAGTTTTGCATTAGTATAACTATTGTAACTAGAAATAAATTAGAATTTAGTTAGTTTTTTCTGTAGCTGGTATGTTTTAATTTTTTTTTTGTAAAATATAAACTCCTCTATAAAAGAGGTATGATGTAAATTTTTTTGATGAAGTAATAGAAGTTGTGCAGCAGCATGGTATGTTAATATTTTTGTGCTTTATATATTTCAATGCGTTATGTGTTTTGATATTTCTTCATTCAATACCATCAAACTGGTATCAGAGCCAGGGAGGTTCTATGGTGAAGATCTGAAATATAATTTGATAATTAATGTTGAAGTGAAGCTGCAGCTGGAAGAAAACATGGTGAAGGAGCTATTGATTTGTTAGGCTGATTTTGTAGTCACACAAGAGCCGCCATACAAAGGATTGCAGATTCAAGAGAAGTCAGAGAAGAATGATGTAGATAGAAGTTTTGTTGCAGACACAGATTTAAAAGGTTGCAGATCTAGAAATTAAAAAAAAAAAGGTTGTTCTCAGATTGCAGATTGCATCATCTGTAATGCAAAAGAATAAGTGTAGAAAATGTTTCTTAGGCTGTTGGAAAAGATAATTAATTTTATTTTGAAAAGCTTGACTGTGTGTCTGGAAAAAGATTTGTAGAGATCTTTGAGGGAATTTTTATTGGAAGAAAGTTGCTACAAAAAATAAAGATATATGATACGTTTTTATTGCTAAAAGTAAATCACAACTCTTTATTGGAGAGAATTATTGTATTTGTGTAACTGCCAAAAGAAGTTGAAGAAAAAGACATCAATGTTCATCATTTTAAGAGATTTGTAGAAGACAACGTATAAATTGCAAGAGGAAAGAGTTTGAATGCCACCGTCGAGTTTTAGAGAAAGTTTGCAGACGGAAATTGTGTAAAGATGAGTGGAGGCACTCTTGGAAAAGAAGAAATCGCTAGAGCAGAATTAGGTGAGTTTAATCAAATTTATTTTAATGGGAAAGATAGGCAAAAGAGTAAAAAAGGAGAAAAATATTTTGGAGGAGGAAGTGATAGAAATTAAAAAATGTAATTCACAATTGGTAGCAGATATAAAAAAATTTGGAAAAGACAGATATGAGAATTTGTGTGAAATTGACAAATTAGAAAAGGAAGTGTATTATGTTGAAAGAAAGAATTAAGAGTTGGAAAAAAGATTAAAATTCTTTGATGAAATCAAGAAAAAGAAAGAAGATTTTGAGGAAATGCTAAAATTGTTAGAAGAAGAAAATTGTTTACAGAAGGAAGAATTATCAAAGTTGAATGAAGAAAATAAATGTTTACAACGCCATTGTTAAGTGATGTTGCTTGTTGTATTGAAGATCTGTGTTCTTTTGTTGATAAATCAAGTAGTTTGTGTGATATGGCAAGTATTGTTTTTGATGAAGAATGTATAAAAGAAGAATGTGAAGATGATAATGTAAATCTTAATAATTGTCATGAAAAAAATGTTGGTATGAGATTAATGCAAAGAATAGGTTATAAAGGTGAAGGATTAGGAAAAAATGCACAAGGAATAAAAGAACCAATTGGACCCGTTATGAGACCAAAATATGAAGGTCTTGGATATATTATAGGTAAAGGAAATTCTACAGGATCAAGAAAATTTGTTCAAGAAATGAATCAATGTTCACATTGTAAAAGGGAAAGTTATTACGAAAAGATACATGTTGGGATCTACATCTGTGCAAATTTTGTCGTTTGAAAGCTATAGATAGCGAGAGGATTTCCAATTCAAAGTTGAAAATTTGAAGATCAAAGTTTGATGGATTGCCGCAGCAGTTGGAAAGAATTGGTGAGAGTTGATAGTAAGAAGATTTTGAAGATGGTTTGAATTATTTATACAAGTAAACAAATTGAGAGTGTTTGAATATTTGGTTGGAAAGTTGAAAGAAATTTACGGATGAAATTAAGGGGGAGTGTTGTGTAAAAAGAAATTGTAGTTTTGCATTAGTAATATCTATTGTAAATAGAACTAAATAAGAATTTAGTTAGTTTTTCTTTGTAGTTTTGCATTAGTAATATCTATTGTAAATAGAACTAAATAAGAATGGTATGTGAAGATCTAAAATATAATTTGATAATCAATGTTGAAGTGAAGCTGCAGGTAGAAGAAAACATGGTGAAGGAGTTGTTGATTTGTTAGGCTGATTAGCCGCCATACAAAGGATTGCAGATTCAAGAGAAGTTAGGGAAGAATTATGTAGATAGGAGTTTTGTTGCTGACATAGATTTAAAAGGTTACAGATCTAGAAATCAAAAAAATGTTGTTCTCAGATGGCAGATAGCATCATCTGTAATGTAAAAGAATTAGTGTAGAAAATGTTGCTTAGGCTATTGGAAAAGATAATTAATTTTATTTTGAAAAGCTTGATTGTGTGTTTGGAAAAATATTTTTAGAGATCTTTGAGGCAATTTGTATTGGAAGAAATTCGCTATAGAAAATAAAGATATATGATCATTTTTTATTGCTAAAAGTAAATTACAACTCTTTTTTGGAGAGAATTATTGTATTTGTGTAACTGTCAAAAGATGTTGTAGAAAAAGAGATCAATGTTCATCATTTTAAGAGATTTGTATAAGACAAGGTATAACTTGCAAGAGGAAAGAGTTTGAAGGCCACCATGGAGTTTTAGAGAAAGTTTGTAGAAGGAAATTGTGTAAAGAAGAGTGGAGGCACTATTGGAAAAGAAGAAATCACTAGAGAAAAATTAGGTGAGAGTTGATAGTAAGAGGATTTCCAATTTGAAGTTTTGAAAATTTTATGCTTTGAAAGCTATAGATAGCAAGAGGATTTCAAATTTGAAGTTCTAAAAATTTGAAGATCAAAGTTTGATGGATTGTCGCAATAGTTGGAAAGAACTGGTGAGAGTTGATAGTAAGAAGATTTTGAAGATGGTTTGAATTATTTATACAAGTAAAAGAATTAGGAGTGTTTGAAGACTTGGTCGGAAAGTTGAAAGAAATTTATAGTTGAAATTAAGGGGATGTGTTGTGTAAAAGGAAACTATAGTTTTGCATTAGTAATATCTATTGTAACTAGAAATAAATTAGAATTTAGTTAGTTTTTTTTGTAGTTGGTATATTCTAGATTTTTCTTGTAAAATCTAAACTCCTCTATAAAAGAGGCATGATGTAAATGTTTCTCATGAAGCAATAGAAGTTATATATTTTTGTGTTTTATATATTTCAATGTGTTATGTGTTTTGATATTTCTTCATTCAATACCATAATTTCAAGGGCCTTTGCAAATTGCATTTTAACGGTTAAATGTGATTTCCCTTTATGGGGAAGAGTGCCCAATACAACATGAGTGGTGGCTTGGTTTTTTAATCGTAACCAATTGTTTGGGTGAGGTTATCTTTATTGGGATTTACAGTCATTATTTTGTGCCATGCACAAAACACCTGTGTGCATTTAAGAATTTATTATTGTTAAACAATTTTTTAAATATTAATATGTTTTTTAAATATAATATATCATGGGCATTGTGGGTTGTTTGCATTATATTTGAATGAATGAATGAATGATTTTAATAACGTCTACGAGACAATCAACCTATGGGTCCTAAAGTTTAATATTTAAAGTCCGCTTTCTTATTATGAATCTTGATAAGGAAGCTAGTTGTCTTGAGAAGTCTTGCCTCTTTAAAGATGTCATTTAGATTATCCACCTTCAAATTGCTCTGATAATAAGCAGCACATTTTAAATGAATGATTTAGCTAATTCTTCCTAACCAAAATCTACAGTAGTAATCTTTAAATGATTGTCATGATATAATAGTTTTGGAAATAGTGTGAAAAGAGGCAAGCAAGCTTTAAAAAGAAATGTGCACGTCTTTTTGTCATGATAAAAAGATAGTCAAAAGTATACGAAATGGAGTTCACTCTACTTTAACATCTACAAACAGAGGATATTCTACAAATAGAGGATATACGAAATGGAGTTCACTCTATGTTAACATCTAAACATAGATGATTTTACTTAAGAGGGTTTTGTTTTTCCCAAATTTATGTAATAATATTAGTATTCAATTAAATTAGTTTTAATTTTAGTTAAATTAGTTTTAATTTTTTAAATTAAATATAATATTAAGGTATATCATGAAGAATTTAATCATAATAGTAACCAATTAAATTAGTTTTATCTTAAGAAAGTTTAATCTTTAAATTTGGGATTTTTTTAATATTAGAAGTGGCAATTAAATCTAATATATTTAAATTAATATTAATACAGCTAATTTAATATTAAGTTGGGGGTTTTTCGAATCCTAGGGTAATTAATTTTTGTCAATTAAATTATTTTTATTTGTGTGGTGAAGAAAGTTTAATCTTTAAGTTTGGGTTTTTTTAAATATTCAAATGGCAATTAGGGGTGAGCGGGCCTAGCTCGATTGGCTAAAGCATCTTGTTGCAGGTAAGAGGTCATGAGGTCTAGTCTCCCCACAAACCTATGGTATCAGAGGGTTACCAGGTACACTGCAGTTCCTAGGAGGATAGAAAAAATGTTTACTAGGTGCATTGCAGTTTATAGGGGGAAGGATATTGTTGGGTTCTGTTTCTCTATATTTGTCTTTGTTCCCTTGTTTTGGTATGGCTGCTCCAAGTTAGGGGATGTTTAAGTTTTCTTGGGAAGTTTATTTCATCTATTTGTCTTTGTTCCCTCGTTTTGGTATGGCTGCTCCAAGTTAGGGGATGTTTAAGTTTTCTTGGGAAGTTTATTTCATCTTTCTTGTCACGGGAGTTTCTCTACTATTATGTGTGTAGTGCACTTGGAGGGTGCTTCTAGTTTGTCTCGCTTGAAGGGTACGAATTCTCTTTGTACCCATGTTGCTTCTCTACTCCTCCCATCATTTGTTCCTGCTTGTTGTTTTCTTTGTCTCCCTAGGGGGTCACATCAAATTTTTAGTTTTCATGTTGAGCTCATTGCCTTCTTTTTCTTGCATAGGTTTCTTTGCTTGTCCTTAACTTGAACTTAGCTTCTTGCATAAGTTTTTTGTTGGAAAATTTATGTTTTTTTCTTTTCCTAGTGGATATGTTTGTTGGACCGTTTGTGTATCTTAGTCTTGGCTTCTTGATGGCTTTGGTTTCTTTACTACTCATCTCCCATGTACTTGTCCTCACTTTGTGGTTGGGGATTGGTAGGTTTTCTCATAGGCCCTCATGGGATTGTGGTGCTCTTGGCGCCTTTACCGTCAGTGCTCTATTCTATGTGGCTTTTTCTAGTGGTTGGTTGATTGTTCGAGCTTCGCAGTCTTGGTTTCATGATGGCTTTAGTTGTTCTACTACTCATCTCCCCTATTCATGTCCTTTCTATGAGGTGGGGTTTGATGTTTATTCAGTTGTTGGGTTCACTTCTTTTGTGTTTGCTTTTGTGTTTCTCTATTCCAGTGTTGGGTGGTTGAGTCGAGTAATAAATTTAAGAAACTCCCCTAAAAAAATGATATAAAAAATTACTGAATCTTTCCATTTTTTAGGAAAAAATATTAATTTTATTCGTTATTTTTTTACATCACTAAAATTTTGTAGAAAATATTGGCGAATCTTGAAAATTAATAGGAAAATACATTAATCATGATGGAGAATCCATTCAATCCAAAAAATGTACCCATGATCTATAGTTCTAATGACCCTTATTATATTCTACAACATAAAATGTACCCATGATCTATAGTTCTCATTGGGCTCAAAATTGCTTTTAGATCATTGATCTAGCGACCCTCATTGTACTCTCTGAGGTAAAATATACCCACATTCTATATACTCATAAGACCCAAAATTATGAGCCCCATGTGTTTTATAGATCGTGGGTGCGTTTTACCTCATGCAATACAACAAGGGCCATTAGATTATACTATAAATCAATGTTAGAAACTAAAGATTAGAAATATGGTCTTTAATAAACTAATAATTATGATATATACGATTGGAAAATTAATATAAATTTCTACTATAATTCATAAGTGAATATGATCTAATCATGTATTGAATATTGTGGTGAATTTTTTAGTTAAGATTTTTGATAAAATAATTTCTTTTGTGATTTAAATAAGACTATAATAAATTTTTGTAAAAATGTGGCAATTCAAGTCGCGTAGCTGAAACTATTAGCCAAATTTGGATTCCCAAATTTCAACTATTAGCCAATTGGTGAATATTAGGCATTAAAAATATCACTAGTTGAGCCCTTATTTAAATCTGCAAGGTCTCTTTCATGATTTTCAAATCTGTGTTGGGGACATTAGTATTGTAGTGGTTTTTTGATGTATGGGTTTTTTGTGCTTCTCAGCCTGCTCCTCCTACTCCCATTCAAGAGCCTATCCATCCACTACAAAAAAACTATGGAGGACACTCGCATGGTTGATCATAAGCCTTTTGTTCCTTCGTAGCCTCCAGCCTCTAGCTTGAAGATTCATAGAAACTGCCTTGTGCACAAGTGCATGCACTGGCGAAAGACTCTCATGATTGAGAATGCCACATTATAGAAGAAGGAAGAAAAGACAACCACCCTTATATTAGGCCATCCTACCATGTCCTCCTCTCTCCTCCCCTCTACTTCCGTTCAATCTAGCTCCTCATTGCACTTTTGGACCCCATTATGATTATGAATGCGCCTAATGCTAAAAATGTGTAGGTTTTCATTGTTACTTCAGTTGAGCCACCTCTTTCGATGTCCCTTTTGGATGTCCCACCTTTCCTAAAACCCGTAGATATGTTAAATACTTCAGTGGTATCCACTATAGTTTTCTCTTACTCCTCCGCCTCTGCACCTCTCACCTTGTCTTTGGGGAGTTCATGTCCCCCAATGGAGGAGAAGGTGGAGATTGGTCCTTCTAGCAATGGATGATGTAATAGGAGTCCTCTTTCAGAAGGTGGTCCCACACAGACTTGTTCTATCTTAGTAACAGAACAAGTCCTAACTTCCCCTGAGTTTGTCATTACTCCCGAATCACTTAGTTAGCCTAGCAATGAATCTCGAGAAAAATCTTCTCCATCTATTGAGGTGAAACATAGTACTCATGTAAAGTGCATGCTTAACTCTCTGGACAAAATTCCATCCTTGTCAGCGATTTTGCAAAATCACTGGTCACCTTAGCTCCATAAGATCTTAGTTTAGGATACCTACCGGAGCGTTCTTCCATAGCCCTTGTTGTAGGAGGGCCAGATGCTCCTCCTCTTAACATTCCAGCACTACAAGCTCATCCTCCTTCCCCCTACGATAATCTGAAGTGGGAAGTAGACAACCTGTTAGTCGAACAGTCTTAGGGGGAGGCCTCTTTTTTATCTTTAGATTAGATGTTTGTGCGTGTGTTGTGATGTGTTCCCTCATGATCCTTGTCACCCTTCTTGGTGCTTGGATATAGGCATGCTTTTTGTGTTGTAAACCTTTCTCTATTTGTATCATCATTCTTCCATGTTTTTGATTGACTTTCATCAAAATTGAGGATGATGCAAGGAATTGGGGGAATTTAGGCTTCCCTTCCATGTTGACCCAATTTTTTATTTTCACTTTGTCTTCTCATGCATTCTTCACATGGTATGATATAGTAGGGGGTTGATGACAGTTCATTTTATATAATATTATTATACATATATATTAATGAGCAGTTTTGAGCCTGAAATATCAGGCTACCCCTATGACCTTTGTGTTATTATCTTTTTTCTATTTTCTTATCTTTCTCTCTTCTTTGCTTGAGTTGTCCCTCTCATGTGTGACAACGCCACTTCTAAAACACTTTGATTTTTAGAAAACACATTCATTTCCAATCAATCTATTATTGAGAATCTTCAAAAACTCCTTTTTAGAATCGCATTCTCAACTTGAAACCCTAACGGAACGTGTTTCCTTCATCATGGGTTTGTAAAGAAAGAACTTGAGAACCTTCACCTTGCAAGGGGGCATTTTCTTCCTTTTGAATTCCTTGATGAAGTGAGCATCTTTTGAAAGGACTCCTTGATGATGAATTGATTCAAGAAAGAAACATCTCTTCCACACTTTCAAATAACGCATCCCTTGAATGGACCCCTTCCTTCACACCGGGTTCCCAAGGGACCCCTTTGAAGCTTGAAGAGGCATTATACTTCCCATTGGGGTTGGTTTGTAACATCCCTCTTTGATAAACTGACCTCAAATATGGAAAATTCTCTGCTCCTTCCTTCAAAAAAACTCTTCCTTCATTCATTTCATCAGCTTCACATCCTCTAGCAATCTTCTACACACTCTCTTTTCGCACTTCCAAGTGTTTTCTCCATTCCTAATAGTAGTCTAGCACTTCGTAGAAACAACGACACTCCATCAATTGTGCAAAGCAATTGTGGAACAACCCATTGCAGTAGGGGCTTGAGGTTTTGGAACACCTCCCTTGATCATAGTTGAGGTTGTCGTGATTGTTCAAGCTCTCTTTTCTCCTCCATTAGCTATTGAGCTCTTGGTGGAGGTGGTAACATTTCACTCCTCTCCTTTGTGATTTGGTTGAGTAGCTTGTTACTGTTTTGTAGTGTTACTTGCTTTTTCTCCTTCTCTAGCTCTTTATTGTATATTTCTCCATCATTGCTACCTTGCTATCTATGGAGGTGGAAACACCAAAATGGGGGTCTGACTGAGGTAGACCCCTATAGCTTCCAACATTTTTCCCTCTTTCTTGTGTGTAGGTGGACGTGCTTTTTGGAGGTAACTACTGAAAGAGCATCTCTGTGAGATTATCCTTGTTACCTTAGCCTTCATCTTTTTACTCTATCAATTTTTTCTTATATTTCCTACTTCATAGTTCTATTTTGTTCATTTATAAGAGACTAGCTACGTTGTCAGCTCATTTTCTAGCAGTTTTTACTATGTTTTTGGTCCTTTGGTCGTACAGACACTAGCACATTCGAGAGACGCCAGCGTGTTGCCCTATCATCCTAAAACTGCACTTCTGTCTTCGGGAAAAGAGTTACCTAAGGTACAGTCTTGAACCCAACAACTAGCTCGCCTAGCCCCAATCTTGATTTCAGGTCTATAGAGTGATTAAAGGGAATTATGGTCCTCATCATTCTCGTCCCTCATTTCAAACATCCCTTTAGAGTGAGGTAAGGTAGGGCAGGCTTCTGCTCTTGACTCTCCATGACCTGGGGCCTTGACGTGGTTGGTCTCCCTCTCATACATCTTCATATAGACTTTGATTGCATGCTTGACATCACTTATCAAATATAAATCTATTCTATCAAGGGGGTTAACTATGAAGAATGTATCCCTCACAATAGAATAGTTCTCTAAGTTAATTTTTAAACTACGCTAAGCCATATATATAATTAGATCCTAGTGATCAAGGAAAAAAAATGTTGCAAGAACTTACAATTAGAAATTAATCTCACAAGTTACAAGATCAACATCATGGATTATTCCATTTCTCAAGAACTCATTTTTGTCATAGAGGAGCATGGATTCAATCCACAACAACATCTATTACAATTGCAAAAAACGGTCATATCATAAGAAATGTTTGTTGGGTGAAAGTGACTAAATTTTGTATAGCATTAACACTTATTTCTTTGTCATAATTCCTAAAGCTAAGTGGTTCATCCTTTTTAATGTAATTTTTTAATACTCGTCTATTGCTATTATCGAATTTCAATGGAGTATTTAAATGAAGGTTAATTGTGACTTTATTTATATACGTTTACTTAATTAGGCTAGATTTATGTTAAAATTTATTGCGTTGAGAATTAATATTATTTTGTATATAGTAAAATCATAACTACACATATTTAAAGTAAATTATAAAATAATTGTTTGAGTAAATATTAATAAATAAAACATAAATAATTCTAAAGTAAGTTATCAAAAAAGACTATTTAGTATATAAAAGAACTATAAAATAAGTCTTAAGTGGAAAAGAAAAAGACTATAAGTAAATAAAAATAACTCAAAATTTATATCTACATTTTTGGTAGATGTATTCAAGAGATTATATATAAACCTATATGTATAGATATACAAAAAACTATATTTTGTCACATAAAATTTAAATACATGCTTGGAGAAAACCATTTCTTCACATATTTTAACGATAGGTATGCTACTTTGTTACAAATATATTCATCCCTTCAAATTCAAAACCAAACATCATATTTAATGTATTTAACTTTTACAAATTAATTTAATATTTATTGTTTGGGTCTTATTTCTAATTAATTAATCAATAGGAAGGGTGTAATTATCTTTTATTATGAACAATTCAATGACAAAACAATCAATAATACTTTTACACCTTATTGTATTAAAAATAAATAATCTGTATTTACAGCTAAAATTTACAGCTTTTTATACAATTGAACCATAGCTTCCATTAAATATTTTTTTAATATAAAGACAAAAAAAATTAAAACAACCACTGATTACAAAGTAGGATTGTCAGTCTTAAAAAGCATGCCAGCGCACCAATTCCAAAAAATCTTGAAAATTCAAAATAGGACTCCCAGTCTTAAAAAAATCCGAACACACCAATTCCAAAAAAATCTTGAAAATCCATATGTGAAGAGGGACAATCGCTATAAGAAGAGGAACCCTTCAAACCTAACTACAAGATATAAACCCTTATTACCCTAAGATTGTTCATGTTGAGAGAATGTTAAAAAAAACCACCAAAACAAAAGTCAATGAAGAAAAGAATAAGAAAGTGAGGCTAAAACAATTGGACCATAACCTCCATAGGATGCTTGGGAAAGAAACGTGTTGCCTAACCAGATATAAACCCTTATTACACTAAGATTGTTCATATTGTGAAAATCTTTTTAAAAACTACCAAAATAAAAGCCAATAAAAAAAAGAATAAAAATGTTATGCTAACAAAATTGAACCATACCCTCCATAGAATGCTTGGGAACGAAACGCGTTCGGTGTGGCTTGACCAGTTCACGCGCAACATAGGAATATGCATATCTTCAGTCTAGGGTGGCTACTCATTAATTACAGGCCTTTAGTCGGTGGGCCTTGTCTATTTCTTTGCGCTCGTTGCTCTTGTCTTACATAGTTTCAGCAGTTTATTTGTATTTGTTGATCTGCTACGCAGCCTACAAAGGTTGTTTGGTGCAACGTCTAACAATGGCTCGAAAGGAATTCTCAGGAAGCTGTATTTTTCTTCTCTCCCTTATTCTATATCTCCTCCTCAGGTTAGTTTGTCTTCTCCTCCTTAGTTTAGTCCCTTAAAGTACTTTTCTGTTCAAGAAGTAAAGATATGCACACTATCTATTCACAAGATGCTGCTTTTATTTGAAGTATTCTTGCTCTGGTAAACAGATTTTTCAATCCGTAGGGCTTTGGGATTTCTTTTTGGTGTATATAAATAGAGATATGGTAACCCTTCACAATAGGGTTTAACGATGTTCAATCTGTTTCTGAATACCTATCTAAACCTAGACCAGGTTGGGTAAGTCATAGCAACAGTGTAAAAGTATACAAATCATTGTGTTGGACAAGATTGAGCAGGAATCAGGGATTAAACAGACATGTTTTAGTCTGTCGTGGCTATAATAAATCTATATTGGAAGAAAAAATATAGAAATAATACTAAAGAGAATAGAGTTTTTATTTTCTTTTCTTAGGGCATTGAGTTTATTGTTTCTGTTGCTCACAAATAACTTGTGCATGTACAGGAGATGCCAATGCAATAAAACTGGGTGGCTCATGTATGTTCTTTCTCACTATTAATTTGTGCCTGCATTAAATAGAAACCTCAAAGACTTTTTAGTAGCAGTTGATTAAATTATCTGATGATTAAAAATACCCGATTTTAAAAGAATACACTGTGAAACAGTAAACCTAAAATGCAGTTTAAGACCAATTATAAGTTTTTCTGAATTTAAAACAATGTATTTTATTAATGGGTGTGTACTTTTGTGTAACATAAAATGCAGGTATGTGCAGTAACGATTGCATATACATTCCTGCCTTAAATACATTTTGCTTGGAATTTGTGGTTATTTTAGATCTCAGAGGAATTTGACTACACTCCGAGATTAGGGTTACCTTTTGGTAAACAAACATGAAGAAATGGTTATTTTTCATGTTGGAAGGAAATTTCTAAATTCTCCTGCATTATTTTTCAGTTTGTTTAGAATCTGTTAAAATTAGTTTTGTGTAAAAAAGAAACTGCAGTTTTGCATTAGTATATCTATTGTAACTAGAAATAAATTAGAATTTAGTTAGTTTTTTCTGTAGTTGGTATGTTTTAATTTTTTTTTGTAAAATCTAAACTCCTCTATAAAAGAGGTATGATGTAAATGTTTTTGATGAAGTAATAGAAGTTGTGCAGCAGCATGGTATGTTAATACTTTTGTACTTTATATATTTCAATGTATTATGTGTTTTGATATTTCTTCATTCAATACCATCAAACTGGTATCAGAACCAGGGAGTTTCTATGATGAAGATCTGAAATATAATTTGATAATCAATGTTGAAGTGAAGCTGCAGCTGGAAGAAAACATGGTGAAGGAGCTGTTGATTTGTTAGGCTGATTTTGCAGTCACACAAGAGCCGCCATACAAAGGATTGCAGATTCAAGAGAAGTCAGAGAAGAATGATGTAGATAGAAGTTTTGTTGCCAACACAGATTTAAAAGGTTGCAGATTTAGAAATTAAAAGAAAAGGTTGTTCTCAGATTGCAGATTGCATCATCCAGATTGCATCATCCGTAATGCAAAAGAATAAGTGTAGAAAATGTTTCTTAGGCTGTTGGAAAAGATAATTAATTTTATTTTGAAAAGCTTGATTGTGTATTTGGAAAAAGATTTGTAGAGATCTTTGAGGCAATTTGTATTGGAAGAAAGTCGCTACAAAAAATAAAGATATATGATCAGTTTTTATTGTTAAAAGTAAATCACAACTCTTTTTTGGAGAGAATTATTGTATTTGTGTAACTGCCAAAAAGAAGTTGTAGAAAAAGACATCAATGTTCATCATTTTAAGAGATTTGTAGAAGACAATGTATAAATTGCAAGAGGAAAGAGTTTGAATGCCACCATCAAGTTTTAGAGAAATTTTGTAGAAGGAAATTGTGTAAAGAAGAGTGGAGGCGCTCTTGGAAAAGAAGAAATCGCTAGAGCAGAATTAGGTGAGTTTAATCAAATTGATTTTAATGGGAAAGATAGGCAAAAGAGTAAAAAGGGAGTAAAATGTTTTGGAGGAGGAAGTGATAGAAATTAAAAAATGTAATCCACAATTGGTAGGAGATAAAAAAATTTGGAAAAGAAAGATAGGAGAATTTGTGTGAAATCGAAAAATTAGAAAAGGAATTGAATTATGTTCAAAGAAAGAATTAAGAGTTGGAAGAAAGATTAAAATACTTTGATGAAATCAAGAAAAAGAAAGAAGATTTTGAGGAAATGCTAAAATTGTTAGAAGAAGAAAATTGTTTACAGAAGGAAGAATTATCAAAGTTGAAAGAAGAAAATAAATGTTTACAAAGCCATTGTTAAGTGATGTTGCTTGTTGTATTGAAGATCTGTGTTCTTTTGTTGATAAATCAAGTAGTTTGTGTGATATGGCAAGTATTGTTTCTGATGAAGAATGTATGAAAGAAGAATGTGAAGATGATAATGTAAATCTTAATAATTGTCATGAAAAAAATGTTGGTTTGAGATTAATGCAAAGAATAGGTTATAAAGGTGAAGGATTAGGAAAAAGTGCACAAGGAATAAAAGAACCAATTGGACCGGTTATGAGACCAAAATATGAAGGTCTTGGATATATTATAGGTAAAGGAAATTTTACAGGATCAAGAGAATTTGTTCAAGAAATGAATCAATGTTCACATTGTAAAAGGGAAAGTTATTGCGAAAGATACATGTTGGGATCTATATCTATGAAAATTTTGTGGTTTGAAAGCTATAGATAGCGAGAGGATTTCCAATTTGAAGTTCAAAATTTGAAGATCAAAGTTTGATGGATTGCGGCAGCAGTTGGAAAGAATTGGTGAGAGTTGATAGTAAGAAGATTTTGAAGATGGTTTGAATTATTTATACAAGTAAACAAATTGAGAGTGTTTGAATATTTGGTTGGAAAGTTGAAAGAAATTTACGGTTGAATTTAAGGGGGAGTGTTGTATAAAAAGAAACTATAGTTTGGCATTAGTAATATCTATTGTAACTAGAAATAAATAAGAATTTACTTAGTTTTTTTTTGTACTTGGTATGTTATAAATTCTCCTGCATTATTTTTCAATTTGTTTAGAATCTGTTAAATTAGTTTTGTGTAAAAAAGAAAATGTAGTTTTTTCATTAGTATATCTATTGTAAGTAGAAATAAATTAGAATTTAGTTAGTTTTTTCTATAGTTGGTATGTTTTAATATTTTTTTTGTAAAATCTAAACTCCTCTATAAAAGAGGAATGATGTAAATGTTTTTGATGAAGTAATAGAAGTTGTGCAGCAGCATGGTATGTTAATATTTTTGTGTTTTATATATGTCAATGTGTTATGTGTTTTGATATTTCTTCATTCAATACCATCAAAGTGGTATCAAAGCCAAGGAGGTTCTATGGTGAAAATCTGAAATATAATTTGATAATCAATATTTTAAGTGAAGGTGCAGCTAGAAGAAAACATGGTGAACGAGTAGTTGATTTGTTAGGCTGATTTTGCAGTCACACAAGAGCCGCCATACAAAGGATTGCAGATTCAAGAGAAGTTAGGGAAGAATGATGTAGATAGGAGTTTTGTTGCTGACACATATTTAAAAGGTTGCAGATCTAGAAATAAAAAAAATGTTGTTCTCAAATCGCAGATAGCATCATCTGTAATGTAAAAGAATTAGTGTAGAAAATGTTGCTTAGGCTACTGGAAAAGATAATTAATTTTATTTTGAGAAGCTTGATTGTGTGTTTGGAAAACGATTTGTAGAGATCTTTGAGCCAATTTGTATTGGAAGAAAGTCGCTATAGAAAATAAAGATATATGACCATTTTTTATTGCTAAAAGTAAATTACAACTCTTTTTTAGAAAGAATTATTGTAGTTGTGTAACTGTCGAAAAAAGTTGTAGAAAAAGAGATCAATGTTCATCATTTTAAAAGATTTGTACAAGACAAGGTATAAATTGCAAGAGGAAAGATTTTGAAGGCCACCATAGAGTTTTAGAGAAAGTTTGTAGAAGGAAATTGTGTAAAGAAGAGTGGAGGCACTATTGGAAAAGAAGAAATCACTAGAGCAGAATTAGGTGAGAGTTGATAGTAAGAGGATTTCCAATTTGAAGTTTTTAAAATTTTATGGTTTGAAAGCTATAGATAGGTGAGAGTTGATAGTAAGAAGATTTTGAAGATGGTCTAAATTATTTATACAAGTAAACAAATTGAGACTGTTTGAAGACTTGGTTGGAAAGTTGAAAGAAATTTATGGTTGAAATTAAGGGGGTGTGTTGTGTAAAAGGAAACTGTAGTTTCACATTAGTAATATCTATTGTAACTAGAAATAAATTAGAATTTAGTTAGTTTTTTTTCGTAGTTGGTATATTCTAGATTTTTCTTGTAAAATCTAAACTCCTCTATAAAAGAGGCATGATGTAAATGTTTCTCATGAAACAATAGAAGTTATATATTTTTGTGTTTTATATATTTCAATGTGTTATGTGTTTTGATATTTCTTCATTCAATACCATCATTCCAAGGGCCTTTGCAAATTGCATTTTAACGGTTAAATGTGATTTCCTTTTATAGGGAAGGGTGTCCATTACAACATGAGTGGTGGCTTGGTTTTTTAATGGTAACGAATTGTTTGGGTGAGGTTACCTTTATTGGGATTTACAGTCATTATTTGTGCCATGCACAAAACACCTATGTGCATTTAAGAATTTATTATTGTTAAACAATTTTTTAAATATTAATATGTTATTTAAATATAATATATCATGGGCATTGTGGGTTGTTTGCATTATATTTTGATAAGGAAGTTAGTTGTCTTGAGAAGTCTTGCCTCTTTAAAGAGGTCATTTAGATTATCCACCTTCAAGTTTCTCTCATAATAAGCAACACATTTTGAATGAATGATTTAGCTAATTCTTCCTAACCAAAATCTATAGTAGTAATCTTTAAATGATTGTCATGATATAATAGTTTTGGAAATAGTGTGAAAAGAGGCAAGCAAGCTTTAAAAATAAATGTGCACGTCTTTTTGTCGTGATAAAAAGATACAGAGGATATAGGAAATGGAGCTCACTCTACTTTAACATCTAAACATAGAGGATTTTACTTAAGAGGGTTTTGTTTTTCCCAAATTTATGTAATAATATTAGTATTCAATTAAATTAGTTTTAATTTTTTAAATTAAATATAATATTAAGGTATATCATGAAGAATTTAAATAGCCAAGTGATAAATTAAGTGGTTTTATCTTAAGAGAAGTTGAAATCTTTTAAATTAAAAGGTTTTTTAATATTAGAAGTGGCAATTAAATCTAATATATTTAAATTAATATAAATACAACTAATTTAATATTAAGTTAAGGGTTTTGTGAATCCTAGTGTAATTAATTTTTATCAATTAAATTATTTTTTATTTGTGTGGTGAAGAAAGTTTAATATTTAAGTTTGGGTTTTTTTAAATATTCAAATGGCAATTAGGGGTGAGAGGGCCTAGCTCGATTGGCTAAAGCATCTTGTTGCAGGCAAGAGGTCACGAGTTCTAGTCTTCCCACAAACCTTTGGTATCAGAGGGTGTGTTGCATTGCCCTTTATTGGGGGAAGGAAACTGTTGGGTTGTGTTTCTCTATGTTTGTCTTTGTCCCCTCATTTTGGTATGGCTGCTCCAAGTTAGGGGATGTTTAAGTTTTCTTGTCACAGGAGTTTCTCTACTATTCTATGTGTAGTGCACTTGGAGGGTGCTTTCCCATAATTTGTTCCTACTTGTTGTTTTCTTCGTCTCCCTAGGGGATCTTCAATTTTGTTGTGGGTTTGGGTTCTCTAGATTTTGTAAATCCATTTTGGCATTTTACATCAAATTTTTAGTTTTCATGTTGAGCTCATTGCCTTCTTTTTCTTGCATAGGTTTTTTTTCTTGTCCTTAGCTTGAACTTAGCTTCTTGCATAAGTTTTTTGTTGGAAAATTTATGTTTTTTTCTTTTGCTAGTGGATATGTTTGTTGGACCGTTTGGTTATCTTATTCTTGGCTTCTTGATGGCTTTGGTTTCTTTACTACTCATCTCCCATGTACTTGTCCTCACTTTGTGGTTGGGGATTGGTAGGTTTTCTCATAGGCCCTCATGGGATTGTGGTGCTCTTGGCGCCTTTATGGTCAGCGCTCTGTTCTATGTGGCTTTTTCTAGTGGTTGGTTGACTGTTGGACCATCTGTGCTTCGCAGTCTTGGTTTCATGATGCCTTTAGTTGTTTTACTACTCATCTCCCCTATTCATGTCCTTGCTATGAGGTGGGTTTTTATGTTTATTTGGTTGTTGGGTTCACTTCTTTTGTGTTTGCTTTTGTGTCGCTCTATTCCAGTGTTGGGTGGTTGAGCCCAGTGATAAATTTAAGAAACCCCCCTCAAAAAATGATATAAAAAATTACTGAATCTTTCCATTTTTTAGGAAAAAATATTAATTTTATTAATTATTTTTTCTTACATCACTAAAATTTTGTAGAAAATATTGGCAAATCTTGAAAAATAATAGAAAAATACATTAATCATGATGGAGAATCCATTCAATCCAAATAATTCTCATGGAAAATTAGGGTCCTAAGGGTGGAAATTATTGATGGGTTTAAGAGGTAGACAATAATATTTACTTGTCAGCATTGTTTTAAAATATGATATAATCACCCTTATTATATTCTACAAGGTAAAATGTACCCATGATCTATAGTTCTCATTGGGCTCAAAATTGCTTTTAGATCATTGATCTAGCGACCCTCATTGTACTCTCTGAGGTAAAATATACCCACATTCTATATGCTCATAAGACCCAAAATTATGAGCCCCATGCGTATTATAGATCGTGGGTGCATTTAACCTCATGCAATACAACAAGAGCCATTAGATTATACTATAAAATCAAGTAACTAGAAACTAGATTATGAAATAATGATTCTGACAAAACTAAATGGAAAATTATGATATATACTAATGTGGAAAGATTAATATAAAGTTTCTACTATAGTTCATAAAGAGTTTGAATTGAATATGATCTAATCATGTATCAAATATTTTGGTGAATTTTTTAGTTAAGCCTTTTGATAAAATAATTTCTTTTGTGATTTAAATAATACTATAATAAAATTTTGTAAAAATG
>VDFB02047230.1:212391190-212417012 GCA_007258455.2 Sequoia sempervirens
GCTATGGCACAATAAATATTGGTGTGCTTGAAGTGTTTGTTTTGGATAAGCTGAATTTGGATGGTCTTCTTACTCCTTTTGTGGATTCTTTACTATTGATCTCTAAGGATGTTATAGTTTCCCTATCTTCACATAGTTTGTGTTTGGTGGATAATGGTGTGCTGATGTTATTCAAGGGTATTGTGGAATCCTAGGATTCTTACATTTATTTATTAGCTAAGCTCCATCCAAGGTTCTTTATGATTGTCCAAGTGCTTCTATTGGCCATGGTTACCAAGTTTTCTCTCTCGACTTGAAATTTTGCAATCTTCCTTGCTCTATAGTTTGTCTCCTATTGAGGTGGAGATAGGTTTTAAGAGTGTAGTGGGTTGCTCATGATTTTTTAGTAGGTTTTCTCCCTTGCATCTCCCATTGAGACAAAGGCCACTACTATAGAGGTGGAGTTCGATATGCTAGAGAGTTTTTGTTGTTGTGGCCATGGCAGTCTTAGTGACTTGTCCTACAGAGGTGCAAAGGTAAGTTGGTCGATGGGTGTTCTCTGCCTATCAATATTGTTGTTTTTGGCTCTGAAATTTTGTTATCTATGTGATAGGTATGTTGTAAGATGGTTGTCTTAAGAAATGTTGATGGGATCGACTCTACTACAAATGTTAATCATTTGGTGGATGGGGTTTCAAGTCCCATTAAAATTGCATGTATAGGAGTATGAGTTATCTTTTCCACCCTTAGGGTGGTTGTTGTTGAAGATTGTTGTGTTGTAGCTACCTATTGACCTATTTAACTTGCCATGAGGCCTATTTTACTTGTGGTCACTTTAGATTTTAGGTCCCATTGTGGGTTTAAAATCCCTTTAAAACTTTCATGTAATGGGTTGATGGTTGGATAGTCTTGTCCACCCTTGGGATGGTTTTCGTTGTTGGCTACTAGATTGTAGCTTGTTGTGGTTGGGTTGCTACTATTTTCAGCTTTGTGGGTGGACTTTAGGCTTGTTTTGTTGGCTTGGATCCTATTCTATCTCAAATGTTTGGTTGTTCTATTGGATGTGAGACATTTTTCTTCTTGTTGTATAGGGTTAGGGCCCTTTAACACTACTTTCTTAATAAAAAACATTAGTATTCAATTAAATTATTATTTTTAGTTTAAATAAAGCCAAAATATTACAAATCTTTATTTTCAATCAAAACTTACTAAGATTACAATTGAAACTAAAATAAATTATAATATATATATCTACCTATCACTCTCTTTGTATATCTCTAAAATTTTCTATTCTCTCTTTATTTTTCTCCCTCTCCCATCTCTATCCATTTATATTTATCTCTCCCTCTCTATATCTATCTCATTATCTCTCTCACTCAAACACACACACTCATTTCTCCTTCCCTATCTCTGTCTCTATATATCTTTCACTCACTCACATAGACACAGTTGTTGTTTCTCCATTCCTATCTCTATATCTATCTCTCTATCTCTGACCTCCCTATCTCTCTCCCTCTTTATTAATTATCTCTATCACCTCCTTTATCTCTCTCTTTCCCCATCTATAGATCTATCTTCCCATATCTCCCTCTCCCTCTCTATTTACATCACATAATCTCTATATCTATCTTATTTACTCAATCTCTCCCTCCATCTATTTATATATATCCCTCTCTACCTCTATATATCAGAATCCATCTCTTTGAAAGTCTATGGAGAGAGAATGCCAAAAACCAAAAGAAAGAACATGTCCCTAGTGATTTATACTCAGGGAAGCATGTCATTTAATTAAGGATATGATAATTCACCTTAAAGACCTCTTTCATGTACCCTTTGGACACTTAAGGAGGAAAATAAATAGAGAGAAAAGAGAGAGGAGAGAAGGGAGAGGGAGATAGAGATAATATATAGAGAGGCAAAGGGAGAAAAAGACAAAGAAAGGAAGAGATGTATATAGATTGACATAGAGAAAGAGATACACACACACATACCTGAAAATGTCCTAAGCATGTCAAAATTCTTCAATATTTCCCATGTTATATCTATATCTATCCCTATCTCTCCCTCTTTCCTTATCACTTCCTATTTATATTTCTCTCTACTTCTCTCTCCTCTCTCTATTTATCTCCCCCCTCTCCCTCCCTCTCTATCTATTTATAAATATATATCTCCCTCTATATATCTCTCCATATGTCTCTCTCACTCATATACACACACTCCCTCTTTTTCCTTCCATAACTCTATCTCTCTATCTTTCCTACTATATATACCTCTCTATTACTTATCTCTATCACCTTCTTTCTCTCTCTCTTTCCCCCTCTATCTCTCTCTCCCATATCACTTTCTCTTTCTCTATTTCTCTACCGAGCTCTTCACTGAATGCTTTACCTATCTCCAAAAATCAAACTTCATAATATATGTATTCTTCAAATTTGTCTGCAACAACAAGGAAAAGAAAAAATTAAAAGACAAAAGTGCTTCTCATTGAAAACATCATCTCAAAGTGAGAAGATGACTTGAGATGATGGATATTCCTCTATCCTTTGATGCCACCAACCTCCAATGTTGAAGGCTCATAGTACTAATAAATAATCATAAGAGTAATTAATTAAAATGAAGAAAATTGTCGCTCTATATTTTGGGAGATAGAACAACCAATTTCCTTCAAGTTTCATTCAAGGAAACCTTAGAGATCTCAATCTAGGGATGGAATGAGGGAAAGAGATCTTTCATAAGGCATCCTAGGGGTGTGATTAAAGAAAATAAGGGGGTTCACCACCAATCAAAGGCTTGGAAAGACAACTAATGAAAGTAACATGCAAAACCTAATGATATAATCTAGAAAATGAACTTAAATTAGAATAACAAACTAGAGGTAAAAAGAGGTGTACCTAGAAGAATATGTGGTCAAAACAAGCTCTAATGTTGGAAAAGTGTCTCAATTTATTGGATGGTTATTGGAAGGCTTTTTGTACATTTATTCCTTTGATCAGTAGGATTATCCTCTATTAGCAAGACCTTACTCTCTATCCCAATGATCATCCAATAGTTATTTCATCGGTGTGACACATTAATATCAGTGGAACACTAACGATAGTCTAAACGATAGACCAATCGTGATGTCATGTAGAATTGAAAATTTGAAACTACAAGTTTCTAGTTGTGAAGTTCGTGAAATCTCAGATAGTCTGACTTCATCGGTGGGATGTGGCTACTTTGATGTGACTTTAAAGTTTGTCTACCCAATGGAGTGATGACTCTCATTGGTGGGATTCATGGACTTGATAAAACACTATTTCTTGTCTCATTGATGAGCTGATAGACATGAAGCTACAAAGTGCACATTGGTAAGACTTGCTCATATTAGTGGGAGGTGATATGGAGTCTCTCTGATGTGGTGATGGACTTGGTTGATAGTGTACTTTGAGATGATCATATCGGTGTGACAATGAGTGATCGGTGAGACATGATCTCTTGTCTTTCTAATGATCCAATGACTATTTTTGTTTCATGGGTATTACACTCATTAGTGGGACTTGAACAGATCAGCGAGAGGTTCGTGGTTGTCTCATTGATGGCCCAATATGTTAACTATTGAGTGATGGTTTGTCTGTTGTTACAAATGGGAACTTAATCGCTATGTTTCTTGCATGGGTCTGGTGATGTAGATTGATTGGGAATTATCTTAGAAGGAAAATGCTATAATGTGTAATGAATTTTAATAGTGATTGAGAGCTGAGATGTGAGTCTGATGAGAGAGAAGAAGATTAATCGGGAAGTGTAATATTTCCTATATTGAGAGTGTGAATTGAAATCTCTAGAACCAACAAATTGTAACTCGGTATGTGGAATTTGTTCATTGTAATGGGTAAGTGCACAAAGTTGAGTCCACAAAACGTGGAAGTTTTTGCTTTAGCCAAAAAAATGAATTCAGCTTCCAAAAAATGGGATCCCATTTAGCTTCGGGATCCCGAGCCTAAGTTTAAAAAATGGGATCTCGTTTTTAAACAGATTCCGTTTTCACTGTTGGAAAATTCTGTATGAATTTTAAACGGATCCCATTTTTGAAAAATTTTCAAAATAGAAACTTCCATTTTTGAAAAATTTATTTTTCGGAAAGTTTTCAAAACGGGATCCCGTTTTGAAAACTTTCCATTTTTGGAAATTTTCATTTTTGGAAGAATTTCAAAACGGGATCCTATTTCATAGAACCATAAAAATGGCTTTTTTATGAAACGAGATCCCTTTTTTAATGAAACGGGATCCCGTTTTTTAAATTATGAATTTTTGAGTGGGTTTTTTGGCTTGTTTTTTGGTTCGGGAAATGGCTTGGGGACCCGAACCTAAGCTTTGGACCTAGTTTGACCTGCAACTTGAAGGTCCTGTTACACGTCACAAGAAATAAATACTTGGACATGTTTGAAAAACCTATTTTCTTGCGTAATTTTAATAAATTAAACCCATTATAGATGAGATGTTGTAGATCCATTATGTAATTTTTTTAATAATTGATTTATGGAATTCTTTTTGTTAAAAAAGAATCAAAAAATAATAAGTTAAATATCTTATGCATGTCGTACATGACGTTTTTTCAAAATGACAAATATGCCTAATAAATATTTAAAAAAAAAAATTCAATAAAAAATTATAAAAAAATATTAAAAGCAAGCTTTAGTGAGTCACAAATCTTTTCCAAAAAGGATTTATAAAAATATGATAGTTTAGGTCAAAATATGGATGTCGTACACATGCATGGTATGGTATAAAAAGGTGACTTTTAAACAGTGGTTTTTAGAAACGCCCATTAAAACTCAATGTTTACAATCTGGGTATTGAAATAAATTACATATTTGGAAACTAGACTCTGAGTACTACATTTTATGATCACTGACTTTTTTGAAGATTCCATCTCTAAGTGCTTCAAATTTTAAGGTCAAATGTGTCAGATTCTGAAAATCAGGGAAAACACTTCCACTTTTTGGCCAAAAAGTGGACTCAACTTCTTGCACACACCCTAATACAAAGTGTTTTTGCTTGGTGTGGTGGGTTTCTCTTCTAAAAGGTTTTTCCCATGTTAAATTTGTTTTGATCTATTTTTTACTAAGGTGCATCTTTAATGAACTCTAATTCAAAATTGAACTATATATCTACATTCTCTTCCTAAAATTAGCATTAGGATAGTGTTTCCGCACCTCTTCTTTTCCTTACAAGTGGTATCAGAGTATAGCCGGTTGTGCTATCCTAGTGGATTGGACAGGTTTTTTGTGGCAATTCTGAAGTAGGAGTCTTCTAGAGGAATCTAGTAATATTTATTATAAATTTAGATGACAAGCACATCAGGGAAGATAGAAATTGAAAAGTTCAATGGTGGCAATTTTGAGTTGTGGAAACTCAAAATGGAAGAGCTATTGGTAGATAGAGATCTTTGGATTGTTGTGTCTAGGACTGAACCTTTAGGTATGAAGCAAGAATATTGGGACCTCATAGATAGAAAATCAAAAGGGTTATAAGACTCTGTCTAGCAGACTTTGTTCTCTTGAACATCCATGAAGAGAAGTTTGCATCTTCTTTGTGGAAGAAACTTGTTGATAGTTATCAGGGCAAGTCTTTGGTGAATAAGTTATTATTGAGGAAGAAGTTGTACTCTTTGGAAATAGAGGAAGGGACATCTATGGTTGACCATTTGAATACGTTCAATATGCTCATTGATCAGTTAACACCTATAGGAGTGAAGATAGATTATGATGATCATTGTATGCTTCTTTTGTGTTCTTTGCCCAACTTGTGGGATCATTTAGTGATGGCTAGTTGGAGTATGACAACCACTTTCAAGATGGAAGATGTGGTTGCTTTATTGCTATTAGAAGATATGTGATGGAAATCTTTTGAGATGGAAAAGGAGTCTATTGTTGTTCAAGAAAAATCAAAGAAGAAAGGTAAGAAGAAAAACAAGAAGTCTAAGAGTATGTTTGAAGGGAGATCAAAGTCTCTTGGCAAGAACTCCAAGGTGAAGTTTTGGAATTGTGGGTAGCTTGGTCATGTTTGTAAGGATTGCAAAGAGGAGAAAAAGAAGAAAAAAAATCTTTAAATAATGATTCTTCTTAGAGTGATGCGAATGCCTTCATTATAGTCTTGGTGACCCAGACATCAAACAATTTTTGGCTTATTGACTTCGTTGGATATTTTCACATGACATCTCAGAAAGATTGGTTTATGAAGTATGAAATGTATGCTGGTGGAAAGGTGTATATGTAAAGTGAATCATCTCTTGAAATTGTTGGTCATGGAAGAGTCAAAATTCAATTTCCTAATGAAAGAATTAAAGGAATTGATTGCATAATGAATATACTAGGTCTGGCTCAAAATTTACTTTTTATTACTAAGCTAAATGATGTTTCCATCCAAGTTCCATTATTGAGTGTGGTTGCAAAATGACTAAAGGCTCAACAGTGCTAGCAAGGGGTGCTTGAATTATTACTTTATACAAGTTGGATGCACATGTTGTTCAATGCAATAGTGTCTCTAGAAAGTCATAAAAGGTTGCTCATGTAGAGAAGGAGAAAAAAATTCCTCTAGGTGCAAAATCTTTGGACGTGAAACTCCTAGTAGAAAAGACCATGCTCTAGCATTAAAGGCTTGGCCACATTGGTGAGAAAAAATTAAAAGCTTTGAAAAATAAAAAAATGGGTGAAGGGCTTGATGATTTTAACCTTGAGTTTGATTTTTGTGAACATTGTATATATGGAAAACAACATCATGTTTTGTTTTATTCTAGTTCTCATATATCTTCTGGTGTTCTGGATTATATTCACTTTGATGTTTTTGGTCTAGTAAATATTCCTTTGTTAGTGAAATCAAGATATTATGCTTCCTTTATTGATGATTATTCGAGAAGGACATTTGTATATTTTCTAAAAAGCAAATCAAAAGTGTTTAGTCAGTTTAAAGAGTTTAAAAACTTGGTTGAAAATTAGACTAGAAGAAAATTTAAATGTTTGAGGATATACAATTATGGTGAGTTTTGTTTTGGAGATTTTGAAAGGTATTCCAAAGACCTTGGAATAAAAATGCATAAAATAACACCTTACACTCCATAGAAAAATGGACTTTCTAAAAGGTTGAGTAGGATGTTGATGGAAAGGGTAAGATGTATGTTGAGCAATGCTAGTCTGGAGCAGAGGTTCTAGGCTGAGGCTGTGGCTACATGTTATTTAATAAATTGATCTCCATATTTGGAACTTGTTGAAAAAATTCCAATGGAAGCTTGGTTTGGTGAGAAGCCTGCTTTAAGACATGTAAGATTCTTTGGCTATGATGCATATGATTATGTGCTAAATGAGAATAGATCTAAGTTAGAAAATAAAGTCATAAAATGTATATTCATTGGCTACGACAATGGTGTGACAAGAAACAAGATTTGGAATTTTGTGCCTGAAAAGGTTGTATAAAATAGAAGTGTAATATTTCATGAGCTGAAACCTTCTTTAGTGGATTTATATTCAGAGATGAAAGAAGAAAAGAATGAAAAAGTAGTTGCAATTCCCCAAACTCTAGATAAAGAAGAACTATGAATTGTACCATAAACTGAGGAGAGTTCCAGTGGCTCTGAGAGTTCTAAAGAAGAAGAACCACAACCTTAGCCTCAAAATTTGAGGTGGTCTACACATGAAAGGTGACAACTTGAAAGGTATTTTTTTTCATGTTGGATGTAAATTATGCCTATGCTTTGATTACAAGCATTGATGAGCCTAGGACTGTGAAAGAGGCAATTGAAATTTCTGATTCAAATTATTTGTTGGAAGCCATGAATGAGGAAATAAAATCTTTAAAAAGGAATGCAACTTGGTATTTTTTTCCCTCTCCTAAAGGTAGAAATCATGTTGTTTGTAAATTGGTATTCAAGAAAAATATCAATCTAGATTGCAGTGTTGAAAAGTATAAAGTTAGGTTGGTTGTGAAATGTTATTCTTAGGTAGAGGGAATTAATTATGGTGAAATATTTTCTCCTATCACTAAGCTACCATTGATATAGAGTAGGGGATATTTTAATATTTCAACATCTCACAACAAGATTTGGTGTTTCTTATTCATAGCCTTCAATGAATATAAACTAGGTTTCAACCCTAAATGGGTCATTCATACTTCAAATAGGTAAATAAATACTAGGAGGATGCTCAATGGAATGAGGATGAAAAAAAAAAAGGTTTAGAAATTGACAAGAAATTAGGTTTAGCAAACTTCAATTGTTCTCTTGCCGAATTTACCATATGCCAAGTAGGACAACAAATTATATTTTTCTGACATAACTTACAGAGAAAACCTAAAATTCACAATATAAAAACTATTTTGAGTACCCTTTTGGGATTTATTGAACATATGTAAAAATTAGGTATGGTTTTTTTGTAATAAAAACCTCAAACTTAGACTATCATTCCTTAAAGCCTAAAAACATAGGGGCAGAAAATTGAGTCTTTTGGCCATAAATTTTAGCGTAGACATGATATATAGATTGTAAAGGAATATTTAAATACCCATTTAGGATTTATATAACATACTTAATAATCAAGGTAGGTTACTTGGTATGAAAACTTTAAAAAATTGATTGTTCCTTTGCCAATTAGATAAAAAACATAAGGAAATCCAACCTAAGGCATCATAAAATTTCAGCTTTTTCCACTATGGGAATGGTGAGAAATTATATTTTAAAGTCCACTAGTAAACCTAACTAGGGTTCTTGACAATTTTCAATAAATCACCTATAACTTTCTCCAAACTCAATGAAAAACCATTAAACTAGTTGAAAATAAAATGTGATTCACTCCTATATAATATAAAATCATTTTCAAGTCATAAAAACTATGTACAGATCATACAAAATCAAGAGAACAAGCAAAAACATGGTAAAACTCAGAATATTATGTTTATTTCTTCATCAAAAATTTTATTACATGTTGAAATCCAAACCTTTATTCGACCATACAAGATCTTTTTGAAAATTCAAAACCCTTTAATGATTGCTTCCAACTAATTTTTCAATTACAAACTAGCAAAAAATCACCCTAATCACTTTTTGCAAGCAAATGCAAAAATTACATTCGCAACATTTAAGCAACTTGACAAGATTTTTCAATTGACCTATAAATCACCTCTAAGGACTCAACAATGACTCCAATAGATATGAAATGGTAATTCAAGACCTTGTTATACAAAAATAACTCACAAAAAAAAAAAAAACTTTCACCCCTCTTGGAGGCTTGAGAACCTAGGTACCCCTACACCATACTCCCAAGGGGAAGAAATACTCAAGTCCACTTGAGTGGAGTTTTTCTCTCTTTTTGGTTTTCCAATTCTTTATAAACTTGTCCTTCATCTCTACAACTTTCCTTGATCATTTTTCTTCTTCTTGTACCATCTCTTACGAAGCATTTTGTCAAATTCAAGGTACCAAAATTTGAGTTCTCGTTTGCATGCATTAGTAGCACCATCTATTTCTTCATCTTCATCATTCAAAAACAATATGTTATCATATTCGTCATCCATAAAATCAAAAAATGCAATCAATATCTTTGTTGTTTTTGTAACTTTTTCTTCACCATACAATGCATAGCAATCTGCATACACTACATTCACTTCTCCTTTTTCTTTATACACTTTTCCATCTTCATTTTCATCTGCTACAATTGTAAACACACTCACAAATATTGTTAGAAACAAAATTTTATGTCTCAAGGGACCCATTGTCTTCACATTGTTCCTCTTCCTTAGATTGCTTAGGCTCTTCCATCATCATCAAAGACTCTCCAAGGTTTGATTCAACTACCCTCTCTTGCCTTCTTCTCTTCAAAATAATTTTCTTGATAGGCCATTTAACCCTCTTCCTTATTGGCCAATGCCAACCTTTGTCTTGGTTTTCTTTGTCAAATAACTATTATAACTCAAGTTCCATTCTTTTTTTGATTTCTTCTATTTTATTTTCCATTTCTTCCATGGTGTTCCTCAACTCCATTGTCTCTTGTTGTACTTTTATCTATTATTTCTTCTCATTTTTATTCTTCATGTTACTTTTATCTTTTATCATCACTAGCTTTTTGCTTGTTACCTCCGTACTCTACAAGTCTCCATAGAAAAATATTCTCAAACTTTCCATTCTTATTTCTCAAGCAAGTCTTTTTACCTTACTTCTTCTTGTCTTCGTGATACCTAACCTAGGTTTCCTCCTTTTTTCACTACCTAGTCTTTTGACATCTAGGTTATTCCTTCAAATAACAAAAAGAAACACAAAAACTCCAAAAACTTATATTTCCAATATCTTGGAGCTCTGATACCAATTTGATGTAGAGCAGGGGAGATTTCAAGAGTTCAACATCTCATAACAAGATTTGGTGTTTCTTGCTCATAGTCTTGAATGAATGCAAACTAGGTTTTAACCCTAAATGGGTCATTCATGCTTCAAATAGGTAAATCAACATTAGGAGGACATTTAATAGAATTATTATCACAAGAAAATAAGTTTTAGAAATAAACAAGAACTTAGGGCTAGAAAATTTTAGTTGTTCTCTTGCCAAATTTACCCTAGGCCAAGTAGGACAACAAATGGGTTTCTTTTGACATGACATGTAAAGAAAACCTCACACTCATAATATAACAACTATTTTGAGTACCCTTTTGGGATTTATTTAACCTATCCAGAACTTAGGTATGGTTGTTTTGTAATGCATAAATCAAACTTAGACCATCCTTCCTTAAAGCCTATAAATATGAGGGTAGAAAATTGAGTTTTTTGGCCATAAATTTTAGTGTAGACATGGTATCCAAATAGTAAAGGAATATTTAGATACCCATTTTACCTTATATAACATATTTAAAAATAAAGGTAGGTTACTTTGTATAGAAGCTTTCAAAAATTGATTCTTCTTCTACCAATTAGACTAAAAACATAAGAAAATCTGACCTAGGGCATCACCAAAACCCATGCAAACCAAGATTCTAAAACCTAAAATTTTGAAATAAGTAAATAAACATAAAATTACTCATTTATAAAATTCAAAGTAAAGCATAATTTATATCAGTGGAAAGTTGAGAATCTCCTTTATAAACCCTTTTCGTTTCATCAATTTTGGGTTAAAAAAAGTCATCAGCTACATACCCATCATATTGCCACTTTTTGGCCCATCATGATCCTACATATACCCTTGCATAGCAAGCTGCTCAAGCAAAGCAAGCTGCTCAAGCAGCACAAGCTATTCAAGTCACACAATAAACACAACTATAGAAGGCTACTCAAGCCCAAGCCTTAGTTGAACAATAACAAGTTTCCCAAAAAGTACAATCCGAAGCATAGGCACAAGTGCAAGCTCAAGCCTAGTACCAAGCTCAATAGGTGCAGGCACAAGCACAAGCATAATACCTCACACAACAACAAGCATCTCAATAACAAGCATACCAACAAGTGTTGAAACAATACAAGAGCAGTAAGAAGCAACCCAAATAGTAGCCAAACAAAAAGCATTGTTGGTACAACAATAGCAACATGCTTGGTAACATGCAATATTAGTAGAATAGTAATAGGATCATCAACAAGCATTGTTGATATAGAAACAAGTACAAGCATACTTGGTGTAGCAGAATGTGCAAACACCATCCATCAACACAACAACAAATCCACCCATCCCTCCAACAAGTGAACCACCATAGAAGACCTTCATCCCACCCCTTGATCTGCAAAATGATGTAGCAACATAGATCAAGTTACTCTCACAACAAGTACTTGATCTTCAATAAGGGAGAACCATAAATACACCTAGAAACCTGTGTCCCTATCTATTTGACAAGAGCCTTGTAATTAAACCATTCCCAAAAGGATTCGAGATCCCCAAATTTGATAAATACCATGGGACAGGAAACCCTAGAGATCACATCAAGAAATTCCATGTTCATTGCATGGAAGTCACATATGACAATACATATCTAATGTAGCTATTTCCTAGAAGTTGGGATGGCCATGCCATGGAGTGGTTCTCTCACCTTCTTCTTGGCATCAAAAAGTTCCAAGAGATAGTGTATGCATTCATAAAAAAATACGCATTTAATATCAGTATGGATGCTAGTCTCGAGGAACTATCAGCTCTTAAATAAGAAAAGAACAAATCATTTGCTTCTTTCATACAATAATGGTGATCCAAGGCCAATAGGAGAAAATGGGTCATGCTAGAAGAACAACAAGTGTGCACCATCATCTCCAACCTTGACAGAGCATTAGCATTCCATCTCAAGCTACAAGGGATCACTACATATGATCAATTGATCCCTAAGGCACGTAACATTGAATAGGCCCTTATTTCACAAGGAGGGATGCTCACATATCCAAAACAACAAAAATCCGCCCATCCAACAACTATAACGACAAATCTTGCAAATGGGAAAGGAAAAAAAGTGTCACAAATGATGGTGTGGTTGATGCTAAGGTCATGATCAGTGCTTCGTGGCAAAACAATCAAACCTACCAATAACTGGAAAACAATTATCAGAACAACACCCAAACCAATGCAGTATCACAACACCAATGAACAAACAATCAATTTAATAACCTAAATAATCAAGGTGGACCACCCCCATGAAACAAAAATCCCACAAAGTAGAAGTACACGGCCCTTGGAGAACCACTCGAGGTCATCATGAAGAAATTGATAAACAAAAACCTCATGAAGGGTCCCACTTATGAGAATTACCAGGAATGAGAAGTGAAACCACCCTGGCACAACAAAAACTAGCTCTGTGACTTTCACAAAATAAAAGGGAATACCACTAATAGTTGCATAAGGTTAAAAAATCTAATCCAGGACCTCATTGATCAAAAAATCATAAATGTGGAGTAGCCAGTAGGAAACTAGAATCTCACAATATACACAAATCTAATGCCTAATCATAACAATAAATGGAACAATAACAATGATAAGGGGAAGGGGACATTCAAAAGTGTCAATCATGTATACAAACATGTCATTGCATCCCTAGATGATTATTGCTCTATTATCACCATCAAAGGAGCCCGCGCTGATTATGGAGTCACTACAAGAGGAGAGAAAATTACCATCACAAGGTCATCTCAACCTCCTAGAGCACCCACTTCCAACCTAAGATTTGTTCCCAGTGGTTATAATGTCATTGATCAATTGAAAAGAAGCTCAGCTCAGATCTCCATCATGGAGTTACTGAAGATATCATTAGCCCATAAAAAGATCCTTGAAGAAGCATTAGCCTCATCCATTGTCTTCGCAGATCTTGATGCTGAACAATTCCAAGCTATGATCAGAAATATCATTACCCCAAATCTTCTCACATTCTCTGATCATGAATTTCCTACCCAACCATCTCACAATTTCACACTCCATTTGGAGGTCTTGGTAGATAAGAACAAAGTCAAGAGGGTTTTTGTGGATGGAGGTGTAGGTTTAAACATTTGTTCCCTTAAGCTAATAAAGAATCTAGGAATCTCTAAGGATTCCATTGATAAAGGCAAAGGCATCACAATCAGGGCATATGATGATCAAGAGAGAGTGTCTCAAGGCACTATCCAACTCCCTATCCAAGTAGGTCCAACAATAATGGAAACCACTTGTTAGGTCCTTGACCTTAATTTTCCTTACAATATTCTCTTGGGATGCCCATGGATCTAGGGGATGTAAGTAGTGGCATCAACCTTCCACCAGTGTGTCAAATTCACACACCAAGTCCAAGAGGTAACTATACACAGGGATCCTGAACCATTCTCTTACTACAAGAGCCTAGAAGCCAAATATTCCAAAATCCCCCAAGTGCCAAAGAATGACGAAGGTGCATCTAACCCATACATTGACCCAACTACTCTCGCCCCCACTTCTACGACAAAGAAACCCGCCATCCCTGCCATCTCTGACATGAAGGTTATCATCCAGGAAAATGGATGTGGACAATATACAATCCCAAAGAATGCTTTCATGATAGGAGAGTTACCACAATCTCCTAGGTCACAGGGATGACCACAATCAACAAATGCTTTATCATCCAAAACATTCATAGTAGGCTCTTCCAACTTCTAAAGTTGGGGACATCTAGGCCGAGAGATAATAGAAGAGGACCCATCCCATCTCCTATACCAAGATAATAGACCAGCAACTAATCTACCTATGGATGACAGTAGTAAGGGTTTACAAATGATGCTTGCCATGCACTACGATAGAAACAAAAAGCTTGGCCAAATTGACAACAGGCTTCTAATACCTATTATTCTTGAGACAAATGAAAAATATTTGTCTTGGATGTACCCCTCTAAGTATCACCATACATGGCAAAAATCCCCTAGTTAAAAAGGTAAAAAATCATTAGCAAACAATAGTTGCCCTTTAATTTCCCTTATGCATGGGCCTTCCCTTAGATAACTTCACATTCGACATAACCGATGTATGCAATAGTAGTGATGAGGAAGATGCGATAATTGATCTACCTAGGATCTTTGAGAATTTCTCTATCCTCATGCTTAGTACTATGTCTTTTGAGACAAATGGCCATAAAAACCATGAAATTGGTCTAGTCTACCCACAACTCATTGATTATGACCAACGAGGACCGCCAATTCTAGACACATTAAAAAATGATGAGGCGCTCTCAGAATTCGTGGGACTATGGGATAATATTCCATGTGGGGATCATAAAGTGAGATTCATCACCGAGCTAGACACACATGTATACTAATGGGAAACAATTGAATCCCTTAGTCACAAAAGCAAAAAAATGAGAATAATCTCTAGGTCCTTGAGTGAAAACCACACTGTGGAACTCTCCAACCTAAAAATAGTAAAAAGAAAGGATGCATCCAATGGTGAAAAACTCTCTAAGGTGCTCGAGGATGGGGGGATTCAATCTTCCTCTCAGAGCTCTCCATCAGGAAAAATTAGTGGTTCTAGCCAAAAAATACAACCCAATCAATTTGGGAACAGAGGAGACACCACACATCACATTGTATGGAGAATCATTACTATCAAAGGAACAAGAGTTCCTAGCAACCTTCTTAAGAGACATACAAATTAATTTTGCATGGAACCATGCAGACATACCCGGGGTCGATCAAAATATTGTGTTCCATCACCTAGCAATCTATCCTAAAGCAAAACCTGTCAGATAAAAAATGAGAAAAATGCATCCCCAGATAGCCCTACTAGTCAAAATGGAATTAAAGAAGCTACTTGATGCATGATTCATAGCACCAATTGACTACCTAGAGTGGGTGTCAAACCTGGTACCTATTTCAAAACCCAATGGGGGCATCTAAATCTAAACAGATTTTAGAGACCTAAACAAAGAATGTATGAAAGATGATTTCCCGTTGCCTAACATTGACATGATTGTAGACATGACGATGGGACATGAAATGCTTTCTCTAATGGAATTTTTTTCTAGGTACAACCAAATAATGATTTCTAAAGAAGACCAACACAAGACAACCTTCACTTGTCCATGGGGTACCTACTACTATAACATGATTCCATTCAGCCTAAAGAATACTAGGGCCACCTACCAAAGAGCCACAACATTAATCTTTCATGACATTATCCAAAAAATTGTTGAAGATTACATTGATGACATACTAAAAAAATCTAGAAAGAGGAGAGATCACATAGCAACCTTGAGTGCTATTTTTGGTAGGCTAGAGGAATACAAGGTCCGTTTAAATCTAATGAAGTGCAACTTTGGAGTACAATTAGGAAAGATATTGGGATACATAGTGTCAATGAAGGGTATCGAAATAGATCCCACCAAGGTAAAAGCAATCCTCGAGATGGAGGCACCCAAACATTGAAATAGTTGAGAGGCCCCCAAGGTAGGCTTTAGTCCATCCATAGATTCATAGCACAATTGGCAAACAAGCAAAACTCATATTCTCACCTAATCCACAATGGCATAGTGTAAAACTGGGATGACAAGTGTGAGGAATCCTTCAACAATTTAATCAAAGAATATCTGCTCACACCTCCAGTCCTCATTCCACCAATCCCAAGAAAGCTACAAATCCTCTATGTTTCAACAATAGTAGCAACCCTCAGTGCTCTCCTTGCTCACCAGGATGAAAATGGGATAGAGAGGGCCATCTATTACATCAGCTACACAATGGTTGGGCATGAGTTAAACTACTCATTCATCAAAAGATCTTGTCTAGAAGTAGTGTTTTCTTCACAAAAATTTAGACACTACATGTTTGCACACAAAATCAAACTCATTGCAAAAATTGACCTATTATAAAAGGAAATTCTCACAGGAAGGATGGCCAAGTGGGTCACGATTCTATCTGAATACAACATCAAGTATGTGGAATGAAATTAAATCAAAGGTCAAGTAAACACAAATCAACTTGCAGAAGCACCCATGTATTCAAAGAATCTACTCATATTAGAGTTTCCAGATGAAGCTATCTTCAATCTCAGCATAACCAACCATTGGAAACTCGATGGTTCCTACATGCAACATGATTAAGAGTTGGTGTCTTCTTCATCACACCATAAGGGGGACTGTATACCTAGATCCTACAAATTGGCATTCCCCTACACTAATAACATTACAAAATACAAGGCTTTAACCATAGGTCTTATAATAGTAGTGCAGTGGCATATCATGGCCCTCAGAGTATATGGAGACTCCCAGTTGATAATAAATCAAGTGAATGATGAGTACCAAACAAAGGATGATAAGCTAGCTCCATACAAAAAGCTGGTAGAGAGCCTCAAAGAATCATTCATTGATATCACATTTGAGCAAATTCCCAGACCAAACAACAGAGTAACAAATGCCATGGAAATGATTGGATCCCTACTAGACATCCCTTACAACATGCCAAGACATGAATTATTGGTAGATTAGCTTCTTGTGCCCACATTTGAGGTACCAGAGTCAAAATTTGTGTGCGGAATCATTGGTCCTAGTGATCCTTGGTACCATGACATTTATACCTTCTTGTAAATAGGTGTCCTACCTGCTGACTTACCCTCAAGCCTAAAAATATCCTTTCTCAACAAAGCATACCAGTTTT
Source organism: Sequoia sempervirens (assembly GCA_007258455.2). Classification (NCBI taxonomy): domain Eukaryota; kingdom Viridiplantae; phylum Streptophyta; class Pinopsida; order Cupressales; family Cupressaceae; genus Sequoia; species Sequoia sempervirens. The sequence goes on from VDFB02047230.1 coordinate 212,408,229, forward strand.
TCATCTTAGGAAATACCCTTTATTGTAGGAGCATAGAAAAAAACCCTATTACGTTGTTTAAATGCAAGAGAGGCATTGACCGAGCTTTAATTAAGGTGCATAATGGTATTTGTGGTTCACACTTGAGTGGAATAACCTTGGCCAAGAAATTGTTGAGGATGGGGTATTATTTTCCTACAATGGAAAGAGAAGCACATGACTACGTCAAAAGGTGCCTACAATGTCAGTAGCATGGGGACCTCATCCATGCTCCAACTCAAGAACTTCATCCCATTGTCACACCTTGGCCCTTTTCATAGCGGGGGCTCGATCTCATTAGAAAAATAATTCCACTTTATCTAATTGCCACAAGTTCATCATAACCAAACCACCGATTTCTTTACCAAGTGGGTGGAAGCCATCCCCATGACATACATCACTAGAAACTAGATATCAAAGTTCATCTTGAACTACTTAATATGCTAATATGATGTTCCCTAAGCTATTATCTCAGATAATGGGACATCTTTCAAAAATAAAGATGTTTGTGACCTATGTGAAAAATTCAAAATCCAACATGGCTTTTCAACTCCATATTATCCCCAAGGAAATGGCCAAGAAAAAGCCACCAATAAAACCATTCTAAAATTCCTCAAAATGACAGTAAATGACACAAGTCATGACTAGAATCTATAGCTAAATCCCACCCTCTGGGCCTATTGAACCAACATTTACACACCAGCAGGTGCCACCCCCTTCTCCCTGGTCCACGGTTAAGAGGCCATATTACTCATTGAGATCAAGTTTATGTCACTAAGAATATAACTGCAAAACCTCATCACAGATGAAGAATACCGAGTATCAAGACTGAATGAGCTAGAGCTGCTAGATGAGTGATGTATAGAAGCATTGAACCATTTGTATGTCTCTCATAACTGACTCAAGAGGAGCTATAACAAGAAGATTAGAAGCAGGACTTTTCAAGTCGTAGAACTTGTGCTAAAAGAGAATCAAAAGAACATCCCTAATCCAAACAACAAAGGAAAATTTGAACCTAAATGGTTGGGACCATTCATCATCACAACAAGCTACAATTCAGGGGCATATCAGTTTTCATCACTAGAGGGTGAGCCTTTGCAGGAGCCCATGAACAACTCCCATCTCAAAAAGTTTTACGCCTAAAATTTTCAAGGTATAGAGCCAAAAAATTAGAAAATATTAGGAAAAAATGGTCACCTTCATGAAAACCTAGCAAGAAGCATCTTGGTGACAACAAAAAATAAAATAAAAATAAAAATCCAAAAAAATAAGAGAAAGGATCAAAAACAATAAAGAGAAAAAATCCATCCTCTAGGGAAAACCACTTCCATGGTGCTTTGGGCAAGTACCTTGGTGAAAACTTGGCAAAGAAGTGCCTTGTGTAAATAAGCACTGTCCATCCATCCACTAGGATCTTCGAAACTCATTATGCGTCATCCATTACACATCCATCTTCCATCACATTCCATATCCTCATCCATCACCCATTTGCATTTGCATCATAGCTTGGTCTTGTATTTGTTTCATGATCCCTCCTAGTTCTAGTTGGCCCGTTCTCAAGGTCAGCCTATCCTGCCTTTATCAAAGAAGTCTATTGCATCATGTTGGAGGAATGTTCTCATTGGATCAGATTCTTGTATATTCTTGAAGTCCCTAAAATCATAAAATCCAAAAACATTCATAAAATCAAAAAGTCCAAAACATCCAAAACATATCAAAATCAAAAACATGTCAAAAATTCAAAAATAGTGTTGTCTTGTCAAACTACGGGTCTCTGATCCTTCAACATAAGAAAGGTTGATCTTTGATCATCCCCCAAGATACTTAGGTCAGTCTTCAAGGAGTCTATCATAATAAACTGCAATCCATTTGTTCATATCTCATCATAATTGATTCTGTGTCAGTCAATCTACGTGGTCTCTGCGTGTGTAACGTAGGCAAGGCTAATTTTTTGATTAGCCCCTGAGGCCCCTAGGATAGGTTTTTAGGTTAGTATCTTGGTGAAAATTTTAGAAAACCCAAAAAAATTTGAAAATTGAAAATCAAAACATTTGTAAATTCTCAAAAATACCAAAAACAACCTCAAAACATTGCAAAACATCAAAAACATTCAAATATTTGTAACATTCATTTGTCTCATCTCACTTTAACCTACAATAAACATCACTCATAATAAATTGATTGTCATTCCCAACCTTTGGTGAAACAGTCAGAAATAAGTCCAGTAGATCGAAAGTAAAAACTCAAACATCAAAGTCTCAAGTCTAGGTTAGTACGTAAACAAGTTGGTCAACTCTTTGTGTCAATAGCTCATCATCCAATCAATCCCAAATCAATCATCTAATATATGGCCTAGGATGAATCCATCCTACAATGCACATCAACATCAAGCATCACCATAGTATAGTCTTGGCTAGCGGTTACGAAGAACATCAACTTGTTTGTTTACTTTACCTTTTTCTTTGGATTTATCTTATTGCGCTCATTATAAGGACCTCTCAATGATTTCAAAATGAAGGATTTAGAGAGATAGGAATGGGGCAATGATTATTATCCTTTTATCTGCTATGCTTGTTGGATGTTCTTGTAATATAACCTTGGTCGTGTGTACTTTGTTTAGATGTAGGTAGGACGTTTTGGGTATCTTGTTGACCACATAGGAAGGCTTTCTTTTCTATGTTTTGGTCTGAGATATTTGAAATATCCAAATTACATTTTGAATAAGGTTGTAGATGTCAGGTGTGAACAATAATACTCCTATTTGATTGTCGAGTTAAAGTCCATGACACTAGATAATCATAATAATCATCATCTCATGTCTTTTTGGAATCTCTTGTTTTCTTCTATCTCTTCCTTTTCACGCTAATATGGTACCATGGCAGTTAATCACAAGTCATCATCATCATCATCATTGCATTCATCTTGCATCCACAAAACTATTAACATATTACATTATAGATATCATATCATATAGAAAATGTCAAAATCATTCCATCTACATTGCATCTCCATCATATATAATATAGATTGGTTATTCTAGGCATCTCATAAATCATTACATTAGTCATTTGCATAAAATAAATCATCCCATACAATACATATGAAATAAGCATCCATCGCTTTTATCATACGAGCATCACATGAATACAAACATCATTTGCATCCATCATATCATAACATTGCATAATCATCCCATCTCACATCATTTGCATCCATCCTACCATCACATATAAATCATAAAGTCATACATCACATATCAAAGTATCCATACCATGAGCATCATCACATATCATAACACATATCATCATCATATCACATCGTCATATGTGCATATCATATAATCAAAAAGAACACCACAACATTTTGTATACATCATGAAAAAGTGCATCAGAAAAAGTAATGAAAAGAGAAAAAGATTGCATTTGCATCATCACATAAAAAATAATACGCATTGCATAATCATTACATCACATCATAATACATCATCATCATAACATCAAAAGATAAAACATCATTGCATAGCATATAGAACATAAATATCATCTATAATGTATAAATAAGATAGGACATGGTATATAACATTAGATCAAAATCATCATCTCATATATCATCAAAATAATACACTGTCATAGTACAAAAAAATGGATCAATGTACATGTGTATGTCAATGAGTACAACAGCCCATGGTGCTATCAAAAATGATCCCAAGGGGCACAAAAAGAATCCTGTCTCGATCAAAGGTAGGCCTAGCATTGTTGGTTGTGTCCCTCGTCATCGACTCTCTCTTCGTGATCCTCTGTCAACTTGTGCCCTGTCCTCTATGAAAAATTTGGCACTTGAGATGCCTATGGTACAACCTCGTAATAATAAAATCTATAATAATCAATCTCCTGAATAGCTTCTGTATAGGCTTGAAGCAGTACTATGCTCTAGGAGGAAGATGGAGCCATACTCTCTAACTGCTACTGTCATCCCATCTTGACCGATGCCTGTCTCTATAGGACACCTGGTCCTGCTCTGCCCATAGTTGATCTCTTAGAACTATCAATGCCTATATCTAGGCCTGCAATTGCAAAATATGCCCGTCTCTAGGATCTGGCTATAGGGGTGGCTGCATGGGATGCTGATCCTAATCCCCATATTTGGCGGTGTTGCGATCATATCCTAATATCCTAGATCCTAGTGTTGCCAGGAGGCATCCTATCTCTACTCTCCCTCTTATGGGTCTTGGGGTGGTTGATCCTGAGGTCCATGATCCTAAACCTGATGAACTGATGGCAGCCCACCACCTCCCTAATCCTAATCCTTGTCCCTTTGGCCCCGTTTTGCCCCTCTACCTTTGGTTCTCCATTGAGTAGATGGTATCCCTGGAACTGTAAGCTAAAGCGGTGGTTGAAATGACTCTCGATACACTTGCATGTTCCTAGGATCCGCTGTCCTTGGTCATATGGCCATGGCATAGCCACCAGCTACATGAAACTCTGAAGTACCTCATGGGAAGGTATGTATTGGCCCTAAGAACTCTAGCTCGTTGTCCTCATGAAAAAAACCATGTACTGATCGTCAGGCCAATCCTACACCTCTTAAATTGCCTCTGCATCTTGCTCAATAGTTACATCTCAAGCATCATATGCTCTCACCCCTGCATCAGTCGGTCATGGTGTGCAAAGAACAACTATTGAACATCATTGAACTAGGTGGGTTGTCCAAGGCATGGCTTCCAGGTGAACATTCACATGTCATCTAGGACTCTATGCTAGTGGGGAATCTTGTGTTGTCTTCTATGGGTAAAAGAAACACCCCCTATGTACCGCCAAACAACTGGATCATCTAGGTCCATGGGAACCTAAACAACTTGAGGATGAAGCATAGCAATGTGCTCCCAAGCCAAAATGTGTATAAGTGTAACACTTGCCCCAAGTGCTCGGGCATCCAAGTAGGAAAACTCATGTAAATCTTTGTACAATGAGGCTAGAAGAATTGGCCCCCATGCAAATAATTTTTGTCACTAGACCATCAGCTCCCAAGCAAGCCCCCATCTAGGACTGAAATAATAGCCCTGCCGATCCAATGGGATGAGACCTGAAATAATGAATGTAATAACTAATCAAAAACCATAAATATTAGGCCTATAGCACTCTAAGTCAGTTTTCCCCTTGCAAAATACAAGTTGATCAAGGCCCATGACATCGTAGTAGGCCTCCCTCTCGACATCTATATCATAGATCACATGCTAGCCATGAATAGATAGTATCTAGATCTACCACACATCCTCTAGTGTGACTATAACCTTGCCTATTGAGAGGTGGAAAGAAGATTTCTCGTTGTGTCATCACTTAGTGAGTGCCATCAACATCCCCAAGTGAGTCTGAACAAGTGGCACATAGGAAATGTACCAGAGACCAATCCGCCCTAGGTGCTCTTGTTGTTACTTAGTTAGCTCACCCAAAATACTGAAAAGCTCCTGGGACCTGTGTTCATGTGAATAAATATCTCACCTCCTCTTGCATCAAGAAAAGTTTATGTGTTAAAATTCATCAAAAAAATCATGATCCTGGCTTGTCTCAGCATCCCAAAAATAGCCCACCGTCACTACCTATGAAGGTGATGTAGTTTGCAAACTCCAAACTGCACCACTAGGAGCTTCAAACTCCCAAACTACACCGTGACATTATAGTTTACAAAGGAGTTTGAGTTTAAGAAAAAACCCTAAATGTAAAGAGCACCATGGTGGTGCACCATGCAAAAGCGACTGAGTTTGAAATTTAACCCTAAACTCCAAACTGTGTCACAACGTTGTTACTCATGACGGTGGCACAGTTTGATGCTGAGTAACACTTTTTAAAAATTCTAGTAGTACAGTATAGCACCACTTCTAGAGACCTAGATTCCTAACACATTAAATGAGCATGAAAAATGAAAATCAAGTTTGGGTCAAGTTGACTCACCTGTGGTCAAGTACAAGGAAGTATTTGATGCGTTTGTACCCTGTCAGACATGTGCATGGGAAGTTTTCATTGCACCATCTCTCTAGAAGGTCAGGGCTTAAAGTGGCAAGAATTCTAAACGCTGAAAGTGAAAATGAATTGGAAGTGGCCCGCCAAGGCCTATTTAAGCCTAGAAATTAGTGTTTTTTTTTTACTCCGTTTAGCCATCCAGGAGGGTTCTAGGTCCTTTGATCTCAATTTTTCCCAACCGAGGGCCGTTTTGTACCATTTCTTGCGTTTCACCTCATTTTTTGACCTCCTAGAGCCTTTCTGGACCCATTGGGCACCTTGTCATATTTTTTTCGTGAGATCACCCAAAAATCAAAATTTTTGTCCAATCCCTTAAGGGGGCAGTATATTGGCATGTCTTCTCTCAGTGGGGCAACTGTGGGGCAAATTTTAAAATCAATTTTTTTAAAATTTTGATCAATACAGTTTATTCTTTGAATTAGCACAGCAAGTGCACTACTTCAAAGAGGGGCAAAATTTAGACACGCAAAATGTATTAATTGGCTCTACACGCTTGATCCCGATTACTAACACTGTTTCATCCTAAATCATCCCTCAATCTAATCATTTAATCGAATACCCTTATTTGATTAAATTCATCAATTTTTTTCTCTTAATTGAATAAATAATTTCTCTAATTAAGTCATTCTCTCTAATTAATTAAATCAATTAATCTGATCTAATTAACCTTGGCTCTTTATTTAATTAAATAAATCAATTTTATTTAATTAATTTCTAAATTATGTCTATTAAATTAAATAAATTAAAACCTTGTTTAATTTAATCTAACCAATCATCACCTTTAGTTAAATAAAACAAAATATTTATTTAACTATCTTTAAAATCACATTCTTCTCATCTTAGATTTAAATCATCCCATAAATCTAAGTCAAATTTGTCACATCATCTAATCCCTCATTAAATTAATTGACCCTTGATTAATTTAATTCTAATTCAGGTCCCATCCTCTAGCTTTTTCCACTTGCACATGAAAATAGATTTAATTCATTTATTAAATCCCTATTTTCTCTCAACATGGCATAATCGGGGGATATTCTTCCAAATTTGAAATCTTTCCAAGTGAACTTTGTCCTTCCAAGTGGACTTTGTCCTTCGAACAAGATATTTACTTCATCTTTTGCATTGAGCCAAGTGGCATTTAAGACATACATTTTCCCTCTTACATGTCATTTCATTATTTCCAAATTCCACCTAAATGCATTTGTGTGAACCCTTTTCCTAGTACCTGCAAAACAACATGAATAAATGAGTTAGACAATGAATTACAAGCTAAAAGAAGGATTCCCCATGAAATCCATTTACAAATCAAACTAGGAATGAAAATAATGAAAAGCATAAGAAAAATGATAAAAACTAGACTTAATCCTAATTAAAATAGCAAACACTTGATCCCATGGGGGAAGTAGTGCCAATTTGATGTGAAAATTAGCACTTTCCCAATCCCTATGATGAAATCTTGATGTGTTGAAGATGATGTTGATCCACTTTGACAAAAGATGAGAATTCCAAGCCAAATCTGCAAAAAGCCTAGCTAGGAATTTGAATGATGTATGGAAATGGCTATGTATTTTAGCATGGTAACTTTGTTTGGATTGTGGATGATGAAATGAGGAGAGGAGATCTTCATTTATAGGACTTCAAGATGGATGAATGCCCAAATTTGAGCAATGTGGGACTAACATTCATCATATGAAATGATGCCACTTGTCAAGCTATGAATGGATGATGGATGTGCAAGATTTTGGGCTTGTGCCAATAAATGCCAATATTTGAAATTCAAATTTGTTGAAATGACATGTAAGAGGGAAGGAAAAATGCAATAAATGCCACTTGGCTCAAGGAAAAGAAAAGTAAGAGGTTTTAAATGCCTTGTTGGATGTACATGTTGACTTTGAATTTTTGAATTCAAATTGAGAGAATAATCCAAAAGATGCCTTGTGAGGAAAATAGAGATTTAATAAATGAATTAAATCTATTTTCATGTGCAACTTGCATTATCTAGAGGATGTCACATGAGATGAGGTTAAATTAATCAAGGGTATAATTAATTTAACAAGAGATTAGATGATGTGACTTACTTTGACTTAGATTTATGGATTTATTTAAATCAAATAAGAGAGGAATATGATAAGAGGCTAATTAAATAAAGATTTTGATTTATTTAATTAAAAGGGATGGTGTTAGATTAAATCAAATAAGGCTTTAATTTATTTAATTTAATGGATAGACTTTAGAGATTTAATCAAATAAAATTGATTATTTAATTAAATAGGGATAATTAGATCAGATGGATTGATTTAATTAACAAGAAAAGAAAAGAAGTTGATTGAATAAAGTGATTTATTCAACCAAGAAAGGATATTGATAATTTAATCGAATAGAAGAGTGGTCTTGATTCGTGAGGAATGATTTGAAGAAAATAATTTTTAGTAAGTCGAGGAGGATCGGATGCCACCCACGATAATCCAATCGATATATTTTGATGTCTACATTTTCCCCTCTTTGAAGCAATGCGCACTTGTTGCATTGGTTCAAAGAATAAACGATCTCAATCAAAGCCAAAAATTTTCAATATTTAAAAACTTGCCCCATTACTACATGGTGAGAGAAAACATGCCATTATAATGCCCCCTTAAGAGATCGGACGAAAATTTCAAAATTTTGGGTAATCTCTTGAAAAAAAGTGACCAAGTACTAAACAGGTCCGAAAGGGGTCTGAGAGGCTAAAAACATGTCTAAACACAATAAG
>VDFB02047230.1:212417112-212581773 GCA_007258455.2 Sequoia sempervirens
GAATGAGAAGCTACTCAATTAGAAATTCATATTTCAGCACGTTATGAGGGATGTCTAATAGAGACCTGATTGTAGCCATGGCGTTTGCTGCTCTATTGTTGGTTCTTGGAATCTAATCGAATGGTATGTCAATGAAGTTTTCCCTTAGAGTCTCCACCAATTTCTTGTATGGAGTGAGCTTATCATCCTTAGTCTGACATTCATTATTAACCTAATTTATGATCAACTGAGAGTCTCCATATACCTTTAGAGCTATGATATTCCATTGCACTGCTATGCTAGGGCCTATAGTCAAAGCCTCGTATTATACTATGTTGTTTGTGCAAGGAAATGCTAGTTTGTATGACTTTGGTATGCAATCCCCTTGTGGGGTGATGAAGAAGACACCAGATCCTGACCCATGTTGTGTGTATGAACCATCAAAGTATAGCTTCCAGTCGTCCTCTATGTTGAGGTTAAAAATGGATTCATCTAGAAATTCAGATACAAGAGGATTCTCAGCATAAATTGGTGCCTCTACTAGTTGATCTACAATAACTTGACCTTTAATGGCTTTCCACTCTACATACTCAATGTCATGCTCTGATAATATCATTACCCATTTTTCCATTCTACCTATGAGCATTGCCTTTGATAAGAGATACTTGAGGGGATCAATTTTTGCAATGAGCTTTATCTTGTGTGCCAACATGTAATGTCTAAATTTTTTGGATGCAATCACTATGGCAAGGCAAGCTTTCTTAATTAATGAGTATTTTAGCTCATGACTCACCATTGTTCTACTGATATAGTAGATAGCCCTCTCCATTCCATTTTCATTATGTTGAGCAAGAAGAGCTCCAAAGGTTGCTATTGTTGTTGACACATATAAGATTAATGGCTTTGTCAAGATAGGTGGCATTAACAGTAGTGGTGTCAGTAGGTATTCCTTAATTTTTTTAAATGCCTCTTCACACTTTGCATCCCATTTGTATGTTACCCCCTTGTGGAGTAGGTGAGAATATGGATTCTGCTTGTATGCTAGTTGTTCTATAAATCATCAAATGGATTGAAGTCGGCCATGGAGGCCTCTTAGTTGTTTTAATGTCTTTTGTGCTTCCATCTCAAGGATTGCTTTTACTCTTTCTGGATCCACCTCAATACCCCTCATGGAGACTATGTATAATAGTAGTTTACCTGATTGTACACTAAAGATGCACTTCTTGGGATTTATTCTGACTTTGTATTCATCCAGTCTATCAAAGATAGCACTTAGGGTTGCTATATGATCTTGTCTCTTTCTTGACTTAGCTAGGATGTCATCGACATAGTCTTCGACTATTTTATGAATCATGTCATGGAATATTAAGGTCATGGCCCTTTGATAGGTTGCTCCTATGTTCTTTAGGCTAAATGGCATCATGTTCTAGCAGTAGGTCCCCCATGGACAAGTGAAAGCCATCTTATGTTGATCTTCTTGTTCTATCATGATCTGGTTGTATCCTGAAAATCTGTCAATTAGTGATAGCATCTCATGTCCTGCTGTCATGTCTACTATCATGTCGATGTTGGGAAGTGGGAAATCATCCTTAGGACATGCCTTGTTCAAATCTATGAAGTCCATATAGATTCTGATGGTTCTATCAAGCTTTGCAATAGGTACCAAGTTTGATACCCATTCTAGATAGTCAATTGGTTGGATAAATCCTGCATCTAGCAACTTTTTGAGCTCCATTTTGACTAACAAAGCGATTTGAGGATGCATTTTTTGAAGCTTTTTTTTTACTGGCTTTTCTTCTGGATATAATGCTAAATGATGAACCATAGTCTCTAGATCTAGCCTTGGCATGTTAGCATAACTCCATGTGAAGTTTATTTGCCTTTCCTTTAGCAATGTTGCTAGGAGTTCTCACTCTTCTGATAATAGTGATTCCACATAAAATGTGATATGCATGGTCTCCTTTGTTCCTAGGTTGACTGGATTGCATTCTTTAGCCAAGACTGCTGACTTTTCTTGGTGGATAGCTCTTAAAGGAAGATTGAATCCTTCATTCTCAGGCACCTTAGGGAGGCTTTCACCATTGGATACATCTTGTCTTTTTACTTTTTTCTTGTCCGAGAGTGCCACAGTGTGGTTTTCACTCAAGGACTTGGATATGGTTCTTAGTTTCTCACTTTTGCGACAAAAGGATTCAATCATTTCCCCATAATAGGCATGTGTGTCTAACTCCATTATAAATCCTACCTTGTGATCTCCCTCTAGAATGTTATCCCTCAATCCCATGAATTATGAGAGTGCCTCATCATTTTTGAATGTATCGAGAACTGGTGGTCCTCGTTGGTCATAGTCAATTAGTTGGGGGTACACTAAACAGATCTCATGATTTTGATGATCAGATTCAAAGGATGGGGTACTAATCATACACAGCGTGGTGTTCTCAAATAACCTAGGTAGATTGGTCAAAGTATCTTTGTCATTGCTACTAATATAGGGCTTCGTTATAAAATTATGTGTGTCCCTACCTGTGACTATTGGTGAGTGTACTTGTACTAGTACTAGCTGAGGAGAGACATTAGCCATTCTAACTGGAGGACTTAGGCCATGTATGGTTATTCTTGGAGGTGTACATCCAAGACCAAGATTTGTTATGGGTCGCGTCTCTGGCATAATAGGTATTATAAGCCCATTGTCATTTTGTCCCAGGCATTGATTTCTATCATAGCCCATTGCAAGCATCATGTGTAGGACCTTGCTTCTTTCGTTGATTGGTAAATTAGCTACTGGTCTTTCATCTTGATACAACATGTGAGATGGATCTGCTTCAATGACCTCATGGCCAAGGTATCCCCATCTTGTGAATTCAGGATAGTTTTCAGGATAGGTTTGTGATGTGGAAGCTTCATTTTCTTGTGGGTGTTCCCGTGATCTAGGAGATTGTGGTAACTCTCCTATCACAAAAGCATTGTTAGGGAGTTTGTAGCTTCCACAACCGTCCTCCTAGATGATTAGTTTGATATTGGAGATGGTGGGTGTCTCTGTCGCAAAAGTGGATGCGAGAGTGGCAGGGTTGATATATGATGAGGATGGGACCTCATCATTCTTTGGCACTTGAGGGATTTTGTAATACTTAGCTTCAAGATTTTTGCAATATGAAAACGGTTAGAGATCTCCGTGGATAGTAACCTCTTTTCCATTATGTGTAAATTTCACACATTGGTGGAAGGTTGATGCTATAGCTTTCATTGTATGGATCCATGGGCATCCCAGGAGGATATTATATGGCAATTCAAGGTCCAAGACCTGACAGGTAGTTTCCATGAGCATTGGCCCTACTTGAATAGGGAGTTTAATCATGCCCTGAGACACTCTTTCTTGGTCATCGTATGCTATGATTGTGATGCCCTTTCCTTTTTTGATGGAATCTTCTGATATTTTCAACTGCTTGATGAGGCTAACAGAACAGATGTTCAAACCTACACCTCTATCCACCAAGACCCTTTTAATTTTTCTCTTGTTGATAATGGCTTCCTGTAGATATGCAAAATTAGAATTATGTATTCATTAAGTAAATCAAGCTTCATGTGCATCCACTCATTCATTTAATCAGGTTCACCTTCATGTCCATTCATCAGGTAATCTCATTAATCTCCTAAGGTCATTTATTTAAAATCAAATAAACATTATCATCAACCTTTTTAATCAAATAAATCAAACATCCATCATAATGCATTTCCATCCTTTCTGATTTAAATAAATCAAATATTTATCTGAAAAAGGTCAAAACATCCTAATCATCATCCTAGCTAATTAATCCCGATTAAATGCTAATCCTCACCACTTGCATCCTCTAGATATCTCCACTTGCACAAATAAACCAATTTATTGATTTATTAAATCCAAGATTTTCCATCAACATGACATTTATGGGGAATATTCCCTCAATTTTGAATTCAAAGGCAAGTTGATTTGTCCCTCCAACATAGCATTTATTGCTTGTTTTCTTGTCCCCCTCTCTAAATTTATTGCAAAATTTGAATTCAAATTCTCCCTCTCATGGGCACTCTTCCCAAATCTTGCACATGCATCAACCACTGACATGATGACAAGTGTCCTCATCTCATTGGTTTGTTTTTTATCCCACATTGCTCTCTCATATGCATTCTTTCAACTTGATAATCTATAAATGAGAGGCTTCATCCTTCAAGAAAAGCCTCCACAATCTCCACAATCTTGATGCAAAGTCATTCTCTTCACATGGAGAACTGATTTTGTGCATTGCATCCTCATCACCAAGCTTAACTAAGGGTTGGGAAAGAGCTACTTTTCACATCAAAGTAGCACCAATCCACTATGAGATAAGTATACTTCATGTTTTCATATGCATTTGCTTGGTTTTGTTGCTTATTTCATTTGCATTTGGAAGCATTGAGGTATCATTTCATAGGGATGTTCTTATATTGTTTTGTTTTAAATGGCATACTAAGGTGTGTGTTTGAGCAAATGTAGATTTTGACATCTACATTCTGGCGCTAGAAGGAGGGCATTTGATTGATTAGGATTTTATTTATTTTTATTTCAAATCATTATGGAACTATGAGATAATGGATTGGGTAGACTCAAAGCCATCAATGGCCATGCACTCATTCACAATTTTTCTTGAAGAAATATCATGTCTTAAATAAGTTGTGAAAGTACTCTATTGTTTTATTAAAGTGAAGATCATGGTCAAATCATATTGCAGCATCTAGCGTATGGCAGGGCACCATCAGATAAGTGTGTTAACTTTATAATTCACTACTTCTACCATTAGTATCACTGACTTTCTATCACTATTGCTTTTTGTTTATCACAAATTTTCTAAAGCAATAAATGTCTAGAAGTTTGCATTCATTTAGATACCTTGCACAAGATCTGGTTGCACTTACGTGTGAAAGAATTCACTTCAACTTTCGAGTTTCTTTTATGATGCTATTGGAATTTACGTAATCATGAAGTTTTGTTCCGTTAAACAAAAGTCTCTTGTATCTTCATAGGAGAACACTGACCTTGCAAGTTTGCAGTGCCAGATTACTTGACTATGGTGAAAACTATATGATTGACTATGCTTGACTTAGAATTGTATTGGGATTTGCTTTGTTCATTAAGAGATTTAGATAAAATTGAACATTTTAATCTCTATTATGATGTAGGAAATTTCTTTATGTACTTGAAGAAATAAAACAAATATCACTAGAGTAAAATTAATTACACTTAGTCTGAAGGATCCCTAGAGTATATCTTTCACTTTATCAAAATCTATGTTAATGCAATGAAGGAAATGATTTGCAGGGTTTTGATTTCTTGGACAAGTGAAGCCTACCTATGTAAAGAAAATCACTGTTGTAAAAGCAGATCCACATGAAATATTTTTTACTTGCCTATCCCTTAATGCTTCTACTACTGTTGGTGTACTTTTGTCTTCAATATCCCCATGTCCTAGCCTTCCATTTGCACCCTTCCCCCACGTATAGACCTCCCCTTTTGAGGTCAAAACTATAATGTGGAATGAACCAGATGAGATTTCCTCAACAAACTCTCCTTTGAGCTTACCTTCAACTAGAACAATAGCCTTTCCATTAGCTTGGGTGCTTCCAAGTTGACCATGTGCTTGACTTCCCATTGTATAAACCTGGCCTGAAATTGTAAGAGCAACAGTGAGAGTTTATCCACAAGCTGCTTGAATAAAAGAATAGTTACCAAGGGCTACAACACAAGTTGGAACTAGCTTCCTCTCTTTGTCGGCATGCCCCAATCTACCTTTTCACCATCTCCCCAGGTAAATAATTTCTGAGATGAAGAGTTAGAATTCAGGTTACCTACTGAAACCTCAACTACAACAGCCGTATGCCATGGACCACAAGCTACTGTTATTGTCTTCAAGCCCCTCAAGGATTCAACTTGGCAATAAACTATTCGCTGACTCTAATAGCCACAGATGGTTGAGGAAATAAAGGCACATCTCTTCACTCACTTGGAAGAAATCAAAGCTTTCCTCTATGGACAGTTTCAAAGACAACAAAATATGCATCTCCCACACCTAGCCCTGCGCACTTATCACGCGATTAGTACATGCCATAGGATGGCATTTCTTTAAGGCTTTCTGTCAAATAGTTCAAGTGCCTTGTCTGCGCTTCTTCCAGGCATTATGTCAAATAGTTCATGCACCTTGTCTATGCTTTCATGTCTCACTATCAACAGTTCACCTGCTTATGTCTTTTGCTTAAGAGTTCTAAATCCTTTTTCAAATCCATTTTGTGCATATTGCACAATCACCACATTTCATGTGACCATATTTCTATTAGGCAGACTGTCAAATAGGTCACGCACCTTATCTATGCTTTCACATTTCTCTAGAAATAGTTAACATGCCTTGTCTATGCCTTGTCTATGTTTTCACAAGGAACTGCAGATTGACACTAGAAAGACTAAGGAATTTGGTCTTACGCCTGCCATTGGCATTAATTTGAAAGCAGTGGGCACCATACTTTTACATTTTCCAAATGTATTGTCTTGAAAGTCTTAAAAAAAAAAAACCATTTATTTGTTGCTTTTATTCACCATCAGTTTCTGTTTCTATATACGCCAAAGAACCATGTATTTATTTGCTGCTTTGACTGTCATTAGGGGTCTTCATCAAAAACAAAAGAGGATCCTACACGTCTCTTACAATCTGCTAGATAATAATGTGCAATAAATGAGATAAATGATATTGATGTGTTTAGTCAAATCTGCAGATATCATAAGGTGGAATATACATAATATCATTTAGTGACTTCAACCACTGCTTCAAATCCTCTGCCAAAATTTCATGTCAAACAGTAATGTACCTTATTGAGGCACCAGGTCAAACAAGTCTATTATCCTATAAGGATACATCAATCTTAAACATCTGATTTTCTCACTGGATGCATCCATTTTGGGAAGGATTCTTCTGCAAGCATTCATTTCGCGTAGCTATAGTAGGACAACCTAGGGTTTTGGCAACCATAGATTTTTTTATTTATTTCAATCTAAAATCTCTCTCTATTTATTATGGCAAGGATGGTAGGTCATTTGCATATTTGAAAGATTAGTGGAGAACATTAGGATAAAGGTCAAATTGACAAACATATTATCCAGATGCGTCCCTATCAAAAACTTATTGTTGACTCAACAAGTGGCAATTGACCAAGCTGTTAGAAACATTGCAAAATTGAATAAGAAGTAAACATGTTTGATTTATTGGCTGAGTTGGTTTTTAGACTTGGCTTTTATGACTTGAGGGAGCATGGGGTACAAGCAGATTTTATTGGGGATTGGCACATGTTATAAAGATCATCAATCGAGCATTATTGTGGATTGACATTCATTTAAGAAGACATCAATGCATAATTTCAAGGAAAAGAAACTCTTGCATTGAATACAATTATTTTATTTGAAAAATGTATTCATCATGAATTTCATTTCTAATATTTTACTTTCTGGGGCTTGTAGGTAAAGGAGAAATCAAGCATGGGAATCAAGCGAAAGTAGAAAAGCAAGATTGGTGTTGAAGAAAATAAGGCATAGACAATTAAAGATTGACAAAGCATTTTTGAATGCTTAAGACTTTTTGCTTTAGTTTTTTTGTTTTCAACCAACTTAATTTTTGGATTATCAACTCTTCAAAGCTTTCATTTTCACTTTGAAGTTGGTTAAAATTGACCTTAGCAACTCACTAGACTTTACTTTTGGGTTAAAATTGAACAAGGAAATTTCTCACACTTCATTTGGTGCTCTAAAAAATGAATCAAATCATTGCTTTGAGGCTAAAATGAACATGTGTTTTTCGTGTTTTGTAATCTTTTATGCAAAATAATCTCATCTAAAAAGACATATAAGCTTCTCTTGCACTTCACGGCTATCTTTAGAGTCAAAAGTATTTTTAATGACATTAGGTTGCATAAAAGATTACCTCCACACTTCGATTTGGGCTTAAAAATGAACAAGATCTTTGCGAGTTTGAGTTAGGTATATCGTTTGTGTTCTCCCTTTGTTTCTAAACGAAGGTCGATCAAACTACGGATGTACTTGATCGCTACTATTTACTTTTAGAGGGGCCTGCCTAAGAGACACATCCAAAAGGAGAACTTGAAGGTGAATCCAACTGGTTTT
This sequence comes from Sequoia sempervirens, assembly GCA_007258455.2. NCBI lineage: Eukaryota > Viridiplantae > Streptophyta > Pinopsida > Cupressales > Cupressaceae > Sequoia > Sequoia sempervirens. The sequence goes on from VDFB02047230.1 coordinate 212,425,265, forward strand.
TCATTCTGTCTAGTATACAAATGGATAAGACTAAACTGTCAAGTCCTCATGGTATGTAGGCCTTAGCCATACAATATCTTTCAGAACGGGGTACTACCATAAAATGTATAAGATCCCCTAGTAGGATTGATTAAAGCCTTTAGTGGCTTGTTGGATGCTCACAAGGTGCAATGTCCCCAATGTTGTGTCATTAAGAACCTTGTTTATAGTAGCCATCTAGTCCATCCAACAAGTTTATCAAAGTGGTGCATTGGAACATAGATTCCAAGAAGTTACTTGCCATGTCCGATCTTGGTTGAAATATAGAGGTTAAGACTTCATTCTTAACATGCCTTTATATTTTATCCTTGGTTGCATGTAAAATCATCTCTTCTGCTACGAAGGACATGAGGCAAGCTCACCAAGAAAAACATACCAACTAAGATAGGATGTTACATTGCTTGCTTGAAAACATAGTGCCTTTATCGAAACATTGGAAAACCAACATTCAACATCATCATCATAGTTTCAAACCCCTTAGTTAGAGCAAATACCTTTGACAAAGCCCAAGAACTATTGCTTACCCTTGGGATTATGCCCTTAGAGGTTTCTAAGTAATTGGGTTTACATCTTAATTTACTCTTACAAAGGTCAACATTAGGCAACCCTTGCCTTGATTTCATGGAACTTCCACATAGCACTTTGTGGGATGAAAAGAAGTTGTGACATTGGACATTCAGTTTGAAACCTAATCAGGAAGTGTGTTTGTGGTAAAAAGAACTCGTTAAGCAAAGATAACAAATTGGACCCCACACATGTGCTTGATATCTTTTGGTCATATGATTTTCATAAAAACATTGGTCTTTTGGATTTGAATTACTCTTAGAGAAAAGTGTGTTCTTCAATATCTTGGCCTAGTAAACGAAGTCTCTCTAAGTCTCTTAGGATCATCAAAACTTTCATCATCCATCCAAACAACTTTAGAGCTTTTGAAAAACATCATTCTAGACTTAGGCACATCATCAAAATCAAAATCACCTTATTTAGTTAGGTGTAGGGGAATGCATCCTTTCTCATACATTTAATTGAATTAGCAATCCTTTAAAAAAGTTCATCCTAATATAACATATAACATCTTAGGGTCTACAAGTTCACTATCCAAATTGACCAATCAAAATCAAACCCTAAGTCTAGCATTGATCCAAAGTCCCTAAACGTTCAACACTCATAATTTACACATTTCATCCTCCATCTCGTCGTTGGTCCTAAGAACCTTAGAGGTCACTTTTGCAATAAGGTCAAAACAAAAGGAGAACATGGAATACAAACTTGATCCATACATCTCGAGTAATCCAAATCAATTGAATCTTCAAAGCCTTACAATTCTGATTGATTATCAAAACTCACACTTATATACAATCCATACATGGGACCATTACTTTCGACAAATGCCAATAGAACAACAAGTGTGAGTATTCCCAAATCAAAGATTGGAATGCATTTCTCGATGGTAAATCCAAGCCCAAACCTACAAGTCTATCAATTGAACGATCAATGCATGAACCTTGAAACAAACAATGTCATCCCACTAAATCCCTACATGCCAAAGGAGAATGTATCAAGTGCAAGTTTTTGAAACATAAATCCAACAAAATTTGGGATGGATACATTTGAAAATCATATGAATATTCAAAACATGAACAATGGTCAATTTAAACCTATCATTCCAAATCTGAGTGTCATCCAAAATTAGAACATTGTCCAAAATCAAACACAAGTGTACATCCCAAATCTACTTGAACAAAATCCAAAACAAGGGAATCAAATGCAAAATCAAGATCAAATTTCACTAGAGCAACTTGCTTCACATGCCAAAATAATTGAATTATTGAGCCAAGAGATATCTTCACTCCAAAATCAGTACACTCTTCCTTTGGTTGAACCATGTCATCAAAGTGTTGGGTTGTGTCCACAAATGCATCAAGAACAAAATCTCCAATGTCAAAAAGTTAGATATCAAGATCAACCACATCAAAAAATCCAACCCCCACGTCTTGAAGATCAATCACCACATCTCCAAAATCAATCACCACAAGGTCAACTTAAAGTGAAAATCTCACAAAGAAACAAGCGACAATACACACCACTTGGAAGACCAATCAAATCAGTCTTGCAACAATTGGTACAAGAAAATATCATCAAGCTCCCCATCTATGGGAACTATCAAGAACCCTTAGTTAAACCACTAGGGTATAATGAGGAGCACCATTGTGATTATCACAAAACAAAGGGACACACAACATTAAGTTGTATTTTACTAAAGAGTCTCATCCAAGACCTAATTGATCAAAAGATAATTGCTATTGGGGATAATGATATCATTGTGAATCTCTCCACCACGACTATTGAGAACAAGAAGAAAGATCAATCCATCACTAAGCACCTTGAAGATGTTTCCACCCCATCCAATGATCAACTCGCCATACATCAAGAACCACTTTTTAGTGATCTATTTCAGGGAGTGTTAGGATTATTTGATCCTATTGAAATAATGAACAATCCATTCACCTATGATCATGTTGAAAATGTCTCTACATCATCTTCTGAGTTAGAGGACACATCTCAAGAATTTATTCAAAAACATGATCAAAATCTTTCACCAAGTTCTAGCAATGGTCCTTTCCAAGACATATTGACCTCCGTCAACCTCATGGTTATAGATACTAGAAGAACCCTAAACTCGACACTTGAGGATAATGAACCATTTACCATACTTAATGATGACATCCAAGAACCCCTTATAGGAAATCCATCCTTTGAAACTGATCCATGTCAAGAACTTGACCAAAGCATGTCAAAAGCAACCCTAAAATCATTCAAGATCAAGAATTTGTATCTTCAAGATACTACAATAACCTAATGGATGCTCTCCTATCTATGCAAGATGATCATGTCCATATAGCACATACTCCTCCATCTACCCATGAGATGCTTTCTTTGGATGGTCACGTAGGTGATCTTCAGCTAGAACAAGATTTTGTTACACAAAAAGAGTAGATTACTAATTCCCACAGTCGAACAGAGTTGTCAACTGTGGACATTAAATCTGCAAATGGTCATAAATCTTAACATAATAATATCATTCTTTAGTCATTTCAAACACATTAAATTTAATATCCCTATGAAATACTTGACTATGATGAAACATGCAACTTAGATAAACAAAGATAATCAAATGTAAGCATATAAAAACATAGTCAAAAATTTATTCCATTTTGGATTGGCGTTACATGTGTTAGTAACCCTTTCCCAACCCTTGATTAATAAGCTTAGATGATGATGATAAGATGGACAAGATTAGCTCTCCATTGAAGAGAGTAACCTTGTATGAGATTGGAGATGAAAATGCTAAGATTGTGGAGTGGATGAACAAAATTAGTTCTCAGTTTAAGAGAATGGCTTTGCATAAAGATTGTGAAGGATTTGCTTGAGGATGAAGCTTCTCATTTAAAGATTTTCAAACGCTAAGTGTGCCAAACATGGAGAATGTGGGACTAAGATTGGACCAATGAAAGAAGGACACTTGTCATCATGTGAGTGGTTGATGTATGTGCAATATTTGGGAAGAATGCCCATGAGAGGGAGAATTTGAATTTAAATTTTGCAATGAATGCTGAGTTTGACCTTTGGAAGGGGACATGTAAGAGACATGTAAGGCCTCATAAATGCTCTATTGGGTGTATATGTCCACTTGGGGGGAGATTCAAACTTGGAGAATATTCTCCCTTTATGCCAAGTTGAAAATAAATATTTTGATAAATCAATTAAATGCAATTTCATGTGCAAGTGGCCAAATCTAGAGAATGCAAGTGGTTGGGATTGGCATTAGATTTAATCAGGATTAATTAGCTAGGATGATGTTTAGGATGCTTTTACTTTTAGGACTTTGATATTTGATTTATTTAAATCAGAAAATGATGTAATATGATTTGGGATTTGATTAAATGGTCATTTGATTTATTAAAAGGTTGATGATAATGTTTATTTGATAAATGACCTTAGGAAATGAGATTATTTAGTGAATGGATGAAAGTGATGGATGGGCCTAATGTGAAACCTAATTTGACTGAATCTGATCAAATGCATAATGTTAATTTTTCATGTCTACATTTTGCCCCTCTTTGAAGCAATGTGCTTGTTGTGTTGGTTCAAAGAATAACTTGCCGCAATCAAAATTCAAAAAATTCTTGATTTTAAAGATGCCCTAGTGGGAAGAAGTACACTGGTACATTTCCCCCTCGAGAGATCGAGCAAAAATATTTTATTTGAGGGTCAATCTCGTGATAAAGAGGTTCAAAATGGGTGGTTATGGATGACGATGCAAATGAGATGATTTCAAGATGCTTAGAATAACAAATCTATATTATCCTAAGCAACTTAAATGATGCTATGATATGAGATGGATGAGATTGATGATGTGATATGCTATGATATGCAATGGATGATTTATGAGATGCTTATACTAACAAATCTATATTATGATGATGATTATGCATATGAGATGATATGCAGAATACCGATGATTTATGGATGCAAGATGGATGCATGATGGATGCATGATAGATGTATTGGTGATGATGATTAACTATTCATGCTATGATGTTAGTGCAGAAAATGAAGAAAGTAGATGATGACAAGAGGATCCAACGAACCAACATCATGAGAGATGATGATGATGATGATAGATGAGAAAAGATAGATGGATAATTTTCTTATCAAGGATTGGAATTTTCAAAGGGTCACTTACTTTATGTTTGATAACATGACTAAGTATGATGCATCAAGATATGAAGGACTAGGATGGCGTTGTACTTAGTGTGATAGAATTTGAATCAAAAAATAGATAGGAGTATTCCTGTTCAACATATGGAAACCTTGCTAGGATGCACTTTAGAAGTTATAAACATCTCGGACTAAAACACGGAGAGGTATAACCAATCAATGCAATAGTCAACAAGCCATCCAAAACATCCTCTACACATATCTAACAAAGAAAGAATTCACCAAGTTATTTTACAAGAATGTCCAACAAGCACAACAAACAAAAGAATAATGATTGTTGCCCCATTCATATCTCTCTAAATCCTTCATTCAGATATCATCGAGAGGTCCTTGAAATGAGTGAAATAAGATAAATCAAAAGAAAAGATCAAGTACACAAACAAGTCAATGTTCTTCGTACCTTCAGCCAAAGGGATGTGTTTTGATAGGATAAGAATCCAAAGTGATATCCAAAATGATGTCCATTGTCAGAACGATATATCCTAGGACATGCATTGTATAGGATGATGATGGTTTGATAAGTTGATTGATAGGCTGTTGATATAAGGTTGACTAAAACTTTTGTGATTGATCAAGAGTTTGATTTTTTGTTTAATGGTTTTGTTGCTTCAATTTTGATTTTACAATTGAAGTTTGCTTTTGCCAATTGCTGTGATTGTTTCTGTTTGTGTTGCCAAAGGATGAAGGTGATGATTAGTTTACTATGGATGATTGATTATTATAGGTGAAAGCAAAATGGGATGGATGAATTTTTCAAAAATTTGGATGTTTTTGACGTTTTGAAATTTTTTGAGGTTGTTTTTGGTATTTTTGAGATTTTGCAAATGTTTTGATTTTTTATTTTTCAAATGTTTTTGGATTTTGATGTTTTTTGAATGTTTTTGGATTTCGATGTTTTTGAATGTTTTTGGATTTTGATGTTTTTGAATGTTTTTGGATTTTGATGTCTCGAGGGTTGATAAGAGATTAGCCTTGCCTATGTTTAAGCTCAGAGATGATCTAGTTCAGATTCCAAGTTTTTGATGTTTTTTGTTTTCGATTGTTTTTGGATTTTCTAATGTTTTTTTATTTTCGCATGATTTTGATGATTTTGATATGGATGTGTGATGATATCAATGCTCTGTTTGGGATTTTGTTGAAGATCAAGCTAAGGTTGATTGATCAAATCGATGGATTGATGATGATGATAACATTGTTGAGGATACACAACAATGCAAGGATAGTGTTAAGCAACACAAGGATTGAGATGTTGATCGAATGGACGATGATAACATTGTTGAGGATACACAACAATGTAAGGATAGTGTTAAGCAGCACAAGGATATCTTGAGATGATGATTTTTTGATTGGATTTGATTGATCAGGATTGTTGAAGCTTGGTTTGGAACAAAAGTTGTTTGAATGATTTGACATGATGTTTGAAGTAAAACTTAGATGCAACTAATAGTGATTGTTTGGATCGATGTTCAATGAAATATGAAGCTTTGATAAGGAATATTTGTTTGTCAAAATATGCCATGTGCTAGTGATTCAAATTTTTGCTCACAAGTGGTTTGACCAATTTTATTTCTTTTTTTTCAATGTTCGGATCACCACATAAGTTGGAGGATATAGATCAAGACTTATTCTCAAAGAAAGATGCAAATATCTGCCCCCAATGTCTAGCAATGTATGGAATACCCTAGATGGATGTTCGGATAAGTGTATGGATGGATGGATACACAAAGGATGCCAAGGATTATCTTGCGATAAGATAAGGTGTTCAGATAAAGAATGCTCATTTGGATAATGCTTCATGGCTCAGATAATGCTAGATACGATAGGATTTAATGAAAACAACCCATGTCAAGATGTTTAGCATAAGCAAGCATAAAGTGTGCCCTAGAATTTCTTCAAGATCAAGATCACTCAGATGATGGATGCAGATGGATGAAAATGGATTGGATCAATGGTTTATGAATGCATGGATTTATTATGGATAAGATGGATGGAATGCTCAATTTATAATGGATGGGATGAGATGCTTTCACCTAAAATGGCATACGTAGATGCTCAATTCTACACATGATGCCTATTTTCCAGGTTTTCATCATGGTCTTGCCCAAAGCACCGCCCATGCGGTTTTCACTAGAGGACATTTTTTTATCTTTACTATTTTCAATCCTTTTTCTAATTTTTTTGGATTTTCATTTTTTCTTATTTTTTTGTATTTTTTGAAAGATTCATGCTAAACCACCTAGTGGTGTTGACGTAGATGCCCCTATCATAATGTGCCATCAATATCCTGCCTGAAGGAGCTGCTTTGCTAAGATATGTGCACTTGAATGCAACTTTTGGGATTCTTGATCTACTTTGTTGATACCAAAGTTGACTTTGTCTTTGTGCGCACATCGTGATAGATTGCCTTCTGAATCCTTATGATGAAGGGTTATTACCAATACATGGTCAATGTAAGAATTGGATATTATGTGTGGAGGCATGGATGGAGTGTGCTTAAAATAAGAGATGGATTGGTTGATAGTTTGGAACCTTTGACTCTCCAAACTTGGGAAGATGAGCAATGATGGGTGGATACAAAAGTGTGCATGGAATTAGGACCAACTGCTTGATACATTTTGTACGTTGCTTGAAAAGCTTGCTTTTTCTTTTGCAGACATCTTTGATGGATACTTTTCCCACTTTTATTTTGCCCCACAGTTTCTTTGACTGATGGAGTTTGATAGGGATTATCTTTCTTTGTATTCTTTGGTATCCATTTGTATTTGATTTGTCCATTATGTTTCTCAGCTTCTTTTTCTTTGATAACGTTCTTCATACTTTGATTCAAATATTTCCTTTGATGTTGGTCCCAATTCGTGAATGGGGTGATGGGTGGATGAAGATTCATGAGATGACTAGTTGTAGTATTGACACTAGTTTCATCATAAAAATTCTTTGTGCTCCCTATGTTGGCATTAGCTTGACATGAAGTTGCCCCTAGTATGGTGGAAGTAGTACCTTCATGCCTTGATTCTACCTGTTTCGAGAGCTCTTGCTTAGAATTTCCTTTCTAATAATTGACCATTGTAGGTGATGTTTCAATTTGCTACTTCGCTAACTCTGGAATACCATGTTCTATCTGACCAACCTCCTTGAGTGGATAATGTTTGATATCCTTATTCATGATGTCCTTAGTCTAAATTTTGGATATATCTGATCCTGATGTTGAAAACTCTATTTGACTATAGGAGTTAATAATCTTCTCTTTTTGTGTAACATAATCTTTTTCTAATTGAATATCCTCTCCGTGTCCATCCATAGAAAGCATCTCATGGGTAGATGGAGTATGAGCTACATGGATATGATCATCTTGCATAGATAGGAGAGTGTCCATTAGATTATTATAGTATCTTGAAGATACAAATTCTTGATCTTGAATGATTTCGGAGTTGCTTTCAACATGCTTTAGATCAGGTTCTTGACATGGGTCAATTTCAAAGGATGGATTGTTTACAAAGGATTCTTGGATGTTGACATTAGACATGGTGAGTGGTTCAATATCTTCAAGTGTCGAGTTGAGGGTTCCTTCAATATCTGTAACCATGAGGTCGAAGGAGGTCAACACATTTTGGAAGGGATCATCGCTAGATTTTGGTGAAAGATGGTGATCTTGATTTAGAATAAATTATTGAGATATGTCCTCTAACTCATAAGGAAATGTAGACACATTTTCAATATGATCATTGGTCAACAGATCATGCATTATGTCAATTGGATCAAATAATCCTAACACTCCTTGAAAGAGATCACTAAAAAGTGGCTCTTGATGTATGGTGAGTTGATCATTGGATTGTGTAGATACATCCTCAATGTGCTTCTTGATGGAGAGGTTTTGATCATTGTTTTTGACAATTGCAGTGGAGAGATTGTGAATGCCTTTGACCATAGAGTCAAGTGATGTTGATATTTCTTGAATTGGCTCATTGTCGAGTTTTGTTGGTGGATTTTGATAGTGATTGAAAAGTGACTCTTGACATATGTCGATTTGATCATTGGATGAAGTAAACATGTGCTCAGTGATGGATTGATCTTGATCCTTGTTCTCAATAGTTGTCATTTTTTCTGTTTGTGCTTGTGTTTGTTAAGTAGCTTGAGAGGATTGTTGCACTTGTTGAGCTTATGTTGCTTGTTGCATGGCTAGATATTGTTGGAATCCCTTTTGAAAAGTAGCTTGTAATGTCACATTGTATTGGTTTGATGTGGTGGAAGTTTGTGGTGGTGGGGGTGGTGATGGATTTAGAATCATGTTCGATGTAGTGACAAGTGTTTGAGATATGCTCAGAGAGATCATGGTAGTGAGGGGTTGAGATGTGAAGTGTGTGATAGTGGTGTTTGGAATGATTGCAGGGATAGTGATGGTTGGAATGAATGAGGTGATAGGTCCTTGGGAGACTGTATTTTGATTTGGGATCAATGTTGTTGTTTGATTAGATACTATTTTTTGGTGTGATGTCGATGGTATATTCAAAGGATTTGACGTGATGGTTTGATTGATGTTAGGTGGATTGATTTGGATGGAATGATTAGTGCTAGGTAAAGGGGGGAGCCCTAAATGAAGGAATGGTGTTGATATGGGTAATGGTGGTGGAGATGTCTCTTGGCGCAATGACTCAACTATTTTTCTAAGTGTATAAATTTGATCTAGCCAAATTTGTTCTTGATTTTGATCTTGAATCCCTTGAGATAGTTGATTTGGCTTGTGTTCAAGTAGTTTTGGCATGCATGCTTGTCATTTTTGAATGGGATCATGGATAAATGGATTTTGGATGATGTTATGATTTGGGATGATGCTTTGATTTGGAATGATAGGTTGAAATTGACCATTGTTCATGTTTGCATGATTTGCATATGTGTCCATCCCAAAGTTTTCCAAATTCATGTTTCGAAAACTTGTGCTTGGTACATTCTCCTTTGGCTTGTAGGGATTTAGTGGGATGACATTGTTTGTTTCAAGGTTCATGCAATGATTGTTTGATTGATATACTTGTAGGTTTGGGCTTGGATTGACCATCGGGAATTGTGTTCCAATCTTTGATTTGGGCATACTCACACTTGTTGTTCTATTGATATTCGTCGAAGGTAATTGTCCCATGTATGGATTGTATAAGTGTGAGTTTTGATAATCAATCAAAATTGTAAGCCTTTGAAGATTCAATTGATTTGGATTACTCAAGATGTATGGATCAAGTTTGTATTCCATGTTCTTCTTGTGTTTTGACCTTGTTACACAAGTGACCTCTAGGGTTCTTAGGACCAATAACGAGATGAACGATGAAAGGTACAAATGATATGGATGATGAATGTTTACGAACTTTGGATCAATGCTAGACTTAGGGTTTGATTTTGATTGGTTGATTTGGATTTGGATAATGAACTTGTAAACACTAAGATGTAAGATGTTATCTTAGGATGAACTAGTCAAAAGGATTGCTGATTTAATTAAATGTATGAGAAAGGATTCATTCCCATACACCTAACTAAACAAGGTGAATTTGATGATGATTTAAGGATGTACCCAAGTCTACTAAGATTGAAGATGGATTCATCTGGAAACTCTGATATGAGTGGATTCTTTGAATACATGGGTGCTTCTACAAGGTTATTTGTGTTTACTTGACCTTTCATTTCTTTTTGTTCCACATACTTGATGTTGAATTCAGATAGAATCATAACCCACTTGGCCATCCTTCCTGTGAGCATTTCCTTTGATAATAGGTACTTGAGGGGGTCAATTTTGGCAATGAGTTTGATTTTGTGTGCCAACATGTAGTGTCTAAATTTTTGTGAAGCAAACACTACTTCTAGACAACCTTTTTCGATGAATGAGTAGTTTAACTCATGCCCAACCATTGTGTAGCTGATGTAATAGATGGCCCTCTCTATCCCATTTTCATCTTGCTGAGCTAGAAGAACATTGAGGGTTGCTAGTATTGTTGACACATAGAGGATTAGTAGCTTTCTTGGGATTCGTGGCATGAGAACCGAAGGTGTGAGTAGATATTCTTTGATTTTTTTGAAGGCTTCCTCACACTTGTCATTCCATTTTTACACTACGCCATTGTGGATTAGGTGAGAATATGATTTTTGCTTGTCTTCTAGTTGTGCTATGAATCTATGGATGGACTAAAGCCTAGCTTGAGGCCTCTCAATTGTTTCAATGTTTGGGTGCCTCCATTTGGAGGATTGCTTTCACCTTGGTGGGATGTATTTCGATACCCCTCATTGAAACTATGTATCCCAATATCTTTCCTAACTGTACTCCAAAGATGCACTTCTTTGGATTTAAATGGACCTTGTATTCCTCTAGCCTACCAAAAATAGCACTCAAGGTTTCTATGTGATCTCTCCTCTTTCTAGATTTTTCTAGTATGTCATCAACGTAATCTTCAACAATTTTTTGGATCATGTCATGAAAGATTAATGTCCTGGATCTTTGGTAGGTGGCCCTAGCATTCTTTAGGATGAATGGCATCATGTTATAGTAGTAGGTACCCCATGGACAAGTGAAGGTTGTTTTGTGTTGGTCTTCTTTGGCAATCATTATTTGGTTGTACCTAGAAAAATGGTCCATCAGAGAAAGTATTTCATGTCCCATTGTCATGTCTACAATCATGTCAATGTTAGGCAATGGGAAATCATCTTTCATACATTCTTTGTTTAGGTCTCTGAAATCCATGTAGATTCAGATGCCCCCATTGGGTTTTGAAATAGGTACCAGGTTTGACAACCACTCTAGGTAGTCAATGGGTGCATGAATCATGCATCAAGTAGCTTCTTTAATTCCATTTTGACTAGCAGGGCTATCTGAGGACACATTTTTCTCAATTTTTGTCTGACATGTTTTTCTTTAGGATAGATTGCTAGGTGATGGAACACAATCTTTGGATCTACCCTGAGTATGTCCACATGGCTCCATGCAAAATTAATTTGTATGTCTCTTAAGAAGGTTGCTAGGAGCTCTTGTTCCTTTGATAGTAATGATTCTCCATAGAATGTGATGTGTGGTGTCTCCTTTGTTCCTAAATTGACTGGGTTGTATTTTTTGGCAAGAACCGCTGATTTTTCCTAATGGAGAGCTCTAAAAGGAAGATTGAATCCCCCATCCTCGAGACCTTAGAGAGTTTTTCACCATTGGATGCATCCTTTCCTTTTACTATTTTCAGGTTGGAGAGTGCCATAGTGTGGTTTTCACTCAAGGACTTAGAGATTATTCTCTTTTTTTTTCTTTTGTGACTTAGGGATTCAATCATTTCCCCTTAGTATGCATGTGTGTCTAGCTCAATGATGAATCTCACTTTATGATCCCCACATGGAATATTATCCCATAATCACATGAATTCACAGGCGTCCCAAGAGAATATTGTAAGGAAAGTTAAGGTCAAGGACCTAACAAGTGGTTTCCATTATTGTTGGCCCTACTTGGACAGGGAGTTCGCTAGTGCACTAAGACACTCTCTCTTGATCATCATATGCCTTGATTGTGATGCCTTTGCCTTTGTCAATGGAGTCCTCAGAGATTCCCAAATTCATTATTAGGTTAAGGGAACAAATGTCTAAACCTGCACCTCCATCCATGAAAAAGTTCTTGACTTTGTTCTTATATACCAAGACCTCCAAATGGAGTGTGAGATTGTGAGATGGTTGGGCAGGAAATTCTTGATCGAAGAATGTGAAAAGATTTGGGGTAGTGATATTTCTAATCATAGCTTGGAATTGTTTAGTATCATGATCTATGGAGACAGTGGATAAGGCTAATGCTTCTTCAAGGATCTTCTTATGGGCTGATGATATCTTCAGTAACTCCATGATGGAGATCTAAGCTGGGGTTATTTTCATTGATCAATGACATTATAACCACTGGGAACAAATCTTGGGTTGGAAGTGGGTGCTCTAGGAGGCTGAGATTACCCTGTGATGGTAATTTTCTCTCCTCTTGTGGTGACTCCATAATCAACGTGGGCTTAATTGATGGTGATAATAGAGAAATACTCATCTAGGGATGCAACAACATGGTTTGTATACATGATTGACACTTTTGAATGTCCCCTTCCCCTTATCATTGTTATTGTTCCCTTTATTGTTATGAATAGGCATCAGATTTGTGTATATTTTGAGATTCTAGTTTCCTGCTGGCTGCTCCACATTTATGATTTTTTTATCAATGAGGTCTTGGATTAGGTTTTTTTAACCTCATGCAACTATCAGTGGTATTCCCTTTTATTTTGTGAAAGTCACAAAGCTAGTTTTTGTTGTACCAGGGTGGTTTCACTTCTCATTCCTGGTAATTCTCATAATTGGGACCCTTGAAGAGGTTTTTGTTAATCAATTTCTTCATGATGACCTCGAGTGGTTCTCCAGTGGCTGCATACTTCTACTTTGTGGGATTTTTCTTTCACGAGGGTGGTCCCCATTGATTAATTAGGTTATTAACCTGATTGTTTGTTCATTGGTTTTGTGATACTACGTTGGTTTGGGTGTTTTTCTGATCATTGTTTTGTAGTTGTTGGTAGGTTTGATTGTTTTTACTTAGAGCACTAATCATGACCTTACCATCAAGTACACCATCATTTGTGACATTTTTGTTCCTTGCCCATGTGCAAGATTTCTCGTTATAGCTATTGGATGGGTGATTTTTTTGTTGTTTTGGATATGTGAGCATCCCTCCTTGTGAAATAAGAGCTTGTTCAATGTTAAGTGCCTTAGGGATCAGTTGATTGTATGTGGTGATCCCTTGCACCTTGAGATGGAATGCTAAGGCTCTATTGAGGTTGGAGATGATGGTGCACACTTTTTTTTCTTCTAGCATGACCCATTTTCTCCTATTGGCCTTGGATCGCCATTGTTGTAGGAAAGAAGCAAATAATTTGTTCTTTCCTTGTTTAAGAGCTAATAGTTCCTCGAGATTGACATCCATACTGAAATTAAATGCGTATTTTTTTATGAATGCATCCACTATCTCTTGGAAGGTTTTGATGCCAGGAGGAAAGTGAGAGAACCACTCCATGGTATGGTCATCCAAACTTCTAGGAAATAGTTGCATCAAATAGGTATCATCATATGCAACTTCCATGCAATGAACTTGGAATTTCCTGATGTGATCTCCTAGGTTTCCCATCCCATGGTATTTATTGAATTTGGGGATCTCGAATCCCTTTGGGAATGGTTTCATTACAAGGCTCTTATCAAACAGATAGGGACAGAAGTTGCTAGGTGTATTTATGGTTCTCCCTTATTGAAGATCAAGTACTTGTTGTGAGAGTAACTTGATCTATGTTGTTACATCATTTTACAGCTCAAGGGGTGGGATGAAGGTGTTCTATGGTGGTTCACTTGTTGGAGGGATGGGTGAATTGGTTGGTGTGTTGATGGATGGTGTTTGCACATTCTATTGCACCATGTATGCTTGTACTTGCTTCTATATCAACAACACTTGTTGTTGATCCTATTGTTGTTGTGCTAATAGTTCTTGTTGGTAAGCTTGTTGCTATTGTTGCACCAAAAATTCTTTTTGTTGTGTTGCTATTTGGGTTGCTTCTTACTACTCTTGGTATTGTTTCAACACTTGTTGGTATGCTTGTTGTTGAGCTGCTTTTTGTTGTGGGAGGTATTATGCTTGTGCTTATGCCTACACCTATTGAGATTGGTACTGGGCTTGAGCTTGTGCTTGTGCCTATGCTTGGGCTTGTACTTTTTGGGAAACTTGTTGTTCTACTAAGGCTTGGGCTTGAGTAGCCTTATACACTTGTTGTGCCTATTGTGTGGCTTGAGAAGCTTGCACTTCTTGTGCTACTTGAGTGTCTTGTTGTGGAAACTAATTGTGTTCATGCTTACTAAGTGGCTAGTTGAGCAACTTATCAGTTTTGGATTTGCTGAAGTTTTTATTGATAGGCAACTTATTAAGAAGCTTATAATGCAATGCTATATTGCCTTGATACATTTGTGTTTGGTGGTGGAGGTGGTGGTGGTGGTGGTAGTGGATTTGGTATAGTGTTTGTTGTTGTGATGAGAGGTATCATCTTATTGATGATTAGGATTTGGGTGGTGTATGGTGTGACTTATATGCTTAGTCCTTGAGAGACCATGTTTTGGGATACTTGGGGGATGGTTGATGATGTGATAGTGGTGTCTTGCGTTGTCGAGATGGTTGTCATTGTAAGGAAAATCAAATGCGGAAACAACTCTCCTAACATCAATACCTAAGGGAAGAATGTAGATATACTTTTAATTTTTCAATTTCAGTTCAATTAAGATGCACTATGAAGTAGATAATAGAAACATAGTATTTGACAATCACACAGGAACACCAGATATATGTGGGAAAACCCTTATGGGAGAAAAACCCACCACAAAAAGAGAAATCACTTTGTATTACAGTAATGGAGATTACATAAAAATTTCAAACTTATCTTTTGGATGTCTATTTATAGCAGCATTCACCATGAACAATCTTGTATAGGAACCTTCAAGTTACAGTCATTACAAATTAGATTGCATTTACTGATCATACAACCACCCAACAATCTATCGATCCAACCAACTGATCACAATCTACAATCACACAGTATAACCATGTCATTTCATGTCCATTGAGCTTCCTCATAGAACCTTCACAATAAACAATCTTCCAACTGTTCAGATTCAGCTTCTCCTATTGGTCCACAAGACTCCACATAAGATGGTCAAACGGTCATAAGAGATTCTAGCTTTGTTGGCATCTCGGTGAGACACTATCAGTGTCTCCCCGATGCCCAAAAGCTTCATATCGATGTCGCCAAGAATTATCATTATCACTAGGATGTTTCATAGAGCTTACAACTTGTATCGGCTTCAGTTTTCCTTTCAGCAAGACTATCGCTCTCATGAAGACATCCCAATGAGCCTTCTTTTGTTACACCAAGTTCAGGAGACTATCCCTCATCTTTCGCCATGTCGCCAACACATATCACTTTCATTGAGATGTCATACTGAAGTTCCACAAGTCACATAGATGTGAGTGTTCTCATCGGCCAGACAATCAAATTTTTTTGAGACATCATACTGCGTCACCACAGGTTATACCAAAGTCGTATGTTATACCGAGCTCCAATTAATAATCAACAAGACATACCACTTGCCAAGACCTTTCATCGAGTCTCCTTATGTTACATCGAAGCATCCATTAGTTAGTAAAACTCACCAAAGTCACTGGGACTTCTTATCGAAACTATCGTTGTTACTTTGATGAACCCAAATGCATTCTTGTCAACAAGACTTTAACTATTCATTGAGACATCATAGTGATAACTCTTTAGATATCCCAAAGACTTCAATACAAAACATACTATCAGTGAGACTTAAACACATCGCCCACACTTCTTCCTAAACAAAACCTTTCAGCCAAGGATCTCAATGACAAGCGATTGAATGGCCTGTTGGCCAAATGATCTCCATAGTCATAAGAAGTCACCCCAAATGCTTCTTGTCACAGCAATAGACTCCAAAGTGTAACCATTCGGTGAGACTCCTTCGAGGTCACATTGACCTAAACAATACAACAAGATTAGAGCTGCTAGTCAGCTAGACATAAGAGTTGTCACACCGAATTTGCTCCAATGGAGGATTCAGCCTGTGACGATTTAGCCATACTTTTCCAACAATCTCCCACTTGAAGAAGATCACACAGGCACCTCCAGAGCACAACATAACTTACTAAAAATCATGGGCACTAAGGCCCATCAAATTGGCACACCACCTAAACTTGTTTGTGCTCACTGTCTTCGTTAAAGAATCTGCAACATTCTCTAGAGTATCAACCTTTTCCAAACTAGCCTTTCCATCCTCCACCATATCTCATACAAAGTGGTACTGTACATCAATATGTTTCATTCTGGCATGGAAAGTTGGATTCTTTGCCAGAAAAATTGCACTCTGAGTGTCATAGAAAATAGTTATTTCCCCTCCATCAAAACCAATGTTAAAACACAAATGTTTCAACCAAATTACTTCTTTACAATCATGAGTAGTTGGCATGTATTTAGCCTTTGTTGTGGACAAAGCGACTGCAACCTACTACTTGCTCATCCAACTCACTACACTACCATTCAACATGAAAATGTATCCACTGGTGGACCTCCTACTATCAATTTCCCCTGCCCAATTAGAATATACATATCCACGAATGCTGAGAGTCCTCTGTGATTCAACCAAGTTCCCATGGTAACACAAAGCAAAATTTGAAGTCCGCTTCAAATATCTTAACACTCTCTTCACAACATCCTAATGTATCCTTCCAGGATTATCCATAAACCGACTAAGAACTCCCACAACTTGGGCAATGTCTAGCCTTGTACAGACCACTGCATACATGAGACTGCCAACCGCACTAGCATAGGTACACCAGTCATGTCCTCCATCTCAGTAGGAGATTTTGGACAGTCCTCAATAGATAGCTTCGTTCCCTGCAAGACTGGAACCACTAGTTGTTTGCAATCATTCATACAAAACCTCTCAAGAACAGTCCTGATATACTTACTCTGACTGAGCCATAGTTTTCTATTCTTCATGTCCTTGGTTATCTCCATCCCTAGAATATACCTTGCTGCACCAAGATTTTTCATTTCAAACTTAGCAAAAAACAGAGACTTTAGATCAGAAATCATTAGCTTACTATTGCCTATGAACAACATATCATCAACATATAGAGCAATAACAAGTACTCAATCACTTTTAGCTTTATAATATACACAGTGATCAGATTTTGATCTCACAAATCCCAAAGACAATATAAAAGTATCAAATTTTTGGTACCACATTCTAGGTGACTACTTTAACCCATATAGAGACTTCTTTAATTTGCATACCAATTTTTTTTTACCTTTTTCAACAAAGTGCTCAAGCTGGGACATATAGATTTCTTCTTCAAGATCACCATGAAGAAATGTTGTCTTCACATCCATCTGTTCGACCTCTAAGTCATACACTATTGCAAGTGACAAAAGAAATCTGATAGATGTCAGCTTTGCTATAGGAGAAAATATTTCCCCATAATCGATTCCCTCTACCTGGGAATAACCCTTTGCAACCAGTCTCACCTTCTACTTTTCTACAAAGCCATCTAGACCAATTTTCTTCTTAAATACCCATTTGCAGCCAACAACCTTTCTTCCTTTAGGCAAGAGCACTAGACTCTAGGTTTCATTCTTTTCTAATGATGCCATCTCTTCATTCATGGCTTCCAACCAAGAGTCTGAATCAGACATTTTAAATGCCTCCTTTACAGTCCTAGGCTCATCAGTGCTATAAATTAAAGCATAGGCACAAGTAGAATCAATCAAAGAGAACCCATACCTATCTAGTTGTTTTCTTTCACGGGTTGACCTCCTCACTTACTGAGGCTGAGGCTGGGGTTCTTCTTCTTCTTTAGAACTATCAAAACTACTTGAGCTCTCCTCTATTTTAGGTACATTTTGAATTTTGAATTCCTCTTTCTCTAGTGTAGGAGGAATTAAAGTTACATCCTTATTGTTATCTAACTTTGTCTCTGACTGCAGATCCAAAGAGGAAGGTTTTAGCTCACAAAATATTACACTTCTGTTGTATACAACCTTCTCTGTATCAAGATTACAAATCTTGTATCCTTTTATGACAACACTATAGCCAATAAAAACATATTTGATAGCCTTATTCTTGATTTTAGATCTTTTCACATCCGGCACATGAGCATATGCCTCATAGCCAAAAACACGAACATGTCTAAGAGAGGGCTTCTTACCAAACCACACTTCCAAAGGTGTTTTCTCAACAAGAGAAGAATTTGGAGAATGATTTATTAGGTAGCATGCAGTAGATACAGCCTCAGCTTAGAACTTCTCCTCCAAGCTAGCACTATTGAGCATACTTCGTGCTTTCTCCATTACTATCCTATTGAATCTTTCTGCAACTCCATTCTATTGTGGAGTATAAGGTGTAGTCTTGTGTCTTTTAATTCCATGGTCTTTATAGTATCTTTTAAATTCATTAGAATAGAATTCACCACCATTATCAGTCCTTGAATATTTTATTTTTCTACCAGTCTAATTTTCAACAAGATTTTTAAATTCTTTAAACTAATTGAATACTTTTGATTTACTTTTTAGAAAATATACAGATGCTCTTATTGAGTAATCATCAATAAATGACACATAGTATCTTGACTTAGACAAAGAAGGAACATCCACTAGACCAAATACATCTGAATGAATATAATCTAGCAAACTAAAAGATTTATGAGGACTGGAATAAAAAGAAACACGGTGTTGCTTTCCATATATACAATGCTCACAAAATTCAAATTCGAGATTACAATCTTCAAGCCCCTCAACCAGGTTTTTATTTTTCAAAGTTTTTAAACCTTTTTCTCCTATGTGGCCTAACCTATGATGCCAGAGCATAGTCTTCTCTACTAGAAGTTTTACTTGCAAAGAGTTTACATAACTAGGGATATTTCCCTCTTTACCTCCATGAGCAACTTTCAGTGACTTTACAAAGACACTGTTGCATTGAATAGCCTATGCATCCAGCTTGTACAGGGTACCAATTCAAGCACCTCTAGCTAGCACCATTGAACCTCTAGTCATCTTGAAGCCATTTCCAAAGAATGTGACTTGTACTCCAATATCATTTAGCATACCTATAGATAGTAAGATTTGAGCCAGACCTGGTAGATGCATTACATTATTGATTCCCTTCACTCTACCATCAGGGAATTGTATTCTAACTCTTCCATAGCCAACTATCTCCAAAGTTGAATCACTTGCCAAGTACACCTTTCCACCATTGTATTATTCATACTTTGTGAACCATTTTCTATGAGATGTCATGTGGAAATATGCTCTAGAATCAATCAGCTAGACATCATCTGATGCCTGAGTAGCTAAGGCTGCAATGAAGGCGTCACCATCACTATCAGAAGAACCATTATCAAAAGAGCCCTTCTTCTTTTTCTCCTCTTTACAATCCTTTCGGACATGATCAGGTTGCCCACAGTTCCAACACATCACCTTGGACTTCTTGCTAGGAGACTTTGATCTCCTCTTTGATTTTGATTTGGACTTCTTGTCCTTCTTCTTACCTTTCTCCTTTGACCTTCCTCTAATAGAAAGGGCCTCCTTTGCCATTTCAGAAGATTTCCTTCTCATTTCTTTTGATAGCAAAGAACCAACAACATCTTCCATCTTGAAGCTGGATGTTGTACTCCCAATAGCCATCACTAGATGATCCCATGAGTCTGGCAAAGAACACAATAATAGCATACATCAATCTTCTTCTTTAGTCTTCACACCAATAGATGTTAATTGAGCAAGAAACATACTAAATGTGTTCAAATGATCAGCCACAGACCCTCCTTCCTACATTCTCAAAGAATACAACTTCTTCCTCAGGAACAGTTTATTCACCAAGGACTTCCCCTGATAAATAGATGCCAGTCTCTTCCACAAAAGAGGCAATATTCTCCTCATGCACATTCAGAAGCACTCAGTCTGCCAAATAGAGTCTTATTAGCCCCTTAGACTTTCTATCTGCAAGGTCCCAATCTTCTTGCTTCATGCCTATAGGTTTAGTTCCAGACACTGCAAGCCACAGATCATGATCAACTAGAATATCCTCTATCTTGATTTTCCACAACTCAAAGTTATTGTTGTTGAAATTCTCTATTTCAAACTTTCTAGACATGCTAGCCATCTCAACCTATAATTAGAAATATGAAACTCTACAAGACTCCCACTGAATAGAATTGACTCAAAAAACCCAACCTACCCACAAGGATAAAACAACTAGCTAGGCTCTGATACCACTTGTAAGGAAAATCAAATGTGGAAATAACTCTCCTAACATCAATACCTAAGGGAAGAATGTAGATATACTTTTAATTTTTAAATTTCAGTTCAATTAAGATGCACTATGAAGTAGATAATAGAAACATAGTATTTGACAATCACACAGGAACACCAGATATATGTGGGAAAACCCTTATGGGAGAAAAACCCACCACACCAAGAGAAATCACTTTGTATTACAGTAATGGAGATTACATACAAATTTCAAACTTATCTTTATGATGTCTGTTTATAGCAGCATTCACCTTGAACAATCTTGTATAGGAACCTTCAAGTTATAGTCATTACATATTAGATTACATTTATTGATCATACAACCACCCAACAATCTCTCAATCCAACCAACTGATCACAATCTGCAATCACATATTATAACCATGTCATTCCATGTCTGTTGAGCTTCCTCACAGAACCGTCACAATGAACAATCTTCCAAGTGTTCAGATTTAGCTTCTACTATTGTTGCATGAGACTCCACATAGGACAATCAAATAGAAAGAGATTCAAGCTTTTTTGGCATCTCGGTGAGACACTATCAATGTCTCTCTGATTCCCAAAAGCTTCATATCGATGTTGCCAAGAGTTATCATTATTGCCAGGATGTTTCACAAAGCTTACAACTTGTATCGGCTTTAGTTTTCCTTTCGGCAAGACTATCGCTCTCATCAAGACAGCCCAACAAGCCTTCTTTTGTTACACCGAGTTTAGGAGACTATCGCTTAGCTTTCGCCATGTTGCCAAGACATATCACTTTCGTTGAGGCATCATACTGAAGCTCCACAAGTCACATAGACGTGAGTGTTCTCATTGACCAGACAATCAAATTTCACTGAGACATCATACCAAGTCACCATGGGTTATACTAAAGTCATATGTTATACTGAGCTCCAAAGAATAGTTAGCAACACATACCGCTCACCAAGACCTTCCACCAAGTCTCCTTACATTACATCGAAGCATCCATTAGTCAGTGATACTCACCAAAGTTGTTGGGACTTCTTATCAAAACTAGCGTTGTTACTCCAATGAACCCAAGTGAATTCCCATTGGCAAGACTTTAACTATTCACTAAGACATCATAGCGGGAACTCTTTAGATATCCCGAAGACTTTAATACAATACATATTGTCGGTGAGACTTAAACACATCACCTAGACTTCTTCCTGAACAAAACCTTTTGGCCAAGGATCTCAATGATGGGCGATTGAATGGCCTATTGGCCAAACGATCTCCACGGTCAGTAAGAAGCCACCCTGAATGCTTCTTGTCACAATCATAGACTCCAAAGTGTAACCGTTCAATGAGACTCCTTCGAGGTCACAACAACCTAAACAATACAACAAGATTAGAGCTGCTAGTCGGCTAGACATAAGAGTTGTCACACTAACTTTTCTCTAATGGAGGTTTCAGCCTATGACGATTGAGGCATACTTTTCCAACAGTCATCAATTGTTGCAATATTGATGACAAGATGGAAGGATTTTGTATGATATTTTGAGTAATGATCAGAGGGTTGATTTTATTTTTTTGATTGATATTTGGTAAAGGGGAAGGCCGAAACTGAGAGGTGATGTGGATATCGATGGAAGGGGGGAAGTGGTGAAAAAGTGAGTGGCAAACTCCCTTGGGGGAATGATGAATATGAAGTGTCAAAGATGACCCCTAGTGCAAATAAGTCTCCTTGCGAGGTTATGAGGAGAGAAGTTTGAGGTGTTGCACAAAATGATGATCAAGGGTCATTAGGATCATGAAAGGGGAGTGGGACATATGGATGTGATGGATTTTGTGGGATGGATTTCCCCAAGATGGTGTTTGCATCCAAATCTTGATTATTCACAAGGGGGTATGTTTGTAATGCATTAAGAAATTCACTCCTTTTGTTAACAATGGGTTGAGTTGGAGTAATTGATGATGTAATTTGAGGGCTTTCTTGAGTGATTCTTTAGAATGGAGGTGTAGATGAGATTGGGGGCATGGATGAAATTGGAGGCATGACCCCAAAAAGTGGTTCCATGATGGTACTCAGATCAAAATTGGAAGGGAGTTTAGCCCCTTGTTTTGCTAATTCAAGCATGTATAGTGAGGGGTTGGTCTCATCGTGATGTTGATGATTCTATGATTCTCTTGATTTTGGACCATCTTAGTGATTTCATCTTGTGTAATTTCGAAGGCATTGCTAGTGATATCCTCTACTTGACTTTCCTCTTGAGGATTTTGTGATGATGAAGAAAATTTAGTTAGAGGATTCCTTGATCCAACAAGATTCATTTCAAAATTTGTTTGGCTTAGGTCACTTGAAGTGGATGTTTTTGTGTTGGCTTCCATGTTGCTTTTGTGTTGAGATCTAGTTTGCACCATAAAATAGGGATCAATTTTCAAGAACATGGGAGATGAATCTCTAATTCTTTGGATTGATCTAACTTTAGGTACAAAAGAGAAAATTTAGGATGGTATAAGGATAAAAAGCATGATGGTGAAATGTGTGAAAGGTGGATGATATGGATGATTAAAACTCTTGAGAAATCTTGACAGAGATGTTAAACTTTAAGACTTGGATTTGCTATTTGATTTTGATTTTGATTGTGAACTCATAAACTCTAAGAGGTTATATTTTGTCCTCAAGTATATTTGTCCTCAAGATGCTCATTTCACTAAGTGTGAGAAGAAGGATTTATCTAAACACACCTAACCAAACAAGATGGTTTTTTATTGGATTTTGATTTTGGATAATGAACTCCTAAACCCCAAGATGTTAGATGTTATCAAGGGATAGACTTATCCACAAGGTTTGATAATTTGATTACCTATGTGGACAAGGATGTATCTACACACATCTAATCAAACAAGATGATTTGGATTTGTTTCAAATGATTTTCCAAAAGTTTAACATGGAGGATTTTTTCCAAGATTTTCAAGAGTTGATGGTGAGATGATTTTGGTCTGATTTTTAATCCTATATTTACCTAAAAAGGCACTTGTTTACAAGACCTTAGTTTTGAAGAACATGCTTTACTCTAGACAAGGCATTCAAATTCCTGAAAAATATTTGAATTTTGTTGAAAAATAATTCATACAAATTTGGATTATCTCTTGAAGCTCTTCTATAAAAGTTAAAAAGTAGTCTTTTTTTGAATTCGTATAGCATTGAGAGACTCTTTTGATGATCTTTTGGACTAAGATATTTTACCTTTGGTTTTTCGATCTTGATCTTCTGTGAAATCATTTGAGGCACATCTTTGGGGTTTAATTACTCTCAGTTTTTGCTTAATGAATTTTTTTTACCACAAACACTTCTTGATTAGGTTTTGAAACTAGATGTCTAATGTTTTAATTTCTTCTCATCCCACAAAGTGTATTATGTGGAAATTAAGGAAATCAAATCAAGAGTTACCTAATGTTTACTTTAGTAGGAGCAATTTAAAATTTCTAGAAACGTCTAAGGATATGAATCCCAAGGGCAAGCAAGGGCATGTGAATTCGTTCAAGGATATTTGCTTCTCCTAAAGGGATCATGCTAACTATTTGTTCTGCCAATGTTTTCAATCAAGAAATGTGTTTCAATTTCTAGAATAATCACAATCCTATGGATATTTGACACAATAGTTGTTGATTCCCCACTTGGATAAGTCTAGCTATGCCTACTTTCAGTGGATGGTTAGATGCTTGACCCCATTGGATCCCCTCCATGACTCAACACTTCTTTTGGGGTAGCCAAGCATAAGTACCCATTAATCTCCCATGACATACTTTCCATGTCTCCTAAAAGCCATAAAAGTGTGGGGCAACTTCAGAATGACTATTTTTGCACCAACAAATAGATAGATATTTTGGCCTTTCTACACAAGGGTTTTAAAGCGAGAATTCCATTCATGGGGGACCATCCATGCAGAGAGAGACCATTGGTTCCATTTTCGTTAGAGTAATCCTCATGATATTGGCATTTGTTCCAATATCCGCACTTATATCTTGGGTGGAAGTCGCTTGGATTTAGCATGTCCCTAGTTGGGTCATTCCATTGGGTGAGTACTTTTTCCCACAAGGAAGACCCTCTAAGATATACAAAATCAAGTAAACATATCTGTAACTTGATCAATATTTGTTGCAAACCAAAGAGAGAGAATGTACACAATATGATCCACTCACACTCACAAGATTTTTTCAATTTTAAAATCCAAATTGAAGTGTGTGGAAAATTACTTACACAACTTAATGTCACCAAAAGACCTTTTGATTCTCAAGATCTCTGTGAGGCACGAGAGAAGCACATACGTCATTTTAATGATATTACTTTGAGTAACTAATTAAAAAACAAAGAAGCACTTGTTCAGTTTAAGTCCACAAAGCAATCATTTGATTATTTTTAGTGCACCAAAAAAAAATGGAGATTTCCTTGTTCAATTGTTAATCCTCAACCAAATCTAGTGAGTTTTTCCTCAAGTTCTTTTTAAACCCCTTTGTAGCAAAAATTGAATTGTTCTTTCTAGAGCTCCAAAGAAATTTAGTGGGTCCTAAGCTTGTGAAAGATAACAAATTTTTAAGAGAAATTATGAATTCTCTAAAAGTGTTAAAAAAACACTAAAGTGTTCAAAAACACTTGATATCATGAGATAATAATGTCATTATGAGACCTCCACTAGATTTCCTTTCTTCACCTTGAATAAGCCAACCTACCAGCAAACCTATTAGAACTACAAAATAGAAGTCAGGGAATCAATTAATAACTCAAATGATTAGAATTTAAAAAAGCACATGTCATAAAAAATTGAGATTTCACTTTTTCTTTTACTCTAGCAGTGGAACCTGCAAAGGTGGTGTAGTTTGAAAGACCCAACAATGCTATATGGCACCACTAATTCTACATGTGTCGCTCTGTAGCAAAAAGGAGAGGGTGATGGTGTTGTTGTTTCACCTAGCAGAGCTATTTGGAATTAAAAAAATTTAGCGCATGAAAACAGAACCAATGGTGTAGTTAGAATTTTGAATTTTGGGAAGGAACACTAAAGTGTCGTAGTTTGAAATTTCAAGCACTGCTATATGGCATCACTAGTGGGGTAGCAGTTCTAAATAGAAATGTTGGTCTTCTAGTGATGCACTTTTCTGTACACACCAAAAAACACAAAAAGCACAAAATTTTTGATAAAAACATTATTAGAAAATGAGATCAGCCCTCCTATTGCCAAAATGTAGAACCAAGATCCTAGTACCTATAAGAGACAACCAAACAAACACATTAAAAGATTCAAATGAAAGCCAAGATAAAATTTCCCCATAAAATCCATTAACAATGTTTAAAATAGAAATAAAAGCAAGAACACAATAAAAAAGCAAGGGAATAGATTAAATCCCATTAAAAGCATGCAAACTCTTGATCGTATGGGGGACTTAGTGCCAATTTTATGTAGAAATTGGCCCTTTCCAAACTCTCATACAAGCTCTTGATGATTTGGTGATGATTGATTCACTTGGTGATTGCTTCAAATGAGCTACATGGAGAAAACTTGCAATAACCTAGATATGCCTTGATGAAATGGATGAAAATGCTAATGCTTGAAGATGAAATTGAGTATAGTAAGTTTGATCAAATTGTGGATGATGAAATGAGGAAAGAAACCTCTTATTTATAGAAATACAAGATGGAGAAATTCCCAAAATGAAGCAATGTGGGACTAACTTTCAACCAATGGCCAAGTGCCACTTTCCAAGGTGAGAATGGATGAGGGATGTGCACATTTTGATGAATGTTCCCATAAATGAAATTAGGTGTAATTTGAAAATAATGAAATGACATCTAAGAGAGAAAAGGAATATATTATATGCCACTTGTCTCAATGCAAAATATGAAATAAATGTCTTGCTATAAGGACAAATTCCACTTGGAAGGATTTCAAATTTGGAAGAATATTCCCCTATTATGCCATGTTGAGAGAAAATATGGATTTAATAAATGAATTAAATCTATTTTCATGTGCAAGTGGCAAAAGCTAGAGGATGGGACCTGAATTAGAATTAAATTAATCAAGGGTTAATTAATTTAATGAGGGATTAGATGATGTGACAAATTTGACTTTGATTTATGGGTTGATTTAAATCAAAGATGAGAAGAATGTGATTTTAGAGATAGTTAAATAAATAACTAAAAGGGATGATTGGTTAGATTAAATTAAACAAGGTTTTAATTTATTTAATTTAAAAGATAAAATTTATAAAGTAATTAAATAAAATTGATTTATTTAATTAAATAAAGAGCTAGGGTTAATTAGATCAAATTGATTGATTTAATTAACGAGAGAGAATGACTTAATCAAAGAAATGATTTATTTAATTAAGAGAGGAAAATTGATGAATTTAATCAAATAAGGGTATTCAATTATATTGGTAGACTAGGGGATAATTTAGGATAAAATGGTGTTAGTAATCAGGATCAAGCGTGTAGAGCCAATCAGTACATTTTACTTATCTACAACTTCATTTTTTTTGCATTTCAAAAGGAGGTAACTCACTTTGGTGGAAAACAATGTCAGCATTCATTCCTTGAATTATGGTTTCTATATCATTTGGTTGCACATTATGAGGGATAGGAAAATGTTTTAAAGCATTTTGAAGCATGTTATGATAACTACGTGAGGCTTGAATAAGATCCCATAAGGATATCTTAGTAGGATTATTGTTAAGCTGTTCAATAAGATCATACTCTTTTCTGCTATGTAAAGGAAAATTAGAAGCACTAGGAAAGATAGGTTGAGGCAATGACAATGAAGTATGAGTGGTTTGTGTTTTCCTATTATTCCTTGTATTGTATGCATGAGAAATGGTATTGTAACTAGCTTGCTGCAAAAAAATGTTACCACCAATTTTCCTTGTAAAGTTGAAGATATCTCCTAGAGCTAGTGATTTCATTTTAGGTAGCTCTAAGATAAGCACAAGTTTGGTTTGAACTAGAGGTGGATGTGAGGGTGGATAAAGGATAATAACTAGATTAGTATATCTCTTCAAGGGATATCTAATGTTCATAACCTCAAAAGACTTATCCTTATTTTGAGGATCTTCTAGCAAAGGAGAGTCTAAGGTTACCTCATAATTTTCATCTAATGAAGCCACATTACTATTGTGTGAAATACATGTGTCATTTTTGTCACTTTCTTGCAACATGATATCTTCCATAGAGGGAGAGTTTTAATGACATGATATGGATAGTGTATGACCAAAGGATTGACATGTCAAGATTTTTCCAAAGTATGATTTATGTTCGTGACCCAATCCTTATCAAGAGAAAGGTAGGTAGGAAAGATGGATGGAAATTTCATGAGAAAGGTATGGAAGATGAGACAATTTTTCCCCAACTATAGTTGTCCACATAGATAATTGATTTTATGCATGATGCCTATTTGCTAGGTTATCATCATGGTACTTATCCAAAGCACTATCAAAATGGTTTTCACTATTGGTGAAAAAATGTAAGTAGATGATATACAACACATTAATTTCAATAGAAATACATGGGTATGTGCAGGATCATGATGGGCCAAAAAGTGGCGATATGATGGGTATTTGTAGGGTATGTGGCTGACAACTTTTTTTTTTCCAAAATTGATGAAACAAAAAAGGACTTTAAAGGATATTTTTAGCTTTCCACCAATATAAATTATGCTTTACTTTGAATTTAATAAATAATTATTATTCATTTTCTATTTGAATTATGACTAAAGTCCTGATTGATAGGTTGATTGAAAAACATTTATAGCTTTGAACAACATTTTTTGAATCCAAAACATGTGTCACATTCTATACTTCGCATGCTATAGGATTAAAAAAAATAAAATTGAATTTCATGAATTTTTGACAAAGTTAAGTTGGTCAAACATACGATTTTTATATTTTTAAAAATTGTAATAAAGAATTCATAATTAATTATTTAATACTTGGAAAAAAATTACAAATAAATATGCATCACATCTGGACATGAGTCTTCTACTCAAGTATCTAAAATGTTATAAAAAATATTATCATTTTATTGTGGTTAGGGTAGTCACAACCTACTTCTTACTTTTCCCGAAATTTAAGTACTACTACATTGAAATTTCAAATTTTCACCAAATAATTTTTTATTTTTTAAATAAACCTAGTAGTTTAGAAACTACATTCAATTTTCTATAGATTATATTCTTACATATTCTTGAAATAATATAAATAACTTATTCAATTTTCTACGTCAAGTTGCCTAACTCTGATTTTTCTAAATTTTTTGCCACTTAAGAGCCTATTTTTTCCACGATGATCCTGTACATACCCACATGTCAAAAAATATCTAAACAACAATTGCATTCAAATGAAAATATAGCTGAAAAAATGGATGGAGTGGAGAAGGAGCAAGAAGAGAAGTAGAGGGGGAAATTTGAAATCTAGGGAGGATTCCAGAGAGGATGGTGATGATTCTATAGAGGTTGATGGTTTGTGACTACTGGGCAGACTGTTGTTTCCATTTCATTGGGTTGTTGTGGAATGGTGTCAGATGCTATCTTTGGCCTAGGTTGTACTTTTATAGGGCTATTGGTTGTTTTTGTCTATCTAGGAAGATGTGATTTGGTGCTTGTTGTGGTCATTAGCCTACTGAGGAGTTGTTTTTTGGGACTAGCTATTGTTGTCACCCTATTGGGTTTGTTTGGAGTTTGGCCTTTCCTTGGTGTTTCCTGTTCTTTGGGGTTTCTTTTTTATAGTGTTGGATGGGTTTTTTTGATTTCTACTCTTGGGTTGTATCTATGTAGCTCCCCTTTGTGGGTTAATTAGGTCTCAAGAGGGTTGTGGCTAATGTTTTTTCTACTACTAAGACTCTCCTTGTTGTTGTGATCTACTTGGTTGTAGAAGGTTTCCTCATTGACCTTTGTTATTTTATCTTTAGTTGCTTCTTTTTCTCTCTCTTTAGTTTGGTAATGAAGGAAATGTGTGTTGGAATTTTTCTTGTTTTATTGGTTGTAGTTGGGCTATGTTTAAAGTTATTTATGTTGTCCCAATGTTATTTTATTTTGGCTGGAAGTTTCTTCTACTCTTTTCTTAGGGTTTTGAGTGTGTTTGATTCCATTATAGCTTGAAAGGTTTATCCTTTTGTTTGGGTCTATTATATTTTCCATGATGTTATGTGTCTACATGTTCTTGTTTAAGGTTGTTCTTTTGAATGTGGTTATTTATGAGTTTGTTACTTATAATGGGATATATGGGTCAATGTAGGATCATGGGGGTTAAAACTAGGCCTTGAAGTGTGAATAGAAATTTAAAAATATAAATTTAGGAAACTTGAAATAAAATTTTGAACAAGTTATTAACATAATTTTAAAAATATATAAGAACAAAAATTTGTAGCAAATTGAATGTAGTTTCTCAAATACTATATTACTTTTTTGGAAAAAAGTAAATCTATTTGGTGAAAATTTTAAATTTCATTGTAGTAGTACTAAATTTTTTTAGGAAAAAATAAAAAGCAAGTGTATGTCTAACCAACCTAAGTACAAGCAAAAAAGAATATATATTTTTTGAAACCTTCAATATAAGTAGAGGACACATGCCCAAATGTGCCACATTGTTTTTGTAATTTGTATGCAAGTAAATAATTAGTTATGATTTTTTTATTACAAATTTTTAAAAATATTAAAACTTGTTTCTCTAACCACCATAACTTGGTCAAAAAATTTATGAAATTCAAATTTTACTTTTTATATCCTATAGCATGGGAAGCATAGAATGTGCCACATATTTTTGATTCAAAAATGTTAAATTATTTAAGAATTATAGATGTTTTTCAATCAACCTATCAATCAAGACTTTAGTTAGAATGTATGTACAAAAATCAATAATAATTATCTATTTAATTCCAAATAAGGCATATCTTATATTTTTGGAAAGTTGACAATTTTCTCAATAAACCCTTTTTTGTTTCATCAAAATTGGATAAAAATATTCATCAACCACTTTTTTGTCATATCGCCACTTTTTGGATCCCCATGATCCCACACTCACCCATATGCTAAGCTCTATTTTAAGACCCATATTTTCTCATATTTAATTGGATTGTTTGCTGCCCATATGGGTATGTTCTTCCATACAGTTGAGCTCCTTCAAATTTTTATGGTAAAGGCTCAAAAGTATCTTCTCTCAATGTTGTTGGCTAAGGAGTGTTATTTTCCTTCTTCTATGCTCTAGTTTTCTACTATGCCAAAGGATTCCACGTCTTTCCTTTGTATGGGAGTAGCTTCTTTCTTTTGATTTCTACAGTTAATATCTTCTATGGAAGTGGAGACTACTCCTTCTAAGGTGGAGCCCTCTTCTATTGAGGTCAAGAGGGATGCTATGGATCTTGTGGGAAGATCTATGTTCTATGCCAAAGGTTCTCATTTTGTCATCTCCTATAGACAAGAGCCCTCTCCTATTGAGGCAGAGGTCGGGTTGGTGTTTTTGGCCAGTTGGTGCTAGGAGAAGGCTACTACTCTTCAGTGTTTAATTTCAATTCTTAACTTCCCTATTAAGGTGGGGAGTTTGGATTTGTTGGACTGTGCTATTGCAAAGTGTTATGTTGTAGTCTGGCTATTACAAGTTGATGGTTTTTGGATGATTCAAGCAATTGTTATTTCCTATTAGATGTTTAGTCTGCCTTCTTTTCTTGGGTTTAAGGTCTTGATAAAAACCTTGTTGTATAGGGTTCAAGGTCCCTTCAAAACCTTTGTGCAACTAGTGCTATCTTGTATTTTCTATTTGGTGTTTTTGTTGTTGTGCTACTCATGGTCTATGATTTATCCTTTTAGCAGTATGCTTTTCCCATCATTGTATTTTAGGTCCCTATCAAAACCTACTTGTTAATGGCTTCTAGTCCATTCAAAACTTGTTGTAAATGGTTTTGGGTCCGTTCAAAACCTATTTTTTCCCCTATAAGCAAAAAAATTACATTCAAAAGAAGAGGGGTGGGAACAAAATAATCAACTAGGGGAAAGACAAGGAATTAAAATAGAAAAAAACTCAAATTTTTATCGAGGAATAGGCTTCCAAATTAGTAGAATATGTTGTAGAAAACCCTAAAAATTTAGGTGAACAAGACTTCCAATATGCTTTAGAAATATATGAAGAAAATGTTAAAAACCCAAATATATTACTTGTCACTAATTTATGAAGAATACAAATGGTGTTTCATCAACATATATAGATAAGTTGGAGTCACAAGTGATGTGTTATATTTTCCAAGAATGTTATATTGGAATAAAATTCTTCCACATGCCCAATGTCTAGTTTGCAATAAATGTAGATAAGAAAGAGGCAATAATAGATTTTGATATGCAAATAATATGAACCGTAGTCCTCAACCAAGTGAACTTGCAAACCTCAATCAATTGGAAGAAATGTTAATTGCACATGTCAATCCAATTTTGCAAGTGAAAAATGCAACATGAAATCAATTTAAATATAAAGGCCACACAATAAGCTTTCCTAAAAATATAAAAAATCTGGAAAAAAATTTACCACACCCTTTTAAAGATCTTCCACTTTATAAAGTTTGAAGAAAGGATCAACGAGACATAAACTATAATTTCATAGTTAATAGCTTGAACACATATATAAAGCACTACAATACAAAATTGAACATGAAATTTTTTATTTTGATGTTACAATTGATCCAAAATCTCTAAAAAATATATCAACTAATTCAAATCAAAAAGTTTTTTAGTAACTCAAAATAGTGTACATGGAATTTGAATCAGATGTCAAGAAGATTTTTTTTTTTGGTCAATTGATGGAAACACATGAGGGTAATAATATTTATCACACTACATCAATGGCCTCAAAACCAAAAAATGCACAAAAATAAATGGTGTTAATCCATGAATGGGTAAACAATAGAATTACAAATATGACATCACTCATTGACTAGCCTACCATTGGAGGATCTCCAATAAATGAATATGTGGCAACAAGTTTATTTGATATGGCATTTCCAAGATTATTCCTAGATGGAAAATATGATTGGTTAGAACCATGACTATGAAGAGTACATATTTTTAAGAATTGATCAAGCACCTACTTCATTATAGAGATAATTGCTTCGGTAAGCATACAAGATTTCAATATTACATGATGAATATGAGGCATCGTGCACAAATTTCATCATTAGTTTTCATTAAAATAAGTCTATATGGCATGCATATAATGATAAGTGATCTACATGAACACATGGAAAATATGCCACACTCTCATTTGGAAAATAATTTGATGTGATTTGGAACCAATTTGAGAGGTACAATAATATATAATAATAATTAAATAATATATTATCAAGATAATTATATATTGAAGACATTACAAAATATAGAAATAAAAATTGAACATAGTATGTTTATTTATGAAAATGTGATTACATGAATAATTTAACAATGTATGTTAAATTCCTTAATTTCTAAAGCTTGAAGCCTCATTTTTTTGTCTTTCTCTTTGTAAGTTGTTTTTGTTTTTGTATTTTTTTGTATCTAGCATACATGAATGGTGGCATAATTTTTAGTCCTTCCAAAGACTTTACATGTGAAATTTATACAAATGTCAATCCAATTCTTTTAGTATGTCCTATATCAATTGTGGCTTTTTTTAGAGTTAATCCTTGTGACTTTATATTGTTAGAGCCCAAGCTAATCAGAATGGTATATGTTGTGTGCTAACCCTTTGGATCATTGCAATTAGTAATGTACATGGGTGTCAATCATCACAATGTATTCTAGAGTAACTATCAAATTCAACAAGTACATATGTTGGTGGTTGAGGTGGTCTAGTTTCAAGTGTCTATATAATTTCTCATACATATCTCCATTTACAAGTCCTTATTCTATCCATAAGTTTGATGTTAACATCACTCTTGCATTAATACAAAGTAGTAATTCCATATTGATTTCATCATTTCTACCTCCTTCAATGGCACTAAGGCTTCCAACTTTGGTAGCAATGCTTCATGCAACTAGATTTGCTAATGTATATAACTTTTTTCTATTGTGATTGTGAACATTATTATTTGTTGAAAATAAATGAACACTATTTTAAAATTCTTCATTCCCTAATGCATTCATCTTTTCATTTCATCTTGTCATAATTAACATCTAATCATTGATTGTAGTGTTTGCATCTTTGAAAGTTGTTATAATTCCATGAAATCTTTATTGGTCTTTGTTTTGTCCATCCTGTCAAAAATGTTATCAAGTGTAACAACCATTTTGAATTCTTTCCATAGGATAATTTCCCATCTTCTACTTTTATATGGAGCTCTATCATTTAATAGAGGTAATTGCTCCATGTGTACAACTAAAATCATAGATATGCCTAAATTAAAAATAAACATATTGTTAATTGTGTATTGTATAAAAGGAATTATAATTTGTTTTGAATAAAATGATATACAATGTGAAGTAAAGAATGTTAGCAATTTTAATTGAGAAATTACCTCAAAAGATTTGATTAGAATTTTTTGGAAATGCTTGTCAAAGTTTAGAATCTATGTTTTCAAGTAACCTCTCTCCAAGGAAACTCATTCCATCTATCAATATGTATTTGACATGTGATATATCTTCTTGGAAAGTTGTAAGTCTTGTCCCTTGAATTTCATTAAAATTTCTTATTTGAATTCTTATTTTTTAATGAACTGTTGAAGTGCCAATGTTGAATGTTGCAACTCGAGTCAACACGAGTAGAAGTAGAGGAGATTGATTGAGAAAAGTTAAAATTTCAAATATACATTTCATGCTAAATTGTGCTTATTTTCATTCTAAATTATAATTTTCATAAATAAATAGGAATACAAAAATGGAACTACTTATATTAATCCTATTGTATTCTTTTCTTACCATGTTGTTATTGTTTTTTTATCATGTTCACCATAATCATTGTGCACAACATGGTGCAAATTTTGGTTTTATTATTTTATTCATTTATCCTATCTTGATATTGTTGACATTTGTGCTACCATTATTTTCCCACTATTTATAAGTGATTAGAGAGATATTTTTGGGTATTTGGGTTAGTTGTTCTTTCATCTCTCCTTGATTTTACTTTAGCCATTCACCTAGATGAAAAATATTAAAATTAGCTAAGTGTTTGGGTCTTTTGAGGTTTTCATAAAATGGGTACCCTAATTAAAATTTGATAAAATTCTGGTTAAAATTGAACAAGTTATGCTCATGTGATTTTTCTCCTTTCAAGTAGATAGGTGTAGTTAAAACAACTTCCCCTAAAGGTTTCAATTTGAATGGACTTTTTCCAAAAGGGTAGAAGGGTACAAATTAGCTAATTATATCTTTGTGGGAATATGAATTCCATCATCACACAAAGACCCAAATGGAGGTTAAAGGTATGAAAGTTAAAGGTTTATGGATGTTTCATGCACATTTAGTTTTGTAGGATATTCAAAGTGAAATGATCAAGGACACATACAATTCAAATGCATTTTTCCAAACTTCATGTTCCCAGTGGTGATCATTTTTTTGTATTTGGCCTAATCAAGCTAAAATCAACTATTTAAATAATTAGTTTATACATTTGAAATAATCAAATGGCTAAGTGGATTTGTGGGGTTTTATATAGGAACCAAATATTTTCTAAGGGTGTGTTGGGTATGCCTAGGATCATCATGGAAAAAACAAGCCCTTAAGTGGAGAAAAATTTAGAAAAATCATAGTTAGGAAACTTGACATAAAAATTTGAATAAGTTATCTATATTATTTCAAAAATATGTAAGAATAGATTCTGTAGCAAATTGAATGTAGTTCCTAAACTACTAGGTTTATTTGAAAAAAATAAAACTATTTGATGACAATTTGAAATTTCAATGTAGTAGTACTTAAAGTTTAGGGAAAAAAAAGAAGTAGGTGTTTTTTTGACCACTCTAACCATAACCAAAGGATAATATTTTTTTATAATATTTTAGATATAAGTAGAGGACTCATGTCTCGATGTGATGCATATTTTTTGTAATTTTTTTCCAAGTAAATGATTAATTATGATTTTTTTATTAAAACTTTTAGAAAATATAAAAGCATGTATGTCTAACCACCTTAACTTGGTCCAAACTTCATAAAATTGATTTTTTTTTAATCTTATTGTATGTGAAGCAAAGAATGTGATGCATGTTTTGGATTCAAAAAATGTGATACTATT
The DNA here is from genome assembly GCA_007258455.2 of Sequoia sempervirens. NCBI lineage: Eukaryota > Viridiplantae > Streptophyta > Pinopsida > Cupressales > Cupressaceae > Sequoia > Sequoia sempervirens. The sequence goes on from VDFB02047230.1 coordinate 212,461,147, forward strand.
TGAAAGCTATAGATGTTTTTCAATCAGCCTATCAATCAAGACTTTAGTTGTTATTCAAATAGAAAATGAATAATAATTATTTATTAAATTCAAAGTAAAGTATAATTTATATTGGTGGAAAGCTAAGAATCTCCTTTAAAAACCCTTTTTGTTTCATCAATTTTGGGTAAAAAAAAGTCATCAACAACATACCCTACACATACCCATTATATCACCACTTTTTGGCCCATCATGATGTTGCACATACCCCAGTAGCTAGTTGAAGTTTCACATCGATCTGGTGGGAGTCTATTTTCTATAATTGAAGGAGTTTGATGGTCATTCAGATTTAGCAAAGTTTTTCAAGCTAATAGGTTAATTTTTTAAGCCTTTTTTAGACCCAATGGGGCTTGTTGACCTACATCTAGATGGAGGGTGAATTCTTGTAATTGATCTAGTTACTCCTTGAATTACCAAAAAGGTACCAAAACATTCAAAAAAATTCCATCAATCCTCAATGACTTTTGCAATTGCATAATACAACTTATGATTAATCTAGAGGTGATATTTGATTCCTTTCCATGAATTATAGGTGGGGATTCATCCCATGCTATATTTATGTATTGTAGAACTCTTTTTTATCTAAGAGTCATCTCTAGTTGCATTTTATAGTGGATTTTGTGAGGATTTCGTAGAAAATATATCAAACCATCAATTCTTAGCTATCCTCATGTAGTTAGGGATTTCCTCTTTATGTTTGCAAATTAGATGGTGATACCAAATTTCTATTTCTCATCATTCTCTATAGGTCATCAGAATTCAAATTTGTTGAATCAATTCTATTATGATTTAGTATAGAATAAACTGTTGTATTATTTGTATAGGTTCTTCCATGAGTTTTCTCTAGTATACTTATGCAATCTTTACATTCTACAACTATAAAACTAGACTTTTTGCATGTGTTGATAATAATCACATTTTATCTCTTCTTAGTGTTTGTATTTTATGTAATGTTTGATACCTTAGCACATGCATAAGCTCTTATTATCTTTTCTAATCTATACAATTGTGCTAATTTGATGTAAATAGTGATTGAGGATAATATCTACCCTTTTATGATATTTTAGACCTTGAATTTCATGCTTTCTTGTAAAACTAATAAAACAAATAACTATGTAAGGTTCTTTATGTTGAACACCCAAAATACTAAGAGGGGGGGTGAATTAGTATTCCATTAAACCATTTGATCACAATCCATCCAATTAAGAAAACACATCTAAATGAAAAAATGAATGAAAACATGAAACAGTCACAAGATCACATGACACATGACACATGAACACCAGTATTTTTACATGGAAAATGTAAAAAGGGAAAAACCATGGTGAGGATTAGCTCACAATATATTATAACTTATTATAAGATATTACAAAGGCCCGCTACTAGCACACACTGTCTAATAGGGCTCACAGCCATGTAAAGACAAATAGATAGAGGATAGAAATGGCCACAAAACCAAGATGTGAACTATTATGAAATATACCTTACTTATGTTGAATTCAATTCCGTTGAAGCTCTAAATTTTGACTCTATGTACTTCACTAGATACAAAATACAAAACATTGCTTTACTTTACAGTCTCTCAATATTCATAATATATTTGTTATAGTTCTGATCATGTACATACAAAATTCACATATTCACATCTCATCACCTTCCTACAACCTCAAAAATGTCTTACATATATGCCCAATTCATCTGCATAAATCAATTAGGTCAGCCTAATTAGATGTATCCCTAAATTAAATCAAAATTGCCTTGTTGGCTCCATACTTATACAAAAAATATCTTTTGAGCTTAAGTAAAACATGCAACAATTAATTTAGGTTGGCATGGACCTTTAAATAGATGTCACTAACATCCACACTGCATATTTAATCACCACAACACATGCCAAGCATTAGGTCGACCATGAATTAGACCTAATAAAAAAATATGCTAACTGATCAACACCAGCAATCAATCTAATCATATAATCATGTGCCATTTGGAATAAAAAATGTATTGAAACTTGTAAGAAATATCCAAAAATTTCAAATTCTAATTCCTATCACCGAAGGAATGTGGACCAGATTACTCATACATGCTTACATTGTACATAGCCAAAAATCTATATGTTGAGCTACTATCGCTTGTATTTTTCAAACTATATGTCCAAAACAACTAAAATATTAGACATAGATGCACATAATGTTTAGGAACAACATATTATCAGCACATAAGTAGATCTTATGATATGAGAAAAGATTACCAAAATACTAGATTAAGATATCTCCATTTTGTTCACTAGATTAGTGTAGATATCAACAACCAATGTTGACATCAATGAAAACACATCAAGGGGATCCTTCTTCATTATTTCAACAATCTCCACCTTTATCATTGATGGCAACATGTGCCAAAAATGAATCTCTCCAAAAACTTAAAACATCTCTAATCATCTCCCCCTTTTCCATCAAGTAGAAAGGGTGTGCTGGTAATACACATGTAAAATCCCCCTCAAATACATATGTACAAAGAAATAATTGAGTATGATATGCTAAGCCCCTTAGGGAGTTAATCCAAAAAAAATCAACCATCCACATGTACAATGAAAAACTAGAGAACTGAAAATAATGAAAGAATATACAAGTGAAAGATGTTTAATGGAAGGAAGCACCTTCAAGCTCCTTGAGAACTGCTTGCCAAGTATACTTCCCTTCATTCCAAGTTTTTGAGGTTGTTGCAAGCAATTTGTATAATAATTCCAACTCTACTACGCTCTCTTCTCCCTCTTTCAAAGAACTTGGATTCAAATTTATCTTTGCAAGTTTCTCAGTGTCAGCTAGGGCACTTGAGACTGGTATATGCTTGGTTTTCACCAAGTACCCAAGCTATCCAAACTACCTTATATGATGTCCTAATTTTTCCTTTATAATGTGAAGAATCTATTTTGTAGGTCTAAGATGATAGTCCAAGTGGTGTGATATATATCCTGAGCTAGATCATAAGCACTAGAGGCATTGGTTATTTGTGACTCAATTGAGTCCATTAAGTCCTTAATGCCTTAAGTGGCATTCAAGCACTTCATGCAATATAGAAATAGAGTATTTGCTTCATCCTCACATTCTTTGACATCTTTTATGTATTTCTCCACTTTATTATGTGTTGATGCACATCTTTCTTACAACTATGGTAGCCTCTTCTTTACAACCCTTCAAGCTCCAAATTTTTGATTTGTGAGATCTTCTCCAAATACACACTTCCTTGATACGTAGGGAGCTGCAATAAATGAGGAGACATTTCCACTTGAAACCTTATTTTTATTTTGACTTTCTTCTTCATTCTTTCTTTCCTAAGACTCTTCTTTCTTTTCTACATTTTCCTCTTCATCGAAGGCTTTTTCCTTTTTCTTATCTTCATCCTCCTTCTTGTCATCATCTTTATCATTATTATATTTCTATTTTTCTCTTGGTTCTTCTTCACCTTTTTCATTTTGGTCTTCTTCATTTTCTTTTCATTCATCTTCATTCTATTTACTGGTATGATCCTTAGTTCCATCTACATCACTCTCTTCTTTTTCTTGCTCTACACTTTCTTTCCCATCATCATCAGTGGTCTTGTAATTATCTTCCAAAGGAAAAAAAGTCTCTAGGGTAGCTTGTGTTTCATTTACCACTAGTGGTGAGAACACCAGATTCTCTATATCATCAAACATTAGTGTTTCTTCTTTGGTATAATCATCCTCACCTTTTTCTTTCATGACCTCTTTAAATACTGGCAAGTTTGAGTTAAGATGATGATTTTCCTAGATACATTAGTAACCTTTTAATCAGTATTCTCCTTTTCTTGACTTGTACCAGATGTGGAAGCAGGATCATGTGCCAAATTTCTCAATTATATCTTTGACTAACTTTGAAATCTTTGGTGTATACTTCTATCAAAGTAGCTTTATCATCCTTAGATAACTAGGATTAAATTTTCTCCAAGGAACTAGTCTTCATTTTATCTTTTTCTTTAATAGCCTCTCTTCTTCTCTCTATTAAGGCATCCCAAACAACTCTAGGAACCTTTTTCTTGATATTGCTTATGTTAGCTTCTAGGAAAATAATGTATTTGATAATAGCTTCAAAAATTGTATTCCTATCTATTTCATCAACTTCTTTATACAATTGTTTTGTAGCTTCTAGCATATTATCATAATGTAAAATGTTGCTAACTAAAAGATCTAGTTTCATAGAAGTGTGTCCCCTTACCTAAGGAGACTTCTTATTTTTCTTCTACTCTAAAGGGCCTTCCTTTATCTTCTTTTATTTCTTCTTCTCAAACTTCTCATGAATGTGTACACTGAACACTTCTTTTTCTCTTTTAGTTTCTTCTTTTTTTGATGTGTCCACAATGTCCATTTTCTTCTTCTTAGCTCTAGCACTTTCCTCTTGTGAAGAACCTTCACCACTCTCAGTAGCACTGCTTCTTCTCTTTCTTTTCAATTGTTCTTCATGCTCTAATACTAGCTCAATTTCTTCTTCAATAACTCCACTTAGGTTTGTTTCCATGAAATATTTTTTTTCTTTAGATCCTTGTAGAGATACCATAGGTTGCTATAGGAGTCACATGTTTGGTTTAGTGGGAGTAATGATTTCTTCAACTACTAGAGCACTAGGCTCCACCTTCTTTCCTTTTCCAGAGATATTAGTAGTTCTCAAGGACTTAGGAAATGTAGAGGTAGGGGTGGAATTTGTTCTTGAAAATCTCCTAGGCTTAGAGGAATCACCTGCAAAATTGTCTTCTCTTGCTCTAGCCTCCTTAATCTATTCTTTTGTGTAACCTTCCTTTCTTGCCCATTCCTCTATAGGTTTCCTTTCTTTTCTCTTCATTTTAGGTTTCTTCAATTCCAAATTCACCTTCCTTCACATGTCCCATACCTTTCTTGTGAGGGGTCTCTAGGACTTTTAAACAATATGTCCACATACCCATTAACCAGATTTTCTAAAACTTCATAGCCAAGAGGTGCAATCCACACCATACTTGGTTTAACTACCTCAGTGATGCACTCGCCAGTTGTAACAAGGAAAGTTATTTCCTTTACATATTTCTCCACAAGTTATCAAGAAATTCTCTCCCTTTCATGCATCTTCTTTTGAAATACTACAAAGAATGCAGTCATGGAATCATACTTATCCTCTAAGTTTCCTAAGTTGTGCATGTAGTCTAGAATTTAATGTGCCACTGGTCTACTTTTTTCCCATATAACATATTTTCTTTCTTGAAGCTCTCTCATGAAGTAATACAATAAACATACAACTAGAGTACCAAACTTAAATGCATACTTATTTTCCCTTGTTAGCTTTAAATTCTCAAGAAGTTGTTAAGAAAGCACATCACATAGATCAAAGTCTTTTCCATTTACTACCATTTCATGGGCAACATAGATAGTTGTGGGTGAAACTAAATTTTCTTTGTTTGTAAAATACATCTTATGACCAGATCAACATGGAAGCATATCTCACAATAGGATTCTAGATAGGTTTATTCATAAAGCCCTTTTGTCAAAGTTTGTAGCAATAAGATCCATAACATCTTCATTCTTCATAGACTTAATTACCATTATAGGTCCAGTATCATACTACATAGTAACATCCTTAATCACTTGCTTGGTTATGAATCTAGGAATATAAGTCCATAGGAACCTTTCATGAAGTCTTCTCAATACTATCCTCAAATTTTTTTTAGCACAACTGAAATTAGGAAACTAGTTCCAAACATCTAGCTTCTTTCACACTAGATTAACATATTTTGATTTCACAAGGTGATTATCTCTAGTAGGATCATTGGTCCAAAGTTTTGTGATTCTCAGGTGATTATATTCTTCCAATTTCCCATGTATGTAAGCCCTACTATCTTCTGTAGGCCAAACCCTATATGGAATAATTGAGAAGGCATTGTCTGGGTCATTATCAAATACTTTAATTGGATACCTCTTAAATTTTGGTCTATGCCTCTTAGTGATGTTAACAACAATTGGGAGATAGCCATTTTAACCTTGATTCAAGCTCAAATAATTTTGAAATTAGTGCTATTTTAAACACATAAAGAATAGTAAGTCATAAATACCTTTTATGCACACAAAAATATCTAGGGTTAGAGTATTCTACACCAATTTTTGTTTGAATAGCTTTCAAATCACCTTCAACTTGCTTTGCTTTCTTCAAATGTAAAAATTTGATTAAAATAGACTTAGTAACTCACTCCAATCATTAACACACTCGAATCACCTTCAACTTGATTTGAGTTCTTCAAATGTTAAAATTTGATTAAAAAAAACTTAGTAACTCACTTAAATCACCTTCAACTTGCTCTTTTTTCCTGTAATGTAAAAGAATTGATTAAAATAGACTTAGTAACTCACTTTAAATCTTTTTGATTTTCCCTAATTCCATTTCTTTAGTATTGTATATTTCTCTTTATTAATAATACCAACAATTATCTTTCCTACATTTATAGACTCCACTTTCCAATGTAAAAGAATTGATTAAAATAGACTTAGTAACTCACTTTAAATCTTTTTGATCTTCCCTAATTCCATTTCTTTAGTTTTGTATATTTCTCTTTATTAATAATACCAACAATTATCTTTCCTACATTTATAGACTCCACTTGATGAGTGCAATAGCCCAACAAGGTCTGCAAGCACTTTGGCCAAGCGAGAGTTTGAACCATGGTGGCTGCCACTACAACCAAGCAACTTGACCACCAAACCATGCCCTTATCAGCTGATTAGATCTCCCATTATAATCATGTTTCTCTTACAATTACTAAGTTAATATTCATAATTATTTTACTAACTAATAAATCTTCACTATTATAATTACATAGTTGATTTTTATAATATTTTATTATACTCTTTTAATTTATTTTATTTAATAATACAAAAGCAATATTTAATTAGTTGCAATATTATTTATTTTCCATGGCATTCACAATGGTAATTTTCAATAATATTCAAATTCACCTCTTAAGTAATTAGTGGTTACTAGTAATCTTCATTTCCCATGATATTTACAATAATGATTTTCAATCATATTTAAATTTACCTCTTAAATAATTAGCAATTCCAATAATATTATTTTTATGATTAATTTTATTTTCTCTTCAAATAATATTTAATATCTTCTAGAGAGCACATAATTAGTTTTATATTAAACTCAATTTTAAATTTATTATTACACACTAAACATTTTTTTTTAATTGAGAAAAATGTTGAGGTTACAATGAAAATGTAGTGAAAAACTCGTAATATTAACTGTTTACACCTACCAATTTAAAATTCTATAATAAAATTTTCCTTGATATAAATAGTTGTCAAAGTCTACCCAAACAGTAAATAAAGTAATAAAATAAATGATAATATTTAGCCGATAGGCTATTTGTGTCAACTTTTCCTAGAATTTTGATCAGCCTCACTGGTTTTTAGGTTTCTGACAACCAAGGAAAAGGTGGGAGGTGGGTTATAAGTTTGGCCAAAATTTTTGTTAGCCTCTTAGATTTTTTGGCTTCTAGTAATCGCAAAAAAGGTGGCGGAGGTGGTTGTTGGATTCTTTGGGAATTGGGTGGCATTTTTCAAGCTGCATGGATAGAGAAGGCTGCAGAAATTAAACATTAGTTTGTTTCAACATTAATTGTTGTATGCTTTGCGTGTATTGGGGATTGTTGTAATTATAATTGCCTTTAAATGCCTCAAGGAACAAAATGAATGTTGGTAAATTTTCAATGAGATATTGTTTCGTGTCGTTATGTTGCTATACCCACTATGAGAGTAGAGAGTGATGAGGGTTAGCTTATGTGAGGGTACAATTTGGATTAAGTTTTGTGTAGTTTCTACAAAGGTGGGTGGATGTTATTTTGTGTTTTTTGCAAGGGAGGGTGGTTGGAAATCGAAAAGAAATGTGTTGACTATGATAGTATTTTTCCTATTTTTGTGCAGGAAAGTTGGCGAGAAGATGTTTGCTTCAAGGGAGTGGGAGGAGGTTCATGTGGAATAACCCCTCAAAGATATTTGATTTGTGGTTGGTGGTTATATTACTTTATCTGCGATAAGGTATTGTTGATTATTTCAAATACCTTGCCTGATATATGGTTCTCGTTTCCTGTGAGTGGTTGTGCATGGACTTGATATTGTGATTTTTTGTGGGCTTTTGTTTATGGGTTCCATTATCTGCATATGTTTGGAGGCTTTTAGAAACAAGGTAGCATGGAGAAATCTAGGGGAAAAGGGTTTGTTTGAAACAGTCGGCAAGAGGTGCATATGTAGAAAAAAATGTTTCCCATATTGTTTCATTGGATTTTCCATAAACTGTTGTTGTGTATGGTTTTGTTGCTTAAGCTATATTATTACATTTTGGAGAAGGTGTTGTTGGAAAGTCTATATTTTTTCAATTTTGGAGGATATTGTGTTGAGAAATGAATTTTTTTTTGTATGAGTTTGTTACTATCAACTTTCGTAGGCTTTGTTTTTAATGTTTACGTTTGGTGGCTATGTTTGTAACAGAATTAAATTGTAGAGGATATGGAGTTTTTATTGATTGTTTTTGTATAGCTTGGCTTATATTGTGGCTTTCTACATGTGGGTGGTTGTAGAAATTGATGTTTGATTTATGGCTTTCATTTTCTTATTTTGGTTGGAACAGATAAAAAAATAATTAATGTTGTTGATTCTATGTTCAAAAGTTTTTATTTTTTTAATTTGCAGGGAGATTGTCTTCAAAAAGGAGTGTTTGTTGTATGGGTTTGTTAGTGTGAAGCTTCATAGGGTTTTTTCTTTAATTCTTGGATTTTTTCGCTATGTATCCAACAAAATTAAATTGTAGAGGATATGGAGTTGTTGTGGATTGTTATTGTATAGCTTGGCCTGTATTGTGGGTTTTTGCATGCGGGTGGCCGTAAAAAGTAATGTTGTTTGATTTATATCTTTCATTTTCTACTTATGGTTGGAATAAAATAAAAAAATTAATGTTGTTGATTCTATGTTTGGTTAGATTGGGTATTATTGATATTTTTTTGTCCTCCTTAGGCTATAATGGGTATATTTTAGTATCAATATATATATGTAACATTAAAATTATTAAGGTTATGGAGTTTTGGTGGATCCTTATTGTATACCTTGTTATCTATTATGGATTTGCACATGTGGGTGGTTGTTGAAAGTAATGTTGTTTGATTTATGGCTTTAGTATTTTGGTTATAGTTGGAACAGAATAAATTAATTAATAGTGTTAGCTTGTATGTTTGGTTGCATTAGGTGTTATTGATTATTGTTGTCCACCTTAGGGTATATTTTGTATATTTTAATATCAATGTATATATATATAGGTAAGATTAAGATTGATAAGGTTATAGATTTTTGGTCGATTCTTATTGTATAGCCTAGGCTATATTGTTGCATTCTGGATCTCGATGGTTGTTGAGACTAATGTTGTTTGGTTTATGGCTTTCATTTTCTGGTTATGGTTGGAAGAGAATAAAATAATTAATGTTGTTGATTCTATGTTTGGTTACATTAGGTTGGTTGATTTATTGCTTGCGGTTTGTGGTTATGGTTGCAATGGAATAAAATAGTCAATCCATTGGGCATTGTCGATTACAGTTGTGTTGCGTAAGCTATATTGTTTCATTTTGGAGAAGGTGTTATTAAAATGGCTATATTTTTTCAACTTTTGAAGAGATTGTGTTTAGAAAGGAGTGTTTTTGTATGGGTTTGTTACTACAAAGTTTGTGTTGAATGTTTGTGATTTCTGGCTATGTTTGTAATGGAATAAAATTGTAGAGGATATGGCATTTTTGTTGATTGTTATTGTATAGGTACGCATATATTGTAGCTTTTTGCATGTGGGTGGCCATAAAGAGTAATGTTGTTTGATTTTTGGGTTTCATTTTTTGGTTATTTTTGGAAAATAATAAAATAAATAAATGCTATTGATTATATCTTTGGTTACATTAGGTATTATTGATTATTGTTTTCTATCTTAGGCTATATCGGGTATATTTTAATATCAATATATATATGTAACATTAAAAATGTTAAGGGTATGGAGATTGGGTTGATACTTATAAAATAATTAATGGTGTTGATTCTATGTTTGGTTGCATTAGGTATTGTTAATTATTATTTTGTTCCTTAAGATATGTTGGGTATATTTTAATACGTATATATTTGTGTGTATATATATATAGATATATATGTATAGATATGTAAATGTATTTATATATATATTAATTTTCGGTAGGTCTCTCTTTATGACTTGATATGGAGAAAAATGCTTCACCTTATGTAGTTATTGTCGATTATAAGTGTGTTGATTTTCCATAAGTTACTATTGATTGTTTCAAATATGTTTTCTTATTTTTGTTATATGGAAAACAACATTAATTATTTCATTATTTTATTTTGTTCCAAAAATAACCATAAAATGAAAACTATTGTGTTTTTTGCTAAATTTCTCCATCTGGGGTACCATTCAAACCAATATTGATTGATTTAGGGATCACATCCTTGTGGTGTTGTTTTGCATAAGGGATTTTCCATTATTGTTGGTTGTGTTAGGTTAACGTTGTTTGATTTATGGCTTTCGTTATCTAGCTATGGTTGGAAGAGAATAAAATAATTAATGTTGTCCATTCTATGTTTGGTTACATTAGGTATTATTGATTATTTTTCATTAGCCTAGGGTGTACTTGTGTCAACTTTGCTTGGAATTTTCGTCAGCCTCACCATTTTTCCCTCTTTTCTTGGTGTCGAGGAAGACTTGGTAGATGGGGTATAGTTTGGTTGGGATTTTTTTCATCCCTACTGATATGTGTGTGTGTATACATATACATAAACATATATATACACATTTGTATACATATATACATATCACAAACCACACCTTTTGGAACCATCGATTAATGCAATAAAAACAAGATAACCTTCAATGATCAGGATTTTCATCAACCCTGATGGTATATATATGTGTGTATGTGTGTGTTTGTGTGTATGTATATATATATGTATATATATATAAACACATTTGTATACATATATACATATATATAGTTAAAAGAACACTAGATAAATATCATAGAGCAAACCTTTTGGAACCATTGCTACATGCAAAAAACAAATGATCTCCTTCAACCAGCTTTACTAAAATTGCACAACATTCAACGCACTTGCAACTTCACAAAAGATTTCCCTCTGTGCTCATAGCCACCTTCAACAACAACATAAACCTTAGAATGACACCGAACAATATAGTATCGATAACTATATAGACATTTGTTTTGTTTTCCAAGGACTTTAAAATAGATGTTACTTGCACCAAGACCACTACACGGGTACCATACAACAATCAGTGCTAATGGAATTTCACTAGCCTCCCCGACACTTTCGTCATTTCACCAAGCTCCTCTATCATCGTGAAAAATGCCTGCCACCTTTGACATGACAACGAAGTCCCAAGACTAGCCACCTTCACATAGGTTCCACAGCTAGTGAATGCACTTCAACCTTGATAGAATCTTACCATCCTTGGTCATAGCTACCTTGAATAGCAACAGAGAGTCTCAGAATGACACAAAACAATACATTATTGGTAACTCTAGCATCACAGCAAAAAAACACAAGATAACCTTCAATGGTTAGGATTTTCGTCAGCCCTGCCGGTATATATATATGTGTATATATATGTATATATATACACATGTATGCATATATATGTATATATGTATATCTGTATATATGTATATATATGTATATATATGTATATATATATGTATATATATATGTATATATACACATTTGTATACATATATACATATATATACATACAGTTAAAAAAAATAGATAAATATCATAGAGCAAACCTTTTGGAACCATTGATACATGAAAAAAAACACAAGATCTCCTTCAACCAGCCTCACTAAAATTGCACAACATTCAACGCACTTGCAACTTCACAAAAGCTTGCCCTTCACACTCATAGCCACCTTTAGTAACAACATAAACCTCAGAATGATAGTGAACAATATGGTAATGATAACTATATAGACATTTGTTTTTATTTTCAAGGACTTTAAAATAAATGTTACTTGCACCAAGACCACTACAAGGGAACCATACAAAAATAAATCCTAATAACATTTTTCTAGCCACCCCTACACTTTTGTCATTTCACCAACCTCCTCTCTCATCATGACAAATACCCACCACCTTTGATAAGACAAAAAAGTCCCAAGTCTAGCCACCTTCACATAGGTTCCACAGCCAGTGAATGCACTTGCACCTTGACAAAATCATGCCATCCTTGGTCATGGGTACGTTAAACAACAAAAAAGAGTCTCAAAATGAGACAAAACAATACATTTCTAGTAGCTCTAGCATCACAGCCGATTAACTATTTTTGAGCCATTCACAATGAACCGAAGCCATAAATGGAACAATATAACTAGCCATTAGTGACATGCAAAATCACACAAAACTATATAGTATAATCAACACAATGAAAGAATATTTTTCCCAAGAATAACCTAGATTAGATGCACCTCTACCCACTTCCTTCAATAATAGGCCTGTTGATGGTGTTTTTTATGCACTTTTCAACACAAGCAGTGCATAGGTGCACTACCTCTCTTGAAAGACAATCTTCCACAATCGAATTGTAGAACACTATCCCAAGGTCTCTCGGATGTCAGGTCATGACAGTGCTTAGATACCTCGGTAGTTTGATGTGATTTGCTAGAATCACAAGGCGGCCTTACAGAAATACAAAGTGTGGATGCGAAGCATGGAGTTAGATCTTTGAAAAGGAGATTTTAGTATGAAAGCAGTTATGTATTGGCTGTAGGTTCAAACAGCAGTCTCAAACTCCATCTAGTTGTTAGATTTGACTTTATAATATGCAATGAACCTTGGTATTGTTCAGTTTCTAAAAAAAGTGGAAAAAGAGTGAAGGGGAGGAAGAGTTCCTAAGTCTGAAGTTTGCAATGGATAGTGACAATGGAGTTCCTGCAATGGACAATTCCTAAAAACAATATCCCACTTAACTAGGGATCTCATAGTATCATGGAAATTGTGCTATCTTCTAAGGGCTGCAGATATTTCATCGTTCATCCACCACATACATGCATGAACTAAAGATAAGTGTTTGGGGCAGCTTTAAATCAAGTCCAGGCTAACTTTGCACAACTATCTACCTTCAGTAAATAGCAAAAAGTATGGACTAAAGGATCATCAACAAAGCAAGAATTTTCACAATCAGTCAACAAAATTCCTAAGATTTACCCAAATAACATGAACAACTAACTAAACAGCAAAGAGATCTAACTAAACATGTGAAATTGGAGAAATAAATCAAATGACATGAGATAAATCAAGGAAATACACCAAAGTCAATATTATTTCTTTTAAATTTCAGCAGCATGTCTTTACAACAACTCAACTCTCACTTTTGCAAATGAGGGGAGTCCTCTATTTATAGTTTTCCAAAAGTTAAATGAATGGCCAAGATTCATTACAATTGTGTAGCCAAGATTCATTACAAAATAGGGTTTCACCTACCCCCAAATAGATTTACAATTTAAAAACATTCTTTGTCCTTTCCCTATTTCGTCATCGAGTGGATGACACTATTAATTTTTTGTCCTGTAGCTAATTGTTGTTTCCTTGGCTACAACTACTCTTCTGGGAGGTCTTCTTCCTTGGCTAGGCTATCCTCTTACTTCTCAGAAGCTGCGTGTTCAATGTACTTGAGGATGACGGCCTAGAGCTTGTCTACCTCAAGGATCTCGCATCTTAATGCCTTGTAGCTCCATTCTTTGGTGTTCTCTTCCAGCCACTTCCAGTCCTTGTCATACTTCGACCCTTGGTCTATGAACAGCTCTGATCGATCGAAGGCACGGGCAGAAAAATTTAGGAATTTCGTGGTGATTTCTCCGGCTGTCCCGTCCTTCATCTTCTTCTTGAAGTATGGCTTGACTTTTTCTGCCTCTATTTGTACTATGGGCATATCATAGCCTGTCATTAACTTAAGGTACTGGGCGCATTCCGCCCAGATTTCTCTAATCCATGTGATGTCTGGATCCACTTTGCTCAAAATTTGTTCCAACCTCTCCTTTCAGTTGTCGAGGTCTTTGCGCCATACGTCCACCAACCAGTGATCCTCCTTCTTCAGCTCTAGCTTTTCATCCCACATGTTCTCTAGCATCTGAAGGATGGCTTCAATTTTTGGGGTGGTGGAGTCGTAGATTGCAACAAAATTGGTGCAGAGTTTCTTCGTGCTTTCCAAGGACTGGATTAGGTCTAGGAACTTGTTGGCTATCTGTACAGCCATGCTGATTCCCACGCTTCCAATGTTTGCGACCTGTTGGAACCAATCCTTAGTGGTCCTCTCCAAGTTCTTCCTCGTTTCTAGCTTATCTATCTACTCCTTGGAGAGTAACTGCGGTGCAGCTGTAGAGGTAGTGGGCAGGTCATACACTGAGGACCACTGCTGAATGTAATCAGTCAGGGCAGCAACCTATGCCTTGAGTTCATCCTTGGTGACCTTGTCCTGCTTGATTAAGTGCACCACCATGGCCACCGATTCTTCCAGATGTTCGACCTTCTATTCCCTGGTTGCTGTCCATAGGTCGATGGTAGAGATATTATAACTAACTCCGGCCTAGCCAACAGTTGGCATTGCTATTTGTGCTGCTCGAGAGCCGGAAGCGTCCATGGTTATCTTGGAACGGACCTTAGGCTTCTTTTCCTTCTTTGTTGTGGTCAGGGATCGAGCCAAGATGGCTTCCAATCTCGACCTTAGGTCTTTCAGCATTGGGGCTATCCTTTCAAGCTGTCTCTCCAACCAGTCGGGCATGAAAAATTTGTCCTTTGATGTATCATGGCTGCCCTCACCCTTTTCAGTGAGAGGAAAGACTTCTGCCTCCTCTTCCTTTTGAGGCTCCTCTTTCTCTCTAGCAGCGTCCTCCTCCTCGTCAGAGTCTTGAACGAATACGAGGTGCCTGACGGGCAGCTTGGTGGATAATATTTGGGTGGGATCTTCATCTTTTGCTGCCTCCTCCTCTTTCTTTTCTTCAACAGCCTCAGCTTCGGGGCTCTTCACAATATGGGTCTTGGCCCCAGTGATATCTTTTTTCAGGCTGCTCCTCTGGCGAATTCCCCTCTTCACCATGTGGTGACTGTTCTGCCTCCTCCCCAACATCCTTTGGTTGCTGATCCAACTCTTCTTCAACGTCCTCATAGAAAGCCTGAATAATCTCCTTGGCACCCGAGCCATCCTCTCCATCCCCGCTCTCGGAAGAACTTGTATCTTCTTCCTCGTAGGCCACCTTGTCGATGGTTCTGTGCTTGTATTTGGAGTGCTCGTAGTAATCATCGACCTCTTCTTCCATAGGCTTGGAGGCTTCATGCTCTCGCTCCTCCAACTCTTTGGAAATTTGCATTGTGGCCTCCATGCCCAGCGGCTCTGTTAGCGGTTGCGAAGGCTGAGCTATTGCGAGGGCTTGGGCGAGGGCCACCTAGAGTGCTAGGTCCATTAGGATTTGTGAGAGCTCGAGGGGAAGACTTTGCAGGTGCTGCATAATAGCCTCAGGCATAGTGGAAAGGGGAACGAGTGATGCTATTGTTGCTAGAGGTAAGGAGGTAATGGGTGACATGGCAGCAGCAGAGGAAGGGGAAGTGGTCATGCTAGAGGAGGAGTCGATATTGATTATTGACCCGGCCGGGGGTGAAGAGGCAAGGTGAACAGAAATGTCCACTGCCTACAGAGATGAGGCGATTGTGGCCTGAGAGGCAGGCAGCACACCAGTCGGGGGAGGAAGGAGTAAGGGAGGCTGTGCCTCTGTTGTGATCACTGTCTTCTTGAGCTTCTTGGGAGATGAGCCTCCCGTATCTTTCTTTGCTTGCTCCTTAGGGTCCGCAGATTGTGTTGTCTCTATTTCTTTTCTCTTTTGAGACTTGGTGATGGGGCGAGACTTGGAAGTCTCACCAGCTGATGTAGAGGCAGTAACGTCCTCTGTGGCACTTAGCTCACTCTTGAGCACTTCATATGTTAGAGCCACCCCCTGTTGCTTCAGTTGTGCTACCTGCCCATCGACCCACTCCTTAGTGCGAGCAATAATCGGCTGGGTGATAGTATCTAGGTCATCGACCTCTTGCTCATCCCAGTCGATGGAGGGGATTGTCAGGTCGGCAACTGCAGGGTACCTCAGGTGCACAAGAGTGGACTCATCCTCCTTGAGTTGGTCTATCACTAGAAACAACTGCACCCTCCTCAAAAATTGCATGGTCATGCGCATGTAGTGCCTCATGTGGACCTCCTTGTCATCTTTACAATCTGCCCAGAAATCTTTGACATGGTATTTGTGGGCATATGCCGGCCCTAGCACCTTCCTGACATGGCCATGTGGGTCCATTCGCGGGCGATCCGTGTACCACTCAAAATTGAATTCTTTAATTTCTTTCTCTGAGTTTCCGGCGCATTGAGATGTTTACAGTCGATATAGGCCCTAGCCGAGGGTCATGGGATAGGGGATCCCTGCTATGTGCTTGTTGTCAAAGACCGTCTGAATGTGTTGGAGCTACCGGGAAAGCTCTAGGAGAATGATCCAGTCATTAGGGTATCTTGGCAACTTGTTCGACCGTTCCGTGAATCCCTGGGCATGGATGTAGGTGAACTTAGGAAATTGGATGAATAGGAAGGCGTACTCCTTCAAGATTTCCCTGGCGCTATGGGAGACCCTTCTTTCGAAGTCTCCGGCGATCAATCTAATGATGTGGCCAATGAAGGCGTCATTGACCCGGTAGTACTCATTCTTGAAGTTGCGGTATTGTAGTTGAGGGTACCTCTCAAAAGGCTTGAGCCCTCACTTGTGATCCTGATCTGGTGCCACAAATAGCCCGCTATATTGTCTCTGACCTGCCAGGGAGTATACCAAGTATGAGGTCATGTAGAACTTGGAGCTTTTCTTAACGTTCACAAACTGCTCGTGGAAGCAGTTGCTGATAATGCCTCCCCAGTTGAATGAGGTCTTAGTTCTCACGTCCTCATTTCCTCGTATGATTTGTTCAATGTAGTATTCCATCCACTCTTGGAAGTAGGCGGCTGCCGGGAGACCCATGACCCTGCTTAGCATAGTCACCAAGTCATGATGATCTTCTTGAAAGTCGCTGTAGAACAGCTCTTGGGGAACCTTTGCAGCACTGCCCCATTTCTCGTTAAGCCAGTAAAGGTTAATTGATTTCTTGCAGCCCAATGGATTGGCATCCCACGTCGCTTGACACTGCTCCAAAGTGGGGACCTCCATATGTGGGAACGTAGGAATGTGAAATGTTTTAGTGATTCCTTCTGGCGACATGTCGGCGAGGATATTCCCCTCCTTGTCCAAGATTGTTCTGGTGTCCGTTTGGTAGGCTTCTCAGCAAGCCATTACTAGTTTAGGTGCCACCAAAGAGGGAGGGAAGCTAACAGCTTTGGCGATTCCACTTTGATGTATTAATCTGGAATTCTTCATTTTAGGGTCAACCTTGACCCTCTGGGTGAACTCATCTATGTCCACCTAGCCGATGTTGGTATCTGAGATCTCTTTCTAGTCGGTTGAGACATTCGACTGGAGCGGTTCACCCTAAAATTGGAACTTCATCTGATTCTTATCTTCCTTTCCACGAGCGGCCCTTCCGAATTTCTTGCCCTTATCCTTTTCGGTAGAGACCCCTGAGGTTCCTGCAGCCGATTCCATATATCCTGCAAGAAAAGGGTGAAGTCAGCACAATAAATCATCAATAGTGTTAATGTTAGTCCACATTATGAGCATATCATCTAAATAATCATTCAAATACATCATAAATTTTATCCTAAGATGATATCGATTTCATTTTAGAGCATTTGGAGAATCCGGGCCTAGAGGGCCAGACTTCCCTAGCAGGGATGCCGTCAGGAAGGGAAAACACAGCCGAGAGCCCCCGAAGACCTTCCTTGGTCAGATTTTGGTATTTTAAGAGACCCATGATGGAGAACAACATGATTTAGGATGTGGGTCGAAGTCAGATTCTGGATTTGAGTTAGTTTGGATCGATCTAAGGAGGACCAGAGGTTCCAGGCCGGGAAGCTGTCATGAGACAGCCGTTAGCAATGGCAGACAGCAGGCAGAAATCCAGTCGAGAAAGTCCGACAGTAGTAGTCTGAAGGCCGAAGTCTGGGAGGCTGAAAGACAGCCGACATGAGGTTTGGTTTGACAATTAGACCAGACGGCATTCAGAGTGGCAAGGCCTGGTGGCCGGGAGGACGCGAGCTGACGGTCGCCGCATGATTTTTGACCATTTTGAATGGCAGCGGCGGGGACAAGACTGGAGCCTAGAGGGCAGGGAGCCGACGGAGGTTCACCGTTGAGGGCGGAAAAACCACCACAGAGTTCCGGGGATGAAACTCCAGGCAACCGAGCTCGAAGCGTCCCATAGCATCGAGGAGATTCAGCATGGCCAGATGACAAAACGTGGCGGGTTCCAGAAACAGGGACGGGGAGGAAATGCCGACAGCAGGGGATGCACTCGACTCCCGCGGATGGAAGTCTAGCCAAGGAAGACGAAAGCACCTGCCTTAAAAGAAAAAGCGAAGGCGGAGAGGGGCGCGGGTCCGTGGACCGGGAAGCATGGGACGAAGCCGTAAGGTTTTGCCATGGAACGGCGACAATTAGACATAGAGGTCCAATACCCAGGGTCTGAAGGCTAGGGTGCCAGGTCGCACCGACCGCCGCTTGATTTTTAGCAATGATGGACGGCAGTGGTAAAGGGCGGCACGGGGCCCGGATGGGAGGGAGCTGGCAGGGTTCTACTGTGGACGACGACGGAATAGTCATAGAGTTCCAAGGATAGAACTCCAGATGGTCAGGCCCGGTGAGATGACTTACAGCCCTCGAAGGCAGAGGGCGAAGGCGGAGGTCGGACCCGGGGAGCCCGAACGCCCTACGCAAAGAACAGCGGTGACTGAGAAGAGTCCCAAGTCGGTGGAGAGGGCCAATCCAACAAGTTTGGGAAATTTCTAAGACATGGGTAATGGGCGCCATGGAGTGTTCTTCCAATTGCTTCATTTTAACCATTGATTTAATTTATTAAAATTCCCCAAAATGATGAAAAAGGCAGGAGGGCAAACGGGAAAAACCTACCTCGAAAATGCCAAGCGGGAAGTTGTAGGATCCACTGGTGGGGTCGACGAGGTGAATTTGATGGCGATGGTTGTGACACTATCGATCGTGATGGGCTCCAGATTATTGACTCTGCAACTCGCTTCAATTCAGACAATGAAAATGACATTGGCGGACCGGGCATTATATACCCCACCCGCCATTAATGCCTGCATTAATTACTTGTACGGCTGCGTGAAAGTTGGTGAAATTCAAAATTAGGTCGGCAATGGCGGCGAGAGCTCTGGGACCCGGCGGCCGGAAAGACACGGAGCGATGACCGCCGCAAGATTTTGATCAACGTTTCACGACTACGATGAAGATAGGCCTGGGGCCCACGTGGTGGGAGGTCGGCAAGGATTCACCGCCGAAAGGTTTTCTTCATCGCTTGGGTGATGGCGGTGGCGAGGAGCCTGGGTCCTGAGGGGTGGGTGGCCGGCAGAGGCTCGCTGTCGCAGACGGTGACTCTGGGATGGAAGTTCAGAAGCAAACTTTTGGGGTCCGGGGCCCAGATGGGCAGATGCCGCTGGCAAAACTTTGGGGAATCTCAAACAGAAAAAGGCAGGATGGGCCCCGTGGAGCAGAAAGGCACCCAGAGAATGCCGCACATGACGAAAATTGTGAAGGGAAGTCCCAAAAGGGGAACTCCGGAGCCCTAGGCCCTAAAGGGCTTGGAGCCGTTTAGGGCCAAAATGCCGAAGGGAACCCGCGAGGCCCTGAAGGGTAGCAAAAAACCAAAAACGGAGGCATGGTCGATTTATAATAAAACTTTGGAGCAACATTGACCATGTGGAACATCCAAAAAAAGAGGAGTATGCAAAACGAGGCGGCCCCAAAAGACCCAAAAAGGCGAAAGAAAAGAGGGTCCTCATTCCGAACGGGGCATGTGTGCTGAGGGCACAACAAGGCCTTCACACTTGTTGTCTTTTTCCTTCATTCTTTCTTGACAACCTACCAAAGAACACCACTGAATTCCCACATTCTAGAGCTTTTGGAACCATTGATGCATGCAAAAAAAATAGTAGACATAACATTAACTATTTCATTGCAT
Organism: Sequoia sempervirens; assembly: GCA_007258455.2. Classification (NCBI taxonomy): domain Eukaryota; kingdom Viridiplantae; phylum Streptophyta; class Pinopsida; order Cupressales; family Cupressaceae; genus Sequoia; species Sequoia sempervirens. The sequence continues at coordinate 212,481,428 of VDFB02047230.1, forward strand.
TAAGAAAAAAAAGATAACATCCATGTTCCTTCACATAGGTTTCACAGCTGACGAATGTAGTTGCAGCTTGAAAGAAACTTGCCATCCTCAATCACAACTATGTTTAATAGCAACACAAATGCAAAGAATTCCAATCAATAATATGTGCTCACTCACTACATAGATATCCATTTTTACAAACATGTGTATGCATACATAGCTTGACTGGGATGAGGAAGAACAAGGCAAGGGTCGGTGTCGTAAATCGAAGCCATAAATGAAACAAAATAGAAAACCATAGATAGGAACATTAAACAATGCTTGATACAAAGCAACATGAACTATACATAACATTAACTATTTTATTGCATTGCAACCACTTTATAAAAACAAAAGACTTAAATGAAAGAATATTGTTATCAATAGTCACTTAGATGACTAGAGGTGGAAAATACCAAAAACCATTGCAAGAAATCCATAGAAGACAACCACACACAACATGATTTTCATCAAGCTTGCCAGTATATGTATATATATACACACACACATTTGTATACATATATACATATACATACACATATATATATACATATATACAAATATATTGGCAGAGAGCTTATAAGTTTGCTCAGAATATATATATACACATTAAGAGATATAGTAGCAGATAGCTTATAAGTTCACTCAAAATTTTGGTCAGCCTCCTACTTTTTAGGCCATCCAATGGCTAGTTCACATCAACATTAATGAATGCATTATTTGCATGTACTGGCAATGGTCCTAATAAGACTAATGATAAATGTAAGCCATACATGTAACAATTAAGCCTAACGCAAACAACAACAGCGAACTGTCCCTTATGCAAAACAACATGGAGCACATAACATTAACTATTTTACTACATTTCAACCATCGCCACAAAACAAAATCCATTAAGGAAACAATATTTTTATCCACACTCACCTAGATGGCCAAACCCGCAAAACACTAAAAATGGTAGTGCCAAATGCATAGACAAACATACGGGCAAAAGCCAAACCAAAAATCAAACAACATCGCTACCAACAAAGTATTTCTATCTAGACCTACTCATATATGTACTTGTGAACATATTTGTATGTATGTCTCTATTTTCATATGCATATACATAAACACACATGCATGCAATTCACATTTCCCTATCCTATACAACTTACCAGTACATATGTGTGTAGATATTTGGTTGCCTATTGGATATGTATGCATATATGCATACACAATTCATAATTTACAACTATCTATGAGCTATTCTAAATAGAAACAAAAACACAACTTCCAATAGTGTCTCACATACAAAACCCACAAAACACAGAAAGATCCCAGTAACATACCGACTCAAAACCTTCACCACAAAAATGCCAACCCTAAATGAATCAATATGGGTTTCAACCATAAGCCAAATGGCGTGATTCACCAAAAAAAACAACACATTAACTATTTTCCAGCCATTCACACAAGACCCTTATTGTCTTGACTTTTATTTTATAGTTTACATGTACACATTGCTATCCTTCTCAGATAGCATTTACAAAAAAAATCAAATATTTTCTGGAAAACCTAGAAAAGATAAAAGATCTGTATTTCAACATTCACCAAATGTGTGTGTGTAGATATGTGTATGTATATATATATATATGTGTATATATATCTATATATATGTGTACACACACACACACATATATCTGTATGTATGTATGTATATACATTTATGTATATATATGTATATCTATATGTATATATATGTACATGTATAGTATGTACATACACATGTATATATTTGTGTATGTAAATATATGTATATATATATATACACACATGTATAGTATGTGTATTATGTGCATAAACATATGTAGATATATGTATATATACATATATGTATATGTATATATATGTGTGTGTGTGTGTATGTATGTATGTATGTATGTATATCTATGTATACAACACAAACACTATGGAACCATCGACGCATGCAGAAAACACTAGATAGCTTTCAACCACCTTCACAGAAATTGCACAACTTGTGTATATCTAAATGTATATGTGTATATGTGGACATCATGTATTATATGTACATACATATATGTATATATATGTGTATCTATATGTATATCTATGTATATGTATGGTATGTATAGTGTGTACATACACATATGTTGATAGATGTATATGTATATGTATATGTATATATATATGTATATATATATGTATGTATTTATATATTGTGTATAGTATGCACATACACATATGTAGATATATGTATATGTATATAGGTATATATGGGTGCTACCACAATAATGGGTTACACTTTTTGGGACAACCTGATTTTATCCCGAAAACACATATTTTTAGAAAATACAATAATTTAAGACTTTAAAGGTTCCATTTAAATTATTTTAATTAAAGAGGGATTGATAAAACCCCCTTAGATCAAACCCCCTTGGATAGAAGCGTGTTAGATTTAAACCATACCTATAATCGAGTCTCCTCTACACCTATCAAAATACTGATAAAAAACCACTGTTTATTTACATTTTGGGTGATCAAATGAATTCATTTAAAATTTATGTTTTGTAAGCATGTAGCCCTTATTATAAGCTTCCCAAAACATATAAATTTAAATATTTTTAGTTTGATTATTATATTTATTTTTTATTTCTTGTGAATGTAGGATTTTCAATGAACATCAAGTTCTTTGTTTCACACATATGAAAAAATAGAAAAATAGAAAAAAATTTCTAAAAAATACATGTCCACTAGGTATTGATGTCCTTATTCAGACAAAAAAAGAATAAGTTAATTCAAATGAGTACAAAATAATTTATGCACACTGAAGTACACCTCTGTACAAATTATAATTACTCTGACTTGGAAAATTAATTAAAAAAAATTATGCAACAAAAAATTATGAAAAAATATCCATGCCCCAGATATTAGTGTGAAAAATTTGTATTTTAAAAATTATAATTGTATCCTTTCTATATAAAAATTTATGTAGTTTGAAGTAAACATCACTTTTTAAAAATGTTGATTACTAGAAAAAATAAGTTATTAAAAATTACATAAAATTATTCACAATTTATTTTTTAATTTTTTTTTTAAAATGTAATTAGAATCTACACAAAATATCTAACAAATAATGTGAAAAATCTTGATTTTAGTGTCAGGTTTGGCCAAAAATTGTAACCCATTATTGTGGGATCACCCATATATATATATATATATATTAGTCAATAGGCTATTTGTGTCAACTACACCCATAATTTTCATTAGCCTCATCGGATTTTAGGTTTCTCACGACTGGGGAAAAGGTGGTGGGTGGGTTATAAGTTCAGCTAGAAATTTTGCCAGCCTCCCAGATTTTCTAGCTTCCAGTAACCACAGACAAGCTAGTGGAGGTGGTTGTTGGATGCTTTGGGAATTGGGTGGCATTTGTTGGGCTACATGGATAGAGAACGAGCTATGGAAATTAAACCCTAGTTCATGTCAACATTAATTGTTGTATGCTTTGCATGTATTGCAGATTGTCGTAATAGCAGTTGCCCTTTAACACCTTGGGGAACAAAATGAATTTTGGTAAATTTTCAATGAGGGATTGTTTGGTGTTGTTCTATTGCTATACTTTCTATGAGATCCAAGAGTGACGAGGGTAAGCTTATGTGAGGGTGCAATTTGGATTAAGTTTTGTGCAGCTTATACGAAGGTGGTGGGCATTATTTTGTGTTTTTTGCAAGGGAGGGTGGTTGGAAATGCAAAAGAAATGTGTCGACTCTGATAATGTTTTTCCTATTTTTGTGTAGGCAAGTTGATGAGAAGATGTTTTTTTGAAGCGAGTGGGAAGAAGTGCAACAATATTTTTTTTTTTGGCGTGGCTTTTAAAATTTGAAACCAATTATGTTTAATTTTTTGTTTTTGTTTGCTCCTTATGGTTGTAATCCAATTGAATAGTCATTATATATAGCCTATCTTGAATATTGTCTTCTATATACTTTGGTTGGAATCTTTGCAAGCCTTTTTAAGTTTTCAACTTCCAGCATACCAAGGCTAAGGTTGCAAATGGCCTTCCCTTTAAAAAAAATCTAGGCCAAAATTCCTATAAGCCCACACTATTTTAACACTTGTGGAAAGAGCACAAACATCCATACTAAATTTTCCCTCATTTACCTACCCGAGAAGGCTAGGAATTCAAAGCTTCTCTTGGCTATAATATGTTGTGCATCTTAAAGCAAGTACTAATTATAGGCAAAAAAAGCTTTGAATTTGTAGCCTTCTCAACAAGTTTAAGTGAGGGAAAATGCTATGTGGATGTCTGGTCTCTTGAATGCTAGCTGGTTTAGAGATTGCTTATTGTATTGTTTTCATGTGGTTGGAATACTTCATTGCTTATTGTACCTCTCTTGATTTCCTTCAATTGCACCTCTTCCCACTTGGTTTGTCTTCCCTCTGTCCCTTGTTGATGGCTTCTTATAGATGAACATAGAACTATCACAATTAATGCCAACTGTAGAAATTTTGTGAAGGTGGTTGGTTGTTATCTTTTGTTCTTTACATGCATTGATGGTTGCAAAAGGCGTGTGTTGTGATAATTCTTATATATATATATATATATATACATATATGTACATATATATATATATATACATATATACATAATATATATATATATACATACATATATATATATATATATATGTATATATATATATGTATATATATATGTATATATACATATATAATATGTATATGCAATATATATGTATATACATATAAATATGTATGTATATATATATATATATATACATATAATATATATATGTATATATATGTATATACATATAAATATAAATATATATATATATATACATACATATAATATATATATATATACATATATATATATAGATACATATATCTATGTGTATATATATGTGTGTGTATATATATGTATCTATCTATATGTCTCTTTGTATATATGTGTGTGTGTGTGTCTGACTATGTGTGTGTTTTGTGTGTATATATATATACATATATCTATGTGTATATATGTATATGTATATACATATATATATATACATATATATATGTACATGTATGTACATGCATGTACATGTATATATATATATACATGCACATATATATATGCATTGTTTGTTGTTGAAAATTGTAGACATTCGCCTTGTTCCCTCGGGGCTTTAAATGCATATGTTCTTGCACCATCATCGCTACACGGAAACCATGAAATTATTATTGTTGATGCCATTTTGTTGGCCTTCTCTATTTCTGCACCAAAATCTTTTAAACTTAAAAAAAAAAACAATAAAACAACACCTCATATATGATGTCGGAGGCCTGGGCACACACAGGCTGGGAAAAATTCCATCCAATGTTTCCCATGGCCAAATGCTAACTCTTCTTGTTAGGTTGTTTTGTGGAGAAGAACACAAAGTATTTAAGTATATTGAAATAATTTACAAACAAGAAAAGCCATAAATAAGACAATATTATATTTTTTTGTGTGTAGATTTGCATGTAAACCAAACTAGATGTAAGCAATGTGCATCTCTATTCCTGCCAATGTTTATTGTTTTACTGAAAATAGTTATTTTTGTGAATCTTAACATGACATACTTCAAATTTTATACTTCATATCACTATTATATAGAACATTGAATCCTATCTTGCTAATTATTTTCTTTCCTTCATATTGTTGGTGTTTCTAGGGGAGAAAAACAAGAATTTTAATATTGAAATAGTGAACTTGGAATAACAAATTGTATGTTAAGTATTATTTGAATCATTGAAGAGCTTGTTATTATTAATTGTTTTTTTCCATATTTTTAATGGTTGTGTAAACAAATTAAGAGCTGATGTTGTGTTTTGAACCCATAGACCTCCTAGCCACCCATTGATGTTGCAACTCTTCATTCCTAAAAAGAGTAGATAGAGCAATGTTGGTGGTCTCTAGCTTTTCTGAGGCTGGGGAACAATCCTCAAGTAGCACTCTTATAAGTTTGTTTGTTGTTTAGTTTATTTTTGCTGAAAATTTCCTTGTTAGTTAGGAAAAATATCTTGGTTTTCAAATGCGTCAATATTGTTTCTTTTTAGAGTTGAGTCATAGTAATAGAGATGTCATTGCTACCACTATGTTGAGTTTAATTGTCTTGTAGGCTACAAATGTGAATCCATCCTTAACAACAAATGCACTACACTCTATAGATGTTGTCCCATTTCCAGTGCTCTAGCTAATGTCTTAGCAAAAAATAGGAGGTGATCAAAGCCAAGTTGTGAGATACAAATTCATGCTATTTGATGGATCCCAATGTAGAAGGGAACTCTGCCTAGAAAGTACAATGACCTTCTATTTACATACGAATTGAAAATAGGTTTGGTTGTGTGCTTGACAAACTATTTTTCTAGAAAGCTACGAGAATTGAGGTTCGATATAGTTGTGTCTTCCTTGTTCTTGTAGTTTTCTACTTCCATTTTTGTGGGGCCTACATTTTAAAGTATTTAATCTTTATTTCATTCTAGGGAAATTTTAATACTCTCCCTAGATGTGAAGATGATAGATTGCCAGCTAATTGGAAAACCTAAATATTTGTTTAGAGATCAAGAAGAACAAAAAGTTAGATGTGAGTGGCCCTCCCCATCAAAATGAGCCTTCATGTTTGGAATTAATACATCACCAAGGCAGAAAGATGGCCCTACAAAAATCAGCCTTGTAAAAGGGTTGAATTTTTACCAAACTAGATGGACGATAAAAGGTTGTGTAACAAAAAAGAGGGATATTCACCATTATAACAAGCAAGGCTGTAAGGGGTAGGTATTCAACTTTGATATCATTGATGATGAGGGCATAGAAATATGGATTAGATGCTTTAATGAGATTGCAGACATGCATTATGATAAGGTTGAGGTGGCACATACTTACTATGTGTCAAAGGGATTGATATGACAAGAAGACAAAAAATTTAATAAGCTGAACAACTAGATGGAAATCATTCTAGATCAAACTTCAATGTTAAAGTCTTGTGATGATGATGCCTTTGTGCCAACGAAAGTAAATTTTGTTTCACACCATTAAATCAAATTGCAGATTGCACTAATAATAGTTTAATTGACATTATTTGCATTGTGGTGGATGTGGGAATGGTTTCAACCATACAAAGAAAAGAAAAGTCCTGAACAATTCGAAGGACTATTGAACTTATTGATTTGTCATATTTTTCAATTGATGTTAATTTGTGGGGCTCAGCTTGGGAAGCAAAGGGTCATGAGTTAGAGAGGTTGTACACCCCTAATTCAACTCTCATTCTTGCTGTGAAAAATGCACGTGTTGGATACTTTAATGGAGTGGTTCTTAACACAACCATAGGAACTCTTTTGTATATAAACCTTGACATTCTAGAGGCACAACCATTGATCGAGAGAGGCTATATTGCTCCACCTGCTATTGAGCCTGCTCATCCAGTCCCTTGAAAGGTCACTTTGGAAAATGGGATTGTCATTATTGCATACATGTTCAACCACTGCCTTGGCTTGCCAGAGACTTTGCAAGCTACACTCAAGGCCACAATAAAATTTATAAAAAATTATGCATTTTGTTATGTTGAATGTCTATTGAAGGTGAATGGTAGGCAGTGCAAAAATAAGTGTGAACAATCTGACAAAAAAAATGGTTTTTCCCAAAATGCCAAAAAATGATAGGTAATTGTGACTTCCGATATTTATTGCAAATAAAGATTGAAGACCACATAGGCGCACTTTGGGCAACTACTTTTGATGAGGTTGCAACAAGCTTATTACAAATTTCAGTAAAAGAGCTTTACATGTTGCAATATGAGTTAATTGTTGAAATGAGTGCCAAGTTTATTATCAATGTTGTCACCTATGTGGCATTTTTTTTCATAGTTCTAATCAAAACCCAAACTTATAATTCAGAAAGAAGATTGAAAACATAAATAGTAAAGGTTTCTAAGCTTAACTTTGAAGCTGAGTGCAAGCTATTACTATTAGATTTGTCTACTATTTCTCCCTTGGTTGAGCAGGCTTTGGATTTAGTTGTCATGTTTCCTTTTCAAGACCAAAAGAAGGATATCTAATTGGGACTTTGTATACTTCTTTAAGCTCATCATGTTTGGACATTTAGTTTGTTTTTAAATTCTTTCATACTCCTTATTATATCAAAAATACCTTTACTCTCTATTGCTATTGCTTTGCTCTTTGTTTCACTGGTTATTTATTAAGACAATGAAGTATAAGTTACAATCTCTAGGTAAAAAAGATATAGTTATTTTGTTTTCTATTGATTATGTTTTCTATAATTTCCTTACATTTTAAGTTTATATTTTTTATTTAATTTTGTACTATTTATTCATATAGAGTTATTTTTCTTGTTGGGGGGGTATTGATATCTACACCTACTCATATATCTACTTGTGCACATAGTTGTATATATGTCTCCATTTACATATGCATATACATAAATATACATGCATGCAATTGACATATCCCTATGTTATACAACTTCTTGGTACACATGTGTATAGATATTGGTTCATGTGTTAGATATATATGCATATGCAGATACACAATTCAATATTTACAACTACCTATGAGTTGTTATAAAGAGAATGTTCTTTTTATTTTGTTTACAATGTTCTTAGTGGATAGAATATCTTGACAAAGTTTTGTGCAGATATATGTGTCGATGATGTTTTTGTCTATATGACTATCATGTTTGGCTAATCATCTAATTCTTACCAAGTGTTCTTCCTATTGCTTCACATGTTGGATATGCATGCAGTATGATTCTTGTCTATAATGTTTGTTGTGTATGTTAGGCAGTTGAATCCATAACTCAGTGCTTAACAATGCATTCTTGAAACTACACCAATCTAATCAATGTTTTGGTGAGTTTTAAATGGAAACTATTATTTCTTGTGCAATGTGATGCTTGTTTCCTATGCACATGCAAATCAAAAAGCTCAAGTTCTACAGTTTGCATTCTTTTCTCCAAGTGAGAGTTCATTATTGTTCTCTGAATTGAGGTAAATTCTTCCCTTTCTACTTTTATGTTGTATGTCCTTCACCTTTATTCCATATCTATATAATGTAGAGGTATGTATCTTTTTTCCCATTTCTCATTTCACAACTTAATGTGAAATTACAGAAAATGTATAATGGTCAATTCCATTGAAAAGATTCCCTGAGATGTGATAGCAATGCCATCAATATTCACCAAAGTGGTGCGTAATTAATGTTAGTGCTTGGGGGTTTGGTCATAGCCAGTTATGCTCGAGAACCTCATATGCTAGACTGGAGTGCAGATTCCTTTTCTATGTGCAGATTCCAACCCATTCCATATACAAGGTAATTCTACATTTTATTTACTTACTTTGGTCTACTACAAGTCCATTGCCTCTCATTTGTAATTATTTCTATAATTCTTTATATTTTGTGATCTCTTTGTTCTCTACTAATCAAAACAATTGTCCTTCATAGGCATTACCATGTGATTAGATCTTTTATTCACTCATTGGTGGGAAAAAATTGGCCTCACCATTGATCATAGTGGTGGAAAGTTTATTCTCTTGCTCAAGGGTTTGGTGAGAGCACACATTGCTCCATGAGCTAATACGGTAGGGTGGAAATTGGGCCTTGTTTTGTTTTGGGCATAATGTATTCTCCCACACACACACCAGTTATGGCTAAATTATAGTTAATCCATTCAATAGGACTGTAGCTATAAGTTTTATCTTCCCACCACCATGGGTGTGATGCAATAAAATGGTCAATGTTGTGTGCTCCATTCTATTTTTCCATTTAATCAACACAATAAACTTCACTATTTTTTGTAATTCATGCATACCATATTCCAGCTATAATGTGGTATTTTATGAACTAATTTATTAAAAAAAAGATTACAAAATAATGATAGTGATAGGAAAATGAGTGACAATGGTCAAATAGATAATCATATATCCTCATGTATGCTATATTCATTGTCATAAGCAATATTGATTTCACCACTGATCAAAGTGGTGGGTAATGTATATTCTTGCTTGGGGGTTTGGTGAGAGTTGATGAGGCTCTATGACCCAGTATGGCAAGGTAGAGAGTAGGCCTTTTTGTCTTGAGTTTTATTTTATATTTTTCATGTACAAATTGCTATCCTTCTGAGATAGCATTTACAAAAAAATTTAAATGTTTATGATAAATTTGTGTACATTTTTTTTTAGGCACTGGAGAAAGATCAAAGGAAAGAGATAGCAAGTGGGTAGACATGTAATTGAGGCAAGAAACAAGAGGTGTATAGTTTTAATTCTTGCACACCCATCATTTGCTTGGTCTTAGTTAGTTCTATAATCTCTTCATATTCACAGTTGCTCTAGAAAGTATCTTTTCTCCTTTAGGAGAGATAGTTCAACAAGTGAGATGTTGATATTCCAGTATATTTTCTAAATAGATGAATCAGCTTTCAAACAACTATGAAGATGAAGAGATTATAAGACTAGCTAATATAATGGGAATATTGATATCATCATTTATTAGAGAACTAGCGACCCAACATTAGAGAGCAGGCATTAAAAATTGTTGTTTTTTACGGTAAGTAATTGCAATGGTCTACTAATAGCCGATAACGCTACAAGATGCAAAATGGTAGGGTGGAGAGCATGGCACCTTTTCTCTCTGCACACCTCAACGCATTGCAACCAGAAGGTCTAGCCTTTGTAGTAAATTTTTTTCATTTGGATGTGGTTATTAGTTTGTAGCTTTCTGTTATGATGGCTATAATTGAATAAGATTGTTAATTTTATGTAGTTCATTTTGTTTTTGCATAATCGGCATAATAAACTTCATAGTTTTATGCTATTTTTGTAGACCATATTCCAACCATAATGTGGTATTTAATGGATTAATTTCTTCCAAACAACCTTTCAGAATAGTGATAGTAGCTAGGAAATGACTAGCAATTGCTAATTACACAATTAGATCTTAATTTACTGTATGTATTGATTATAATAGGCAATATTTATTTCACCACTTATGAGAGTGGTGGGCAATGTATGCTTTTGCTCAGGGGTTTGGTGAGAGTCCACGAGGCTCCATGACCCAATATGGTATGGTGGAGAGAAAGCCTTAATGTGTTGAGTTTTATTTATATTTCTTATGTACAATTTTCTATCTTTCTGACATAGGATTCATTAAAATATCATGCTCTTTAGGTTATGCTTACGAAATAGTGAAGTAGTTGATCTTATACAGTTCATGTTAGATTCCATTGGGAATTGCTGATTATTGTTCTCTTGGCTTAGCTATAGCAGATAATTATTGACAAAGTCCTATCAAAAATGTTATGTTCTTTCAATTTTAGTTAGCGTTGTGTTGGGTTGCTATCAATTCCCTCTTGATCTTTTTTTATACTTTGCATTTTGTGCTTGAATTTTCAAATTGCCTTGTTGATCAACTCATTGTAGTTCTTGCTTGGGAGAGATAGTTCAAGAACTTGGGTGCTAATATTCAAGTTTAGATGGTAAACAAATGGATGGCCTTTGTGAGCCAAGTTCAACCAACTGTGAAGATCAAGTGATTATAATTTCGGTTATGAATGTATATCCTAGTTCTTGAACTCCCTTTCCCAAGCAAGAAGAGTCGATGATGTTCCATTAGCCAATATGGTATAATGGAGAGCAGATGTCCTTTTCAATGTCCATACCTTAATTCATTTCCTATAGAAGGTATGGCTAGATTTTATTTACATACTGTGTTCTATTGCAACTGTATTGCATCATCTTTGTCATTAATTATATAAGGCTTTACATTTTTTGTTTTATTTATTATGTACCAATGCTATGTCTTTATCACACTTACACATTTTCCTTTTCTTTGTAGACCATGCTCTAGCAATAATGTGGTCTTCCATGCATTAACGTGTTACAAACAACCTTCTTGAATGATGTTAGTGGCTGTAAAATTCAGTAATAATGTTCAAATAGACAATCATAGCATAATGTACTATATATTGATTATAATACACAATATTCATTTCACCACTAATTACAGTGGTTGCGAATGTATATTCTTGCTCGAGAGTTTGGTGAGGGTCCATGAGGCTCCATGACCCGATATGGTAGGGTGGAGAGTAGTCCTCATTGTGTTGACTTTAACTTTGTATTTTGTATGTACGGATTGCCATCTTATTGGCATGGGATTCAAAATAAAATTTATATGTTTAAGCTTATGGTTACAATGGACTAAAATAGTTGACCTTATACACTTTATGTTAGATTCCATTAAGCATTGTTGATTAGTCTTCTCATACTTATACTCTACATCAAACAAATTATTAACTTGTTTTTAACCAAAATTCATCTATGGTACTTTGTTGGTGGCTGTGAAAAGATCCTTTATTTGTATTGTTAACAATTGATGCAATTGTGAAATCATGGGGTCTCATGTAATGATGAATACAACTAATACTATGCCAGAATTATTACTTCCCATCTAAATGCACATTACTAATGTCATTAATTATTTACATATTCAACCTTATCCATAATAATATTCTATTTTAATTAGCTAATGAAACTTAATGATATTGATATTATTTTTAGATTGATACAATGGCTAAATTATGGGGTGGGCTTATATAATGATGTGGTTGTCAAATTATGGGTTGTTCTTAAATAACTATGAATTTACTTAGTACTATGCCAAATTTATTATTTCCTATCTAAATACACATTAGTAATCTCATCAATTATTTAAAAATTCAACCTTATCCATAATAATATTATATTTTGATTGACTAATAAAAATTAATGATATTAATATTACTTTTAGATTGTTTTAAGTATAGTTGATGTAGCTAGCATTCTTTGTTAGTTGCTGGCTAAATTATGTCGTGCAGTTATATAATGATGAATTCATCTAATTTGTGTGTTAGTAATGTCATTAATTTAGACATTGAATCCTATGCATAATAATATTATATTTTGATTAACTAATAAAACTCAATAACTAATTGAACGTTAATACAATTGTTCATCAACTGGCCCTCTGCATGTGTATATATGTATAATCTACAAAGATATTTCCTCACCAACTATTGCGCTCACACTACAACGGTTATATACATATCCTTCTTAGATCCCATTATGGTTAACACCCTCCTTTCCTCCCCATTATAGTTCAAACTGTAAGGGAGAAAAGGGATACAATATTGTTCCCACTCAATTACTTTCATTATTGCACATAATATATTTAGTATACTATTGTATTGTTTGCTAGATTGCTTAATGTCTAACTATATTCTCTACATCTGCATATGGCTACTGTGCCCACTCATGCCATTCACATTCAAATATTGTTGTGTGTTACTACACAGAACTGCTAGTAATATTAGTATTGATCACTAAACTGACATTGGTACATTAATTGTGCATAACTTCTAACTTTTACCTAATTAATATTAAACCAAATAATATTAAAACTCTCATATTTATTGTAGTTGGTTGCACTACAAAATTTTGAATCGTCTACCTTCTACTAGGTTACATGCTTTAATAAAGAGGCTAATGATTAATAACATAATAAATATTTGCTATCTTCACCTAAGGAGACATTATGGGCCTACTATGAAATGTAATATTTCCAAAGTAATATAACAAGCACTCTACATGAGCTAGAGTCCCTGCCATGAGCAGGTCTATTTGAAGGTGGAAAGAGCAAAGAGAAGAGTATTAGATAAAAATCAATATGTATTTAAGTTGATAAAATTCTCAACTAACAGTCTCATGGGTTGCAATGATTGCAAGATATGCACAAAAATTATTTATTGAAAAAGCTTTAGAAGCTTTCAAACAAATGCAATTGGCAATTGTAAAGCTAGATTCAATAGTCTTTGCCAGCACCCTCCCTACCAGTCCATCAAAGCATGATGACGATCGATTTTTGCCAAGTATCATCATTGAAAATGCTTCGGTAGATATGTATGCAAAAATGTGGAAGCACAAACAAGGCACGTGAACTGTTTGACAATCATGAAAAGAGTTTGCATGAAGGTTGAAAGGCATATTAACCTAGTAGTCCATGAATGGGTAGAGATCAACATTTCAAAGGACTATCAAAATAGTCTAGGGTAGTGCTCTAAAAAGTCCTTGTGCCAACTATTAGTTGGAAATGATAAAATATAGTCTTAAGGTCATTGTACATAGATCATAAATATTGTTTGAAAAGGGACAATGCATATGCCCAAAAGGTTCCATTGAGTTAAGTATGACACTGTGTGACAAGCCTTGTATGAAGAGGACAGTTGCTATACAAAGCAGTAAAATCTTGTTATGAGGTTTGAAGTATTCAGACAAGCAAGGAAGATGCTAGTAACCAGAATAGATCATAGTAGCTCTGACCAAGATGGATGTCTAAAGAATCATAGAGGTTTTGGATAGTGTGAGACACTTAACTTCTACAAATTTCATTTTCTGAGCTTGAACTAGACGATGACAACTCCATATTTGATATCTACAACAAGTAGATCAAAGACATCAAAGATTTTATTGCAAAGTAACCATATATGACAAATCAAACAAGTATTAGTTTCAATTTCATAGTTAGATCCAACAATACTAATGCAAATCCTCATGCATTTTTAGTTTCTGTGTATGTATTTAGCTGCAAAAAAAAAGATTGTATGATGCAAGAGATTTAATCATAGAAGATAGACACAGTAAAGAAGATAGACATAGTAAACAATTTCAAACACATGTGGAGAAATATTGTCCAAGACATTTTTGTAAGATAATTTTATACCATTTTTAAAACCATGAATATAAAATGGCTCAGAAATAGACAAAGATCCCCCTGAAGAGTCTATAAGATGGCAAGAGACATCAAGTCTATCTACTTTTTTGCTCATAACAGGCCCTTAGCTGCACACTGGTAACAGATAATATCTATCATAGTCAATTTATTTGTGAAGCATTTAAGAAAACTATAGAAGTAATTTATGTAGACATCTAAGAAATATAGTTCCAATAGCATTTAATGTCACTTACAAGAGAAACAGAGCTTCCATAGTCACATGAAAAATGATTGGAATTCTCCAAGACATTAGACATGATTCGAAGGGTGCACAGAATGATATTAGCACAAACCTAGCTAAAGTACATACCAACTACATTTGATTAGTCTCATTGGCAAGAATGCATAAGGGGCCAAGCAGTTATATATTTCTATTGACCATAAACTCTTCTTTCACATGTACACAAACAAATTGGAAAATATAGTTATAAAGATAGCTCCCACCCATAGATATCTTAAAGGTTTCATAGGTGCCAATGACCATAGAATTTCTGAACCAAATGTAAATTCTTTTTGTAATTGAGGTTAGAATGATTCTAGGGCTCAAAAGAAAGACAACCCTTATGTGTCACAGAATTGACTTGGGTTCTTATTGTCCTCAGGTTATGATTTTGATTTCCACAAACTTACATTCCTTGCCCATGACTACATGATTTACTACCATGGACGTTATCATAGATAGAGGCTTAGTGCTAATATAAATTAGTTTTTATATCAATTTATGTATTTAGATTATCTATTGTGCCCTCATTAGAGGCAATAGCGCATGCGACTACAAATATAACTTTGATTCCAGGCAAGCCAAAATCAGTCTCTGTCAGAAGGAGGTTTGTTTGTTTGACCATGACCACCACAACTGCAGACAAAAAAGGTGGAGGTCTAAAGATTTGCATCAGATTGTTCCTCTATTGTTGGGAAAATTTTACCCTCTCTTGTTAGGTATGTCTCTCAACTATTCCTTTGACTACAGACATAAGGTGCCCGTTTTATGTTTTACAAGTTGCAACACTAAAAATACACCCCTGCTAGCAACGAGTTTTATAAATACTTGCATGTTCATTTTGTCATAGATTAGAAAGGAAACAAAGCCAAGACATACTTCTCCATCAAGTTGTCTTTGATAAAGTATGAGATTTAATAATCAATTTAACAATTCATGAAATATCCTACTTGAATGAATTGTTTAATCATATAACCCAGTTTCTCCAGGTTTAATGCATCACCAAGTTAAATCATGTAGTCTTAATCCCTCAAATCCTTCATGCTTTAGAGAAATTGCTATTGCTATTGATGAAGGGAAGAGGTAGAGGATAAACAAGAGTCAAAACACAGTGCGGTTATAAAACATATAGGCATTGAAAAGATATAATTTTATATATTTCATTCATTCAAATCATATAATATTTAATATCAAAAGACAAATACATTATTGCAGATCATAAGGAATGTTACCAGATTGTAAACTAAATATATGTTATTGCAGAGAAATAGTTGCTTGCCAACATAGTTGTCAAAAGAGCATAAAAATTATGCAAATGGGTGCAAAAGAATGGATAAGAATCAAGGTACATCTTGGTTGCCAAGGACACAATTTTGTCAAACAAAATGATTTTTAAGTTTAAGTTATTTATGTAGAACAGACTATTGCCAGGTTTATAGCAGATATCAAAGGACAATATTCTATTATTATTTTCTAAACAGTTCCATCTTTCAAAGTCTATAAACCAAAGAAGTTCTTGTTTGCAAAAGGTGCAAAACCCTTTGATTCAAGGGCAACAGAGCATAAGCAAGGTTGACTACATACATGAAGAATTGGATCAAAATCTAGCCTCTCTAGTGGTGATAACATCCATCACCTTTTGTCTTAGAAGCATCTCCATAGGTTGATTATGTTGTCTTTGAGCATGTATGAAACAAAACAGATTCTTAGGGTGTCACATTGCTTGTCTCTTACAAACAATGGAAGGGGAATCAAAAATTTCTCCAAGAGCTTCAAAAATCAAGTTGAATGCCTCATCTTCTTAAATGAGGCATTGTGAACCTGCAAAGAATGACTGGGCCAATAAAGTAATTGTTAACCACTGGAAAAGCCAGGAGGCAACTTGCTGAGACAATTCAGCAAAACAGGCAATAGAAGTCTGCGATAATCACAATCAATCCAATGGGATTCTCCATTGCTAAAGTTCCCTACATATGTGAGGGATGGCACTCTTCCCTACCCTTAGCATGGTAGTGAAGCTACCAGATAAACTAGAATCAACAAGAACCTGAAGCAAAAGCTACACATGCAGAAGATTCACTGATTCTCCATTCTACCTCTGTCTTCAAAGTTAATGTCTTATTGTAAATTATGACATGTACAGGCAGTTTTCTATGACCTCTTTGTTATTTTTTGTGTTCATTGCAGCTGGAGTTCCTACCAAATGGGAAAAGCGGGCTTGAAGAAGACTAATGAAAATCACAGTGTGTTGACTATGGATTGCTACGCAAGACTTTTTCCAGGGTGGATGCTACTGATATCAGGCCTGCTACTGGTGAATCTGCATCTCAATCCACTTCTGCTCCTACTACTCTTGCTTTCATCTATAAATAGTCATATATTCATGTCTTTTGTTCCACCTTTTCTTCGAAGTTTCTAAAGCCCTTTTAAACAATCCAACTTGTGTATATCCTACAACCATGGTAACCCATGAAGCCATATTTCTTTCAAGTGATTTGTCAAAATGTTCAAAAGACTTGTCTATGATTTGTCAAATAGTTCACAAGACTTGTCTATGCCTTCATATTTTACAGGTATATCTACCAGCGTGATTGTAACTATAACATTTGATGAAATTATTCTATTCTTTATCTTTTGATGGATGTACATGCCCTATTCTAAAGCTCCCCTATTCATGTCATTATTTAATTAAAGCTTCAGTTCCTCAAATTTTTGACTATTGTACTTGAATATGGGCTTAATTCCTCAATCTGAATTGTCAATAAAAGTGAGTTGGAACTTGTGTATTATGTTCAACAATGGTTGGATTTTTTAATAGTTGCTTGGCTCCGAAATAGTTCATGTCTCTAAGCGAGGACTAATGCTTTCATATGGGATAATTACCAATAACAATGTATTCAAAACTATTTGGAGAAAAACATGTATCTTTCTGCTATGCTTTGTAATGGCTGAATTTTTAATATTTGTTTTGCTCTGGAATAGTGCTTGCCTATAAGGGGTACCAATTTTTTAATTTGAACAAATTTTCAGTAATGGTACGTTGGAAACTATTCTGGGATAAACTTTTAAACAGTGAAGGTGTAAGTATTTTTGCCTGAATTTGTATAGATTCAAACAGTTTAAATTAGTTTGATTGGGTTTACCATCATCTCTTGTGTCTCCAGACATAGCTGGTCATATGAAGTGAAATTTTGAGTCAGTCATTGACCATTTTAGGTTTGCAAATAAATGATATTGAACCTTTTTCTCAAGGTGAGATCTCATTGTGTCGCCAATATGCTGAAGATCTAGTGTATCCTCTTATTTTAAAGTCGTGTAGCCTAATGAAAATCTCCAGGACACGGCAAGAAACAAGAGGTGGTACACCTGCACATAAACAGTATTATCACTAATTTTATTTCCCTTCCCTTGATGTGTTTAATACTTCATGTAGAAAGAAATTTGTAACAGTAAAGTGGATTTCAATCAGAAAGATCAATACCATTTGAAAGTTGGGATTGTGCATAAACCACATTCCATTGGCATCCATAGAGCCTCTGGGATTGAATACCATTGGACTCAAATGGAAATCCTTCTGCTTTGGGTCTCAACATATCTAGCAAAAGGTGAACTAGTGTAGCCTTTGTAGCACTATGAGCACAGAGATTCAATAGAAGTATTTGAAGCATACCTTTAGCCAAAGGCTGCATAAAGTAAAAGATTAATAACTTATGAACCATATAATTTTTTTCAAAAGATAAGGCACCTGAAAAATCCAACATTTAAATAGGCTACTACACATAGAAGATCAAAACCAATATCTAACTTCTATGAAAAAAACACAGAAGCACTGTGTATCAGATTCTTTCAATAAAAAGTTTAACATAAGGCCTGGCAAAAAAAATGTAGCATGTGTTACTAAACACAGAAGTACTATGTATCAGATTCTTTCAATAAAAAGTTTAACATTAGGCCTGGTAGAAAAAAGTAGCATGCATTACTGGAACTGAATGTTATCATGTCAAATTGACACAAAGAAACATAAAAATGGAATTGATATCACTTTGATAAAATACAAATATTTTAGGAAGTGCTTGAACAATAGTTTTGGCATAGATTCTACTAACATAAAAAAGATATTAATCAATTTTAATTGCAAATCCAAACCCACAAGACTCTTAACAATTATTTTGTAATTTTATAAACCCCCCAGTAATGTTGTGTACCACATTGTGAAGGGTAAGTGATTTTCTCTTCTGCAGCTAAAAGTATTTGACACTATGCACAAATCAAAGTCCTCACAAGTTAGCCTTGTTAATTGAAGTAACGTACATACCTGAGCTAGCCTCAAAAGCTAAAGCATTGCTTTGAGAGCATCTGTATCTACCAGAGCTTTCCGTTCCACTTCTTTCATTTTATTGCATTACCAAGGGATGTGCCTGGCCTACAGCCTAATGTAAGCCCAATACTATTGCCCACACCCCGCTCCAAAGCTTGGCCTCCAGTTCCTATGTTGTGTCTTCTACCACCGATTTTATGCCTTGCTCCAAGAAAGCCACGGTTCTGGTACTAACTCATTACTCTTTCTCTCAGCATCTGTGCTTCTGGAAGAAGTGTTGGAGACAAGGCAGCAAGAACTGCTTCTGAGGAAGTTAATAGAACTTGAAAAAAATAGGAAAATGATAACTACTAAAATAAAAAGGCATAAAGGTTTAGATTGTAGTGTGAAATATGAAAAGGAATATCAATAAATTGAATCAGACCCAAATACATCCATAAATAATCAAAATCATAAGACCAACTAGTCAAGAATGGATGTTTACTACAACCTTTTCATGAAGCTCAACAGCAAAGGTTGCCATTATTGAAGCACTATCCATATTTATAGGGTGCCCTTCAGCTTGCTGGCTTTGCACTATTCTCTGTGCACGCTGTTGCGCTAAGACTTCCACTTGGATATCTGGAGGAAGTGCCGCAAGAAATTCTGGATGAATATCTTCTGCTTAAGGAGGTGTATGGGGAAAATCACAGGTTAGAGCAAGAAACTGTTCTTTAATTGTGCCAAACCGATCTTACAGTTTTTTGCTCTCATGTGTCTGCATTAAACAGCGAAGAAACAAAAAAAAACCCTGGGAAAAATATTTCTTCAGATTAAAAAATAATGCATTAGATTTTAAGTGCAAAGCTTAGGGCAGAGGAAAAATCATTCAAGCCCTAAACTCTCAAATCTTACAAGATTAACCTCAAATGCTCGCTGCTTCGAAGAAGACTCAAGATTGCCTCCAAATGCTAGCTCCAAGTCCAAGCCACATGAACGCTGTTTCTGTCATGGGCGAGCAGGCTTTAGCAACAGCTTCCGTCCAAACATCTGCGGAATGAACCAAGGCTGTGCATGCCATGAACAAAGATGCCTAACAGGAAGAATGCCACCTGATGCCATGAAGAATGCCCGCTTGCAAAATGTGAAAGCAATATGCAGCCACACGCCCATCTCATCCATGTGCCATCCTTGAAAAAACCAGACAAAAACTTAGGGAAAGAACCGTAGTATTTCACCCTCTCCCGATGATTGGACAGACTATTTAAAATTAATGCAAAAACATTTAAACCCCAGGAAATTAGGCTCTCGCGAATCCAGGGCAAGATAAACTCTAATTTATTTTTTCAGATAAAAAAAAAAAAAACAAAACTTTGTATTAGCACTTTTTTATAGCCCCCACTCCGTTCCCAAGGCACCAATAAAATTGCATTTTGGTCTATCAAAAACATTAGTCTCCTGCTTATAAAGGTAGGGACTAATAATCCATACGCAATAGGGAGGGTTAGCATGCTAATGAATTGAGGATTCCATGTCAATGGTTGCTTTAAAAGCTTGGCATATGGAAGATTTGAATCCAGGAAATCAAAAGGCGCTGAAGCCAACAAGGCTTTTATTACCAAACAAAAATCTATTTAAACAACCGACTGCAGGAGTGCTATGAGGCGTTGGGTGGTAATGAATATAAGATCATAATACCTTTCATGCTATAGGAAAAACATTTGAGCAACTCCCCAAAAGTATTTGTTTGAAAAGGAGTAGGCAGGAACTTGCCTTACCCATTTATTATTTTCGAGTACAAGCTGCAGCTATCTTGCCTTGAGCTCAAGAATTAAATGGCTCTAGACTCTAATATTTTACATTTTCCTTTGACTGCAATTTTGATCCATGGTAGTGGTACTAGCAATGTTTTTCCCTACAAAAGTTGTATAGCAAAAATTCATGAGCATGCTTGACCATCTGACACTCTTTGTGCATTTCTGGAGATAAATCGTTGACCATGGTATCAGTGTATTTTACTTTTATTCTTTTGTTTTCCTAGGAAATACATTTGGGTATTGTTGTGACCTTTTTCACACATCGTCCCATTGCAAATGGGGACCCTCGCTGGTTTGCTCTTAGGGTTTTGCTTTGAGTAGCAATTTCATAAGTCTCTGATATCTGGGAATTTCATGTCAAGGTCTAGAGTCATCCTCCGAGCCAAGTTGGGAGTTTGTGCCTGAAACTGAACGTAAACGTCGTGGAAGTGCTTAGAGGGCCTCGCAGAGGAGGATCGCCTGTGCTTTCGTCCAATTCTGACACTTCCTATTTTTTAGGGATTCTGCTTTTTTGCTTTTTGCTTTTTTTGTTTTTGGCATTTCTGGACCAATCTGGAATTTACTATTTTTAGAAAGTTGCTTTTTGCTTTTTTCTATTTTTAGTAAGTTTCTATTTTTAGAAAGTGCTAGGTGTCATTAGCATTTGAATCAAAATTTTCCATTTTTGGAACTAAAAAGCAAGCAAAAATCAAGCAAAGATCGAAAAATCATGAGAAAAGCTGAGAAAAAGTGCATGCAAAGCAGAGAAAGGCGCATGCAAGATGAGAAAAGCGAGAAAAAAGTGCATGCAAAGTCAAAAAATCAACTGGATAAGACCACGCCTTTGAGAGAAAAATCACTGAAAAATCAACTAAAAGTAAGTGGATCATGGTGAAATTCGCCTAAGTCTGGAAGAGGTACGAACTTTAGAAAATCCAGTTGAAACTTAAGAAAATCCAGTTTGAAAATCCAAGTAAAATTAATTTATTTGAGGAAATTCGCATTTCTCAAGGAAATCCAGTTGGAAAGTAAAAATTCCAGTTGGATAAAGTAAAAAATCGACTAAGGCATGAAAAATTATTGAACTGGACTTTAGGAAATCGAGTGAAGTGAAAATTCCAGTTGGGAAGTGAAAAATCCAATTGGAAGTCGAATTTTCTCAAGGTAGAATCGAATTTTTTCTAAGGCAAAGTCACTTTGAGAAGTCAAAATTCTAGTTGAAAAGTCAAGAAGTCTAGTTGGAGGTCGAATTTTGCTTAAGGAAAAAAATAAAGGAAAAAACTTAAGTTTTATTTTAAAACTTAATCATCAAGCCAAAAGGGATGCCTTGTTTGAAAAGTCAAAGCTCAGGATAAGATTTCTTTTTCGTTTTTAAAGCAAAATGCAACCAATCAGAGGAAGAAGTCGACCTAAATCAATTTGGGAAGGTTTTTTTTATTATAAAAGATAACTTGTGAGCTCATTTTTTATTATTTGCACAAGTCAAACTTTCTTCACAGGGAAAGCTCTCCCAAGAAAAGACGTCTTTTTCAGCTACAAGTGGATTTTTTTTCCTAAGTTCCAGAACATTGAATTGGATTTTTCTCCTCTTTTCTGGATTTTCTTCAAACAACTGCAGGTTATCTTTGGCGATTTTGAAAAGGAATAAGGATTTTTTTCATTGATTGGAGAAACTTCAGTATAAACCTTAAAAAATCCAAAAGATTATTTAAAATTCCACGAATGCTCTTTGAAAATAATAAAGGAAAATTGATTTCATTTAAGAATTTATTCTTCATGCAGCCTTTAATAAAGTTTTGGATTTTTAATTAATTTTTTAAAATTTCTCCAGCCAAGAAATCGCCTTTTTGCAAATTTATTTAAAATTCTCTAACTTCGAGTTTCTTACAGGCGCAATGTCTTCTCCAAAGAATGTGGGAGGTGGAGTTAGAAAAGCTCAAGTCAAGGAAGTCCTGAAAGAATTTTATCTAGAATCCCAGTTATCCTCAAAGTGGAAAAAAGTGACAGATACAAACTTTGAACAATTTAATGCGATTCAGCACAAGAGAAGAATGTTTGGCACAAAAAATGAAATGCCTACACCTATAGCCTCAAATATTGTTAAGTCTGGACTTCATCAAGCAGTAGGATTTCCGCTTGCAGTTCAGTGCAATGAGTTAATGGTTGAGTGTGTCAGAAGGTACAATCCTCAAACAAGATCAATTAAATCGCCCAATGGAATCACCTTGGCCTATTTCACAGAGGATTCAGTCAGGGAAGTATTTGGTATTCCCCATCGCCGGAAAATGTTGAATAGGACTCAGCAAGAATCACTGGCCATGTTCGATCAAGCCAAGGAATCCTGTATGGACATCATCAATTCCAACTGGATTAAAGAACCTAAAAGACATCGCTCCAAGTTGCCAAAGAGACTAATTTGCATAGATTTTAAGATAGAATACAGTGATATGATTCACATGCTGAACAGAGTTATGGGAACTTCTCAAGGAGCCTTCTTTGAGGTATGGATGTTTTCATACGTGGAGGAAATTGTATTGGGAATGGAGGCTATAAATTGGGCTAAATTAATAAGCGATAATATCGACTTCCAGTTGAGGAACCTTGAAAAAACTAAAACCTTCTACATGAGTTCTTATGTGGTTTATATTCTGGCAAAATTCACTAAGTACAGAGGTCTGATTTGTAAAGGCGAAGTGGGACTTCGGAAAGATCAACTCAAATCATACGATTGTTACCCGCAGCTCCAACTATATTACAGGGACAATTTCAAGATAACAAGTGATGCCTTCCTTATGTATATCACACGAGTTCTGCAAGGAACAATGCAGAGAAGGCTATCTAAAGAAGCTATGGCAATGCTTGACAAATTCTCCGTACAGACTTCCTCGATACCCAATAGACAAAATTGTTATGCTTGAGGTAGCAAGGCAACTAGCATATGTGGACTCCATTCAGACGAAGAAGAACAAACAAGGAGTAGATTTTCTAGTTGCAATTGGAAAAATGTTAGAAGTCTGTCCTTCGTTACAATCAGCCAAAACAGCAAGGGTAGAGTTGCAATTTTACAAGTTCAGCACCTATAATCCAAGGTCCGATTATGATCCATACCTCAGAATGCACGGGAAGAAGTCCCTTCATGTTATGCAGATCGAAGATTACTGGTCTAACCTAATGGACGAGTATGGAGTCCAGAAGAAGGCTTGGTCAAGAATTCCAGTTGAACTTGTGAAAAGGTGTGATTTGTTTCCTATACCTGACCAAGTGAAAGACAACGGGGACTACATTCATCCTCAATTTGAACAAGAAAAAGATAAACCTGTTTTATTGCCTAACTGGACACAACCTGAATTGACTGATTTGAACACATTGATGAAGGACATTTTTGCTTACTCAAGGGAATGGGTCGATGGCAAGATCAGCAAGTTGAGGAAGGAAGGAATTTCTCTTACTTATGCTACAATGAACAATAAGGACGGCCAGGAGGAAGCAATTGGCAAAAATCCTGTTGAATTTGCATATCCCAGCAAGAGGAAGGTAGTAAGTGGAAACCTTCAACTAGGGGAAAAAGAGTCAGCTAATGAGGAATTGGAGAGTAAGAAGCAAAAGGTGACTGAAAATCCCTCATCTTCAAGGACTTTGTCAGTTGGAGTAATTGAAAATGTATCCATTGTTGATATCGAGCCAAGCTATGAGCAAGAAATTCAGTTTCAAGAGTTAGAACAGGTGGATTCTTTCCAAAATCAAGCCTCCACGGAGTGTTTAGAAGGAGATGATACTTTGATGATTGAAGGTGCAGGAGATACTGTGATCCTTGAGGACAATGAAGAATTAGGAGACGAGGTAATTTCTGCTCTTAAGGGAATTAATGATGATGTTCAGTTAGAAGATGGGATGGAATTTTCCACAATCCCAGATTGGCTAACTGAAAGTTTGAAGAAGAAGTCCAGACCACTGGATGAGGTTCAACCAGTTGAGAGCATACAAGACTTCCTAGAAAGAATTGGCAAGGCTAAAGAGGCCTAAGAAATATTCTCAGATTACCAGGAATGATGCAGGATCTAGGATCTTACAGGTGGCAATCCCGAAAATTGACAAGCCAAGAGATCAGATTGCTCCTATGGATTATGAAGTTACAACGTTGGACATTGGGCCAACGACAATAGATCAGGATTTCCATGAGTTGGTAAACACTTCCAAAGCCATCAGGGAAAAGTTTGATAAAACAGAAGAGAAGAAAGAAAGGTTGGAATTGGAAAATTTAAGGCTAATAGAGTTCATTCAGCAGCTAACAGCCCCTTTGCGCTAGGAAGATGCAGCCTTTATTCCACCATCATCTCTTACTCTGGAGTCAGTTGATGTTCTTGAGGCTATGAGGATTACGAGTTAAGCAACCAGGAGTTGGGTGACCAATATTTCAAAGCAAATGGAGCAATTCTTGGAGAAGTGCGCCCAAACTTATGACAGATCTGCATTGCTGATAACTGAAGTGAGTCAAGTTGAAGACCATTGGGAAGATTTCCAGTATGTACAGGACAAAGTGATACCTCGCTTGAGGGTTCTAAAAGAAGTTTCCTTGCAAATTTTGATCCAGGAAGGTATTATTCCTTACTAGACAAAAAGAAGACATATGATGGAATAAAAGAAGAATGTGCTGTTATACGGAGCACGATTGAGAAAATTCAATTCAAAATCCTCACTTCTCTTGAAGGATTGACAGGACAAGAACACCATGACACGAATGGCTTAGATTTAGAAGGGTTGAAGAAAAGTGTGATGAGCATTTACTTCAAGGATGTGCAGATTATTACAGAGAACCAACTTGATGATATGTCTTCTCTTTTGACCTTCATGGAGAAATTTCAGAAGCAGGAGGCTAGATGGGAAGGAACTTTCACTCAGTGCCTGGAGACCTTGGACGTGATTGGAATGCAACTGGATTCTGTGTCGAATGTCTCAATGGAGGAACTTGATTCTGTGTTAGCCAAATTTCTTGCATTTGCAGCTAGGGAGCGATCCAAAGGGAATTGCATTCTGGATTCCCACTTGCTCGAATGAAGTGCAAGGTGTCACCATTTTCCATGCTCCAAATGGCGTGTTCTGCTTGTGCCATGTGTCTTTGAGTTTGTTATGCTTTTAGGGTTAGGGTTTATCAAATTTGATCTTGGCCGTTGATTTCAAATTTAATCTTGGCCATTGCTTTGTAATTGGGGTGCCTATATAAACCCCATTCATTTCATTTATTCAGGGAGAGACTGATGAGATTGTTGCAATATTGCTGTTTAAATAATAAGTGGATTCAGAGTTGAGCATTTATTATTTCTATGAGCCCGCATGGTTTCATTGATTTCTTCAAAATAGAGTAAATTTGTTTTCAAGTATTTTAGATGAATGAAAGATTGATAGTGTTGGAAAGTGGAATTAGTTCATACCCTTTTCAATTGGATGATTTTCAATTTGATGTGTAAGGTTAGTCTGAACATTAAAATTGCTTAATTTGAGTTCTATTATCTATATGCATTGGTCGAATTGATGGTGATATAGTGTAATAGGATATCTTTCGTAAACCCTTGAAGATTGCACCGTCTTTGTCTAGTTGTAGTGCCGTGCTTGGCGAAGCAAAGATTGGTTTAAATTCCATTATCCAGCATTTGTCTCCGAAGTTCATAGGATTAGTTCTGCATAAATTTAGTTCCTTTACCCTTATCCCTTTTTCATTTTATTTTAAACTGAAAATCCAAAAATATAAGAGCATTCAACGTTACATCAATCCAACTCCCTACTTTGAGTAAGTTCATCATTTCAAGGTCCCCTTGTGAAACCAGCATATCACATCATCCATTGAGCTTGTCCATCCCCCAAACCGGAACATTGGAATTACTGTATGACCTTTCTGGCAATCTTAGCATAAGAGGTAATTTTTCAAGAGAGGATAGGGCTGCCTTTGGGCATTCCCTTATTCTAAAGTGTTGGGTGTGTCACAAAACACGCATCAACAGGTATATACATATACTCTGTGTTATTTTCACTACAAGTTTGTTGTCTGCCACAAGATGGAGAGTCTTTATTGAAGGTTCATTTTTTTTCCACATATATGTTTGTATTTTCACAAGTTGAAATATAGTTTTCTTTTATTTATTTGTCCTTATTTCTTTTTACCTGTGCATAATCAAGAGGACTGTTAGTATTTATTTAATAATATAAATTTCTAGTTGCAGCCTACAGCCTTCAGAAGGTCTGCAGTTCACACTGGAGAGGAAAGAGGTTTTCTATTTTATTCTTTATTCTTTAACTATTCTGGCTGTAATGTACAGATAATGTTTAAGCATTATTTTGTACAGAAATATAAATGATTGTTAAGTACTTAAAGTGCACACACAAAGAGACCCAACGAATAAAGTATATGTCAGACTTGGAGGATTTTATGCATCACGCCTTTTAAAGTTTTTTTTCTGCTCCTTTCCTCAGGGATTTTTATTGTCATGCAACTGCATAATAATTCATACGTTTTTTCTTGCATAACAGCAATGTGTTTACCTCTGTTGTCTTCTGCATAACATAATATATATTCTTTTGATGTTATTTATTTATTTTATTTGCTGCTTCGAAGACAGCTAAATTTGCAACAAACATATATATTTATATTTTTTTGGTTGACAAATATTTACAGTAGAAATAGATTTTCTTTTGTTTTGTTTCACAATTGCAGGTGCTGCACCTCGGGGCTTGGCTCCTTGTTTATTTATTTTAATTTTTTTAAATATATTTTTTAATATTTATTATTATATGTACAATATAATAAAAGTTATATAATATATATCTAGTATGAAAATAGATAAAATAGATAAATAAATAACAATAATAAATACATATGTATTAAAATTTTGAATTTATTTCTTTTTGAGCAGAATAAATAAGGGATTTAGATTCATGAATATTTGATAATTTTACATGGTGGTGGGGGTCAATTTATATTGTCATTTCAAATATTCTATTTACTTTCTTCTAAACTTCATTCAAATTAGGCTACCTATGTTGTAAATTTTAATGGAAAACCTCTTTTTTTTTCTTAAATGCAAGAGATAGACAATTATATTAATTCCATACTTTCATAGTATTTAAAATCCCCCTTTTTTGTTCCCACCTTAAAACCAAACAAATACATAATTGTTAATAGAAAGAAATACAAGTCTAGATGTAGCTCTTCCTTACATATACATAAACTAATATACATCTCCCCTGCTTAAACATCCATTCATTTCATAATACCCCACTTTCTTCTTTTTCATTGTTAGACTTCCATGTGTATTTTCTTTTTCTTTTACAACAAAAGGAGTTAAATTAGACTTCATATGCAACTTGCACTATCATGATTAGAACCCATTTTACTACATACACTCATTTCTTTTCTTTTTTTGCCATCAAGAGCAAGTCACATCATTTTCTTTTCAAACCAGATTACAAGAGCTCATAATTTTCATTCATGTCAAACAAAACAATAGATTTCCATATTACAATGAATTTTAGGAAATACATTGAATCACACACAACTGAATAAGGAAAATATGAAACCCATATTTTTTAATCTTACAATATTACCACAATATATGAGGAAGCAAATGATTTACAAACTCATGAACAAGGTCTTGCTCTCCACCCTACCATAATGGCATCATGGAGCCTCATGGGCTCTAGCCATATCCCTGAGGAAGGAATTCTTTAAGCTCCACAATGATAAATGGAGTTTTTTCTCTTTTAAAAGCTAAAACTAGCATAGCACCAATTTCATGAATCTAGGTTCTCTAATTCCTATTTTCAACCATCATCCATACTCAATGTCATCTTCTTGCAACCAATAACAAAGGTAAATGGAGAAAGGAAGAACTTATCTCTTTTCTTTTAGATGAAGGGATTGAACTCTTGAATCCATCATTGCTCTCCTAGCCAAGCCATCTTAATCACAATCTTTCCAAAGGGGGGGGAATCCTCTTCTCTTCTCATCCTTTCTTCTATCTCAACTAGTGTTCTCCAAAAAAGAGAAGTGGGTAACACCCCACTCATCCTTCCTCTTCAAGATATATAGGAGTTTCAACTTGCAACCTTTGGGATGGGGAGGTGTGGAGCGCAACTACCTCCATCAATGAAATTATTTTCCTTAATAAACACAAACATGCACTTGGACAACCCCTCTATCATATCATCCTATCCTCTCAAAATTCGTCACTCATCATAATGAGGATTTTTCAAGCATCAAATCATGTCCTAGGGGCACTATTGCATGCCCAATTGACCCCTACCACTATGGTATAGACCCTAGGGGATTTAATTGTGCATCCCAACCAAGGAAATTGACCAAAGACCCATTTTAAAAGCCCATTTAAGTTCTTATCCGAATTTTAACTTGGATAATGGTTTCTAAACCTCAACCCCAACTTACATCTCATATGACTCACAAATAAGCACCCTTGCATCCCAAAATGTAAATTATCCTTTTCTTTACATCAACCCTCACCACCCTACTTGACAATCATATTATCTTTATATCTTTCCAAGCCCCATACTGGCACTCTACTTTCCTATACATTACCAATGCAATCATAAGAACAAATTCTTATCATATTAAATTGATAGCTAAACTGAGATTTTAATTGTACAACAATTCCATTTACAATTTTAATTCATATTCCCATTTATGATTCCATAACACCTTCATGATGGTGACAATGAAAAAAATATCAAGGAGAAATACAAGAATATGGTCAACCACATTATTTATTGTGGGTAGTACAACTTACCATCCATTTATGGAAACATATAAAAAAACAAATTTAACATTAATCATATGGAAGCTCGGGGGTCTTACAAGTTTCTTCTCCTAAAGCTTGAGAATATCATTTTGCACCACATACCTTTGTGTCACTTCATGACACCTCATATTTCTGAGGGGTTGTTTGATTTTGATGTTATTGCTCCCCATAAGCTCATGCCTAGGTTTAGTTTTCATGAGAATTATCTACATAAGAGGGAGGTATAGATTCATTTGTAGTTCATAATTCTTCTTTGTTCTCAACTTCATCTTTCTTGCTCCTAGAGATCTATAAAAATGTTGATTTGTAATGATTTGGGTTTATAGATTTAATTCTAGATTAGTTTTTAATTTTAGATTAATTTTTTATTTTAGATTAATTTATAATTTTAGATTAATTTATAATTTTAGATTAACTTTTAATTTAGATTAAGTTTTAATTTAGATTAACTTTAAATTTAGAGTATTTTTTAATTTTAAATTAGTTTGTAATTTTGGATTAGTTTCTAATTTAGATTAATGTCATTTTCCATCATAGCTTAGTTTTTGTTGTTGTGGCTAATTTTTGGTTTTTCTATTGCAATTTCTCATGTTAGGGATTGAAAACATAAAAACATGTTTGATGAAGCTTTGAAATCAAAACTACTAACTAGTTTGGTGTAGGACATGGTCAAAGGAATTTGATTTGAAACTTAGTGTATTCATTTTATTAGATCACATTTTTCAATTGGTGCTTAAAATGAATGACTATCTTTCTCACATAGATCTTACTAGGAGGTCAATAAACATTGTTTGTTGTGTTTGAAGGATGGTAGGTATTATTCTTTCACCTTATACAAACTGGGTGATCAGAAAATTAGACCCATCTATTTTTGTGTTTATACCTTAGAGGGGCATGCCTTGCAAGAGTGAATGACTCCAACTGATTTTTCAATCAAGCCAGTATATAAAAGGATGAGACTAAACTATCAAGTCTTCATGGTATGTAGGCCTTAGCCGTGTAGTGCCATTCAAAATCGGGTACCTACCTTTTCTTTTAAAGGTATAAGATCTCTTATTAGAGTGGTTAAAGCCTTGAGTGGCTTGTTGTATGCTCGCGAGGTGCCATGTCCCTGAGTATTCACTAGAACCATCTTGTGAAGTTTTCCAAAAACCCTTCTATTTGTTGGTGCAACAATAATCATTGCCAAGGAATCCACATTCTTGTAGTTCTTAGTAGAGGTGAATATTTTTTCATGAGAGATCCATGAGGGCTCAAAGCTTGGTTGACCTGAGAAGTGAGTGTTGTGGAGGGGATCTAGTGTGGCCAAGCTTCTAAGTCACCTACTAAGAATGAGTGTGGCTGGGGAAACCCACGTGGAATCCAACAAATTTATTTTCCTTTCCAAACTCAAGATTTTTGCTTCCATTTCTAAAATCAAACAATAGTCATGATTAAGAACAAACTCAAAATCCTTTCTATTTATAGTGTCTTGCATGTGTGTATTCAAAACATTGTCAAAACATATCAAACTTTACACCAAAACCTGATAACATTTCAACTTTGACACAAACTAAGCCAATATTTTCCAAACACGTTGTTTAAACCAAGGGTTTTCTCACTTCATTTCTCATCATTCCATCACATTCATTTAGCTTACTTCCATCACATAAACAAATCTTACGTTGCATACACCTTTTTGAAAACTTTGGAATAGGGAAACTTACCATATCTTGTCATAGGCCCATTGCTACAAAGAAAATTTATCATTGACCTTATCATTTCCCACATCATTCCTTGTTATTTTGGTGTAACCTTTAAACTCATCAGTCTAGTTTAAGGCTCGCCTTGTCAAACTTTTCACTTGTCATCCACTCTCCTTGAGGTCATTGATAATTTCATTTGGAAACATTGGACTATCTTAGGTTGGATAATAACTCCTTCCTTAAGTTTCACAACAAAGGTGCATAGTTATCTCAACTACATATCATATTTTTTTATAACACTTTGCATTAGCATCATTCCCCTTTTAGAC
Source organism: Sequoia sempervirens (assembly GCA_007258455.2). Classification (NCBI taxonomy): domain Eukaryota; kingdom Viridiplantae; phylum Streptophyta; class Pinopsida; order Cupressales; family Cupressaceae; genus Sequoia; species Sequoia sempervirens. Next base: position 212,513,439 of record VDFB02047230.1, read on the forward strand.
TTGGTCATACTTTATATTATAGTGACATTGTCACTACCTCATTTAGACATTCTCAAAATACCAAAAATACCAACAAAAAGTTGCATTATATTTAGGCATTTCTTATTCCAAAAATAACAAAAAAAAAATTCTTAATCTCATATCATTGGCATTCATGATCTTGAGCAAATCTTTTTATGGTTGAAATTAGATTACAAAATAAGTGCAGGGCCATGGATTTGTTTAATGATGAAAAATATATTTACAACTACACTACCACATTAAATCTTGACAACACATCTAATGATCCTCATGGAAATACCTTTGGAACACAAGACAACACAAATTTGGGACCTTCATTTCATGAGCAACCAAAGATAAGAAACCTTTTTGAGCAATTCCTCATTAGGGATAAAGATGGAAATGTATAGATAGAAGAGGTAGAGGTTGCTGCTCAAAATCCTAAAGTTGCCTCTCTAGTGGATGAAACTATAATGCTAGACCCTCAAAGATTCTTGGCTAAGCTATTGCTAGAAGGAGTCAAATTACCCCAAGGATTTGATGTTGATACATTACGCATTGCAATGCCACCAAAGGACAACATAGAAATAAGCAAAGGACAATCTTCACAACAATTTATAGTTTCCATACCTATTTAAGCGACAAGCCAAAATACCACAACCACCAACACCTCATCCATCCCAGCAACACAATCTATGAAACAAACCACATCACAACCATTATTCATGACACAACCCTTGGGCTCAACATTTACTTCCTTTGGGTCATCATCTCAGGCCATTGGGGCAGCCACATCTAGCATCCTTAGTAAACCTAATCCAAGAAAGGTTGTTATCCAAGGATCTCAATCAAACACAAGCATCGTGTCACAAGGTCCTCTTGTTAATACCAACACCTTGCAAGGGAAAAATATGAAAATTCCATCTAGTCAAAATATAAACATTTCACATGGCCATAACTCTTCTCAACAAGGACAAGGTTCACAAACTATACAAACATCAAATCCTTTCAACATATCATATGGATCCTCTTTTGGACATCAAAATCCACACTAAAAAATACAATACAACATGGCCACTTCACACATTCCAACATATACATCACATGTTCATACCTATGGACATGGTAAAACTCCACCCCACATGTGCCACATGTTATCTTAGCATAATACAAACATGGAACTTCAACATAATGTCCCCCAAAATCCCATAATAGATGCCTTGACTTGTCAAGTGGCCACTTCTCAAAAACACATGGAAATAATGCAATTATCAAACAAGAAAACATACATGTTGCATGACTTGAATCCATATCCATATGATCCTAGCATTTACATGCCACCTTTCCCTCATGGGTATATCATCCCTAACTTCACTAAATATAATGGGAAGACAAATCTGCTTTAACACATAAGGGAATTTACCATGACATGTGTAGATGTGGCCTTTGAAAAAACTTACTTGATGAGACTATTTCCTAGAAGTATTGTTGGTCCTGTACTTGAATAGTTTTCATTACTACCTAAAGGATCTATAAAATCATGGGATGGCTTAGCCAACAAGTTCATGGAAAACTATTCTTATAACATTGAGAATGATATTACAATAGCTAGCCTATGCCACATGACACAAGATGAGGGTGAGACTTTCATTAACATTTTCCAAAGATGGTGTAGCATGGCAAGTCAATATTCTATTGAAATTCTTAAAAATAAAAATTTGACATGTTTGTTGAGAATCTCATATCCAAATTAAAACATCCACTGCAAGTACATTGTTGTCCAAATTTTTTAGACTTGGTAGAAAAAGGTATGACATTAGAAAAAGTATTAATTGCTCAAGGTGAACTTTCATATGGCAGTAAAAGTACACAACAGACTTCCTCCAATGACAAAGGTAAATATTGGGCAAGAAACAAACATGTGACCAACAATGGTGTTGTCAATGCTAAGGTAATCAATAGGAATGGTCCCACTCTAACACTTTGAGGACCTTAGATACAAAACAATGCATCATAGATCCCCATGCCAATGACAAATATAATACAAAATAATCAAGGATGGGGACCCCCAAGACAACCAAGACAGTTCCCATGAATACAATACACTCCTTTACCTGAGCCACTTGAATTTGTCCTAAAGAAACTAGTACAATCAAACATTATACAGCTCCCAGAGCCCAAACCATATGATCTAGGACAATTAAAACCCTCTTGGTGGGATAACAATGCTTTCTATGAATACCACTACATCAAAGGTTACAAAACCTTATAATGTCATCAGTTGAAAAATATGATTCAAGAGCTCATTGAAAATAGTACCATAGAAGTTGAGGAAAACAACAAAATTCCAATAAAGACCATATGATTTTCAAGAATCCATTCAAAGACCATGGAAAATCCTCTAGTTTGGGTCAAAAGATAGACAACCATGCAAATTATACAAAATCCTCTTTTGACTACAAAGTTAGTAACCACCTCTGAGCTACTGACGACCATGTTAACACAACCACCATTAAGAAGCAACCTAAAATTGTTGTTACCATCTGTAGAGCTAAGATTACTATATTCGGTCCTCCTCCAAAGCAACCACAATCCAAAGCCCAATATAACCTTGTTGACAAACTGGGCAACATGTCTACACAAATTTTCATCCTTGAGTTGCGCATATCACCCGAACATAAAGCTATCCTTGATAAGGCTCTAAAATAAACCTCTATCCTACTGACCTAGACATCAACCAATTTGAAACCATGGTTGGATACTTAGCCAATACCCACCAAGTCTCTTTTTGTGATAAAGATTACTCTACATCCAATTCAAATCATGACAACCCATTACACCTTGAGGTCTTCATAAACAACAACAAGGTCAGATGAGTCTTAGTAGATGATGGAGCTAGATTGAACATTTTCACTTTAAAACTAGTGAAGGCATTGGTCCTATCTAAAAAATGTGCAGATAGAACTAAGAGCATTGTTATCAAAGCCTATGATGATGAAGAACATTCTTCTAAGGGCATTATCACCCTACCTATCAAGGTTGGACCTGCAGTACTCAATACCACATTCCAAGTCCTGAATCTTGAACTACCATACAACCTACTCCTTGGTCATCCATGGATCCATTTCATGAAATTTGTTCCATCCACATATCATCAATGTCTAAAGTTTCCTTATAAAGGCACTGGAATTACAGTCGCAAGCGATCTAGACACCTTTCAATATTGCAACAACCTGAAAGGGATTACTCAATTCAAAGTGCATGTTAACCAAGAGGCCTCATCATCTCACTACATTGATCCTTCTTCATTGAACAAGTCATGCACTTTATTTACCCCACCATTAAACCCCAAGTCCAAATTCATGATATGGGATGTGGAGAATACCGTATGGATAATTTACTGGTGAATGACAATGGTAATGTTGTTGGAAAATATCAAAATTTCAATGTTTATGTCAAGATAGCTATAGAAGGAACACAAAAAGATGGTCATGCTTGGATTGAAACCTCTTGGGACCCTAATGGTACATCGACCTTTGCCATATCTGCTTCCCCTCAATCTTTTTATATCTATGATAACTCCTTGTTTGACCAAGACATATATGATAACCCACTCTTTAATCATGACCCTGTTGAGGATATCCCATCATCATCCTTCCATCCCACTTACCCTCGACTAGGATATGAATCTCCTATTATCACCTCTACTAAGCCATATTTCCAATTCATTAAGGATGTGCAAGCCTCCTTTGATGTTAATAGTACTAAAAAGGATAGTCCAAAATATTTCGTTGATGGCATCGCCACTTCCATTTTTCCACTAAAAATTCCTATCACTTTACCTATTTCATCCATCTCACTCATGTCCACTTGCATCATAGACATGGATCAACAATTCATAGCTCAAGAAAGGAATAAAGGAAAAGCTCCAATGGATGAGCTATCTTTAAAAGGAGATCAAAAATCAAAAGATATAATGCAAACACAAGAAAATAAAGACAAGTCCTCTAGCCAAAATAAAAAGCTATTTGAAAAATAAAAAACAAAAGAAGATCAAGATAAGTCTCCTAGCCAAAATAAAAATCTATTAGACAAATCAAAAATAAAATTCAAAAGTGAAAATAAGCAAAAGTCAATCTCCAAGTATGCCTCTCGATCAAAAATAATTGGGGGTTATCTATCAAGGAAAAATGTCAAACAAAGAGATTGTTGATCCAAGGTCTCTATCCATGTCACTCTCAATCATACCATATACTCCATTCCATCCATCCATGTTCACATATTTATCATATCCCTCCATTTGCGATGTCTTTCAATGTATCTTTGATGAAAACCCCTTCTCATACTCTAGCTCGTTGGTTGCCCAAGATCCTTTTCGGTTGAGGCCTAATGGACCACAAAGTGTACACATTAGGGATCCTACAATAGCCTCTTTCATCCACCACATCTATCATCCTTCATACTTTCCACTCATACTCCTCATCCTGATCGGGTCCTTTCATCTAGCACAGTCATCCACACAGGATTGAGGCATTTTTGAGGTAGTCTATGGATCTAGAATTTTTCAATTATATGCCTAAGAGAGCTAGGAAAAAATGCTGAAAAAAATACAAAAAGAAAAAGAGAAAAAGTCCTAAAAAAATACAAGAAAATGAGAAAAATTCCTAAAAAAATACAAAAAAAAAAGAGAAAAATCCTAAAAAGAGAGAAAAAGTCCTTAAAAATACAAGAAAAAGAGAAAAGTCCAAAAAAAAACAAAAAGTATGAGAAAAATTCCAAAAAAAAAGAGAAAAAAAATAAAAATTAAAGAGAAATTTCATCCAATGGTGAAAACCTAGTAAACAAGCGCCTTCGATAAGTACCATGGTGAAAACCTGGCAAACAAGCGCCATGAGTAGTCAGTCTTTGCTTCATCATCAACTATCACTCTATTTGGTCTTCTACCCTAATTCATGTTAGATTTATCTTACATTAGTTAATAATTATGGAAAGAACTAAAGAGCTCTGAAAGATAGTTCGAATGCCATTGAGATTGCAAAAAATAGAGAAACTGGTCAAAAGCTATGACCTTGAGACTAAAAATAGTTCCTTTGACTTCAATAGGCTATAGAATGCACTAGTAGCAAAATAAAGCGATGTGACCCACACCACTAGAAATTTGACGAAACTAGCTTTCTGACGATATCTCATTTACCAAAAAAATGATATCGTATGCCAAAGTTATGGCCAAAAGAAAAAAATAGCTCCCTAGGTACATCTATGTTAATGACATCAGCATGACATCATGCTAACATCATCAAAATATTCTAGGAATACTCCCTAGTCTACCTAAAAAAAAATCTGGGCCTTGGAAAAAAAATGTGATTCCCTATTGTCAGAAAAGGATAGATTATGCTCTAGAAAAAATGAATATTCCAATGAGAAACATGTTGTCTGCCATATCTTGGCCATACAATGGTCTTTTCACATGTAATCCTTTTTTGAAATGGGGTGAAATTTCATGCTCTTCGCAATGGTGTAGGTGTTTTCTAGTTTTGACTTCTAGTTTTTCTAGAATTCTATTTTTCAATGCTATAGTTGTTCAATTCTTGTTTTGGAGACTTTGACAGGACATATCTTTTGCATCTAGACACATTTTTGGGTGTCATTTTTTTTGAAAGTGCATTTTTTTTGTCTAGTTCATCATGGTTCTACTAGTTTCCTCTTTTTCTATGAGAGAATTGTATTTTCAGCATGTTATCCTTTTTTGGAACTTATGGGCTCACATTGCTTGTACTTATGATTTTGTAAATGTACTGAGATAAAGTGCCTCTATATTGCACATGTATTATGGGATCTTGCACATCACTTTGTGCCTTATTGTACTCATACTATTATATAAATTTTCATGGGGGTTGATGTTTTCCCTTCTTTTTCCTTCATACCTTTCTCATGCATATGTGGCTTTTGTTTTCACATCCTTTATATCTTCTTGTACTTTCATGTCTATACCTTCAAATGTTCTTGGTTCGTCATCATGCACTACATTCCAGCATTTAGTTTCAATGTACTTTTCATACCTCTCCCTTGTCAGCATTATTGGGGGGTTTCTACTATTAGTGTTATTGCTTCCTTGGTTTTGTGAATTGGAGTGATCTATGTATATAGTATTTGTTCCTATGTACTAGGTGGATGTAGTGGTTAGTTACCCATGCATTTTGGTGAGATGGGGCACTTACCATATTGAAACTCTTGCATTCCTATTTTTGGAGGTGACCTTCCATTTTCACTTAATTAGTTCTTCAGACTATTGGTACTTGTGTCATCTGTATCTTTGAGTTCTTGATGTTTTCCTTGGTTTTCCATTGAATTCAAGTAGTGTCATTAGGGACATTCATACAAATTATTTTCTTCTTGATCCCGAGCATCATATGTTTTAGCAGAGGTTCTTTTTTTAGCATTTTAGCATTCTTTGATAGTGTTTGCAACTTCTTCATGCTTCAATGGTGTTCTACACATTCTTCTTTTTCAGGACTTTGTTTGGATGGAGGCTTCTCAGTCCTTCGCACCTTGATTTGGAGGCTTTTCAATCCTTCAGTTGCCTTTGATTTCTTTTTGGAGTGGAGTTTTTCCCATGAGGTTTTCTCTATTTCTTTGCATTATAGAGATCTTCTGTTTGTACATGGGTACCTTATTTGGCCTTATTTTCTAGTACCCATCATGCATTATTTTTATGGCTTTTAGCTACTCTCTAAGTTCATCCTAAGGGGGGGTGTTAGAGTTATCTCTCATTAGTTAATAATTAATTAATCTTTAATTGATTATTAATCTAATTTATTCTCACAAACTTTAGCAAAACTTAGAAATGCTTTATTAGTTGAGTTAATATTAGATAATTATCTCACATCTCATGTGATGTTGAAACTTGTTATAATCTGATCCCTTTCTCATTTAGGGCTTTTATTTTATAAGCATTTAACCGTTATTGTAAATATCTCATGGAAAATATTTGGAATTTTCATATCTTCTTGAAAGTCTCTTCCATAGCTTTTTCTTGTTGAAGAATATTGCACATATTTGTTTGTAGATCTCTTGCGTGGTTTAGGTGTATTTTTTTGTTGTTTGATCCTGTGGCTCATGGTTTTGTGCTTATTTCACAATTCTAAAAATTCATACTAAGGATTTTACTTTCCATCATCTCCCATTTAAGATCCATTATTAGGCCTTGTCATCTTTATCATGACTTCCAAACGGTTGACATCTTGCATCTTTCTCCTACACCACCTGTCCATAATAAACCTTGTCCCATCCCATCCCTATCATTTTTTCTTATACCCAACTAGGGTAATATTCTTGATCTACATTGAATTCTAAACTCATCATTAGAAGTCACTATACTCAAAAATCCATAAAAATCATAAAATGCCCTAGAAATAGCCTTGAAAATCATAAAATGTCTTGAAAAAATCCTTAAAAGTCATAAAATATCCTAAAAAAATCCCAAAAAATAAAAATATTTGAAAATCCAAAAAATAAAGACATGTCAAACCCTGAAAACATTTAGATAACTTTCAAAAAATCCCAAAAATGGAGTCAGAGTCAGTTATGTAAGTTTTTGTCATTTTTGAACTACATTGCCTCTACAACTAGACGTAGGAAAGGCCATATGTCGATGTGCCCCCAAGGCATTAGGAAATTCTTTAGGTGTTGTCAAATAAAATCATGATTCGATCCTTTGTCATTGAAGTAAAGTCAAGGGTCATGTTAAACTATGAGATCTCTGTGCATTGCTACATAGGCAAGGCCATCTTTCAATGAGCCCCCGAGGCCCTTTAGGTCATTCTTTTAGGGTTCCTCAAGTTAGTAAAAATAAATTAGACACTATCAACTCAGACGTGACATAATCATCTACACTTCAAACACAATCCCTAAATTAACAAGACAAGAAAGCCAACAAGTCTCCAAGTCAAATCAATCATTTGTTGAATCAATCAAATGAGTCAAACAAGTCAAACCAGTGAAACCAATGGTCTTATATAGGATGTTTCCTTCCTAAAACCTGACCTTGTCACTATCACACTTCATCATTTCCCTTATACAAGTAGTTGCATAGTCAAAATCAGAATTAACATCTTATATGACATGATGTTCCTTTTCCTAAAACCAAGCCTTGCTAAAATAGTCCACCAGTCACTCACTTCATCACTTAACACATTGGTAAAAATTTCTTGGTAAATAATTTGAATTATTTTTATCTTGTCAGTATGTTTTGTCTTATGTTTTTTTATTTTATTTGGTCATGTTACTATCCACATTGAGCATGTCCCATGAAGGATTTAGAGGAGCAAAGATGTCTTATGACTTGTCTTTTCTTTGATTGTTGTATGTGGTTTTTCTTGACAAAAAGACCTTTCCCTTAGTATGAGTTAGTACATTCCTTGTCTATGACTATTTGTTTTATAGATGGATGACCTTTCATGCCTTGGTCTATGTCATACCATGGTGATTTTTGTCTATTTGTCACATTTTACTGCTTTATGATGATAAAGCACTATGACATGCACAAGAGGCTTCATCACCTTCATATCCTTTCATATATCTTTTTCTTCTATCATTTCTTCCATCATCCATTTCCTTCATCATTTCATTTTCCTTCATCATCTCTTTATCTATTTTCCTCTATCATCTTCTAGTCCTCTCATCCATTTTGAGAGCACATTCGTGTTCTTTGAACCCACATGTCCTCTCGAGGAGGCATACCACTACCTCCTCATCCTCCTCCTCAATCTTCCTTTCATTGGGGCACATCTTTTTCTTTGACACAACGTAATAAACTACATTGTATCAAAGAGGGGAAAAATGTAGATGCATAAAAATTCCCTCATAATTATTTTTATCCATTGCATATTCCATTTTTATCATCTCCATAATCATATATCTCGATATTCACAAAACCATTAAAATATTATAAGCATTTATTCATAACTATAATCCCTTTATATAATAATTTAATCATTTATCCATTCCATAAGCATTTATCATTTTACTAATCATATACATATTCATAAACCATTTTTATCCATTGTGCCATTCCATTAATTATTAATTCATCCATTTCATTAATCATTAATCTATAATCACTTAAATGCATCCATTACACATGCATAATCATTATAATCATACATTAAATATTTCCATTCATGATCATATTCATATGCATATTTTTTAGAAATCCATTAATTCATCCATTTGCATAAATAATTTCACTTTGACAATTTTCATTAATTATTAAAATACATTCATATATTTCAATAAATAATTTAAATTCATAAATCAACTTCCATGAAATTAGCTCAAAATTGCACATTAAACTCATAAATCATTTACATAGAATTAGCTCAAAATTGCACATTTTGAGCTTCCAAACATGAATCATGGCATAAATCACTCCACTCATTTCTCATTTCTCATTTCTCATTTCTCATTTTGACATTAGGCATTCATCTATAAAATCCTTCTCCTTCTCACTTTTTGGGATAGACATTTTGATACATGAATTGCAATATTATTTTGATCTCATCCAATTCTACATAGCTTCTTATGCTTTTGCTTGTAAAATCTAAGAGAAAATTGAAGATATTATGGAAGAGGATAAAAAATGGAGTGAATTTCTTGTGAATGCATATGGGGTTTTCATAGTTTAGTTTTGTTATCGCATATGTTTTCATTTTAGAAAAAAATTTCATTGATGTTATGTTGAAAGGTTGATTTGGGTTTGTAGATTTAATCATTTAGCTCTTTCAAATTTTCAGCATCACAACTCCAAATCTGTTCCATTTCCTTCTTTACTTTAGTGGGATCAGTTATCTTCATAGGTTCATTTCTCTTTGTTGGATTAGTCTATCTTCCATTCTTACTTTTGCAAAATTATGAAATATGTCCATGTTTGTTGCAATTGTAGCACACTTTTTTTTTTTGAAAAAACCTACCTCTATTTAGTCCACATCTACACTGGTTATCTTTGTGTCCAAATACATTGCATGTATAGTAGTAACCTTTGAAAGATTAAACCATTCTACCAGCATTATATCTATTCATCATCTGATTTCTGCACTCAATAACTCTGTGTCAATATTTCTTGCATGCAAAAAATTATCTAAAGAAGGATTGAGTATTTTGATTCATTCTACTACTATATTTTATTGACTTATGTCCAAATTTATTGCAAGAAAATAACATACCATTAAAAGATGGGTACCTTTGAGCATTTTATTGTTTAATAGGGGGTATTCTAGCATGGCTTCTTTGATTCCTATTTTTTTGTCATTTCCTTGAGTCTTCTCTTGATTTTCAAGCTTGTTTGGGGTCTAGTTATCCATTGATATTTCTCCTTCTTAAATTCCCAAACCTTCATTATCTTTAGATGGTTTATGTATTGCAACTAGTTCATCAAGAATTTTAGAGCTTGTCTTAATTTTTTTTTCATGAATTCTTTCTTTTTCTAGATCTAATCTCAGATTCACCATGTCTTGTTCAAGTCTTGTGCATTCATCAGTCTTTCTTTTTACTATTTCATTCAAAAATTCCCTAGTTATTTTCTTTTCTTCCACTTGCACTTTTAGTCTGGTGATTTCTTCAGTTGCTTGCCTCAAATTTTCATTGATTTCCCTTTGTCTTCATTGAAAAGGAAGCAAATGATTGCAATTTTTTGATGCAATCATTTTCTTTCTTAATATTTTCCTTCATACCTTTGGTTTTGACTTCAAGTCTATGAAGATCTTCAAGAACAACATTGATTTATTCCTTGTCTATCATGCAACCATCTTCTATGTATTCAACTATAGATATTTCTTTCAGAGGAGTAGGATACTTTCTATCAGTCAGGTGTTCAACCTCCAAGATCTTCCTCAAGTTGCTAGGATTCTTAGAAGGAACCAAACTTTGATACCAATTGTTGAGCATATGGAATATTAAGAGGCAGGTGAATCAGTATCCTATTAAACCATTTGATCACAATCCATCTAATTAATAAAACATATCCAAATGAAATAATGAACGAAAGCATGAAACAATCAAAAGATCACATGACACATGAACACTAGTATTTTTAGATGGAAATCCCAAAAATGGAAAAACCACGATGAGGATTAGCTCACAATATATTATAACTAGTTATAAGATATTATAAAGGCTCACTGCTAGGACACACTATTCAATAGGGCTCACAACCACAAAAAGAAAGATAGATAGAAGATAGAAATGGCCACACAACCAAGATGTGACATGATACAAAATGTGCCTTCCTTGTACTAAATTTAGTTTCATTAAAGCTCTAAATGTTGACTCTATGTACTCAACAAAGAATAAAATACAAAAAACTACTCTACTTTAAAGTCACTCAATATTCACAATATCTCTACTATAGTTCTAATCATGCACATACAAATTTTTCATATTTACATCTCATCACCTTCCTGCAACCTCAAAAATTTCTTACATATATACCTAATTCATCCACATATATCAATTAGGTCAGCCTAATTAGATGTATCCATAAATTAAATCAAAATTGCCTTGTCAACTCCATACTTGTACCAAAAATATCTTCAAGCTTAAACCAAACATGCAACACTTAATTTAGGTTGAAATAGACCTAAAATAGATCTCACTAACATCCACACTACATATCTAATCATCATAACACACACAAAGAATTAGGTTAGCTAGGAATTAGACCTGATCACAAAGTATGCTAACTAATCAACACAAGCGATCAATCTAATCACATAATCTGGCATTGGTCATCTAGAATATATAATGTATTAACACCTTTAATAAATCTCTCAAAATTGAAAATTTTGATTCTTATCACTAGAGGAATGTGGACCAGATTACTCATACCCACTTGCATTGTACATAGCCAAAAATTTTCATGTCGAACTATTGTCACTTGTATCATTCTAACTATACATCCAAAACAGCTAAAATATTCAACATAGAAGCACATAATGGTTAGAAACAACATATTATCACAATATTAAATCACAACATAAGTAGATCTAGCAAATGAAAACCAAAATACCATATTAAGATATCTCCATTTTATTCACAAGAATAGTGTACATATCAATAACCAATGTTGACATCAATGACAACACATTAACGGTATCCTTGTTCATTATTTTGACACTTTTACTTTCTAGTATTCTCTCTCACTTTCCTCCTAAAAGATGATAGAATAGGATTAGCTTAGGGTTTTTTTTGTGTTCAATTGGATCAACACCCTTACATCTACATTAGAGAGGAAACTTTCCTTCTTTAGATATTGGATCTAATTTTCAAGATCCCACACCTTAAGATTAGTTCCATTGTGTCATTAATTTTATTTCTTTTTGTTTACATTTTTAATCTATTAATGGAAACCCTTTTTATTTGTTCTATTTTAAATTTAATCATTTAATTCTAGTTAGTTGTTGCCACACATGCAATGAATCTACAATCTAATTTGTATCAATTATTAAATTAAGTTAGAGTGTTGTTATTGTGTTTTATCATGTTCACCATAATTGTTGTGCAAAACACGGTACAACTTTTGGCTTTAATTTGTTATTCATTTATTCTATCAATATTAATGAGACTTTATGCTACCATTATTTTCCCACTATAATACAAGTTGTTATAATTTACATTTTCTATTTTTATATATATATATATATATATATATATATATATATATTATATTATATTATATTATATGGTACTTTTTTATTTTAGATTGTAAAATATAAATTTTTAGAATATTCTTAATTTAATATTATGAAATAAAATTACATTTTATATATTTAAATATTTTTATTATAATATTTAGATATTATGAATTTAACATTTATGTACACTATAAACTATATATATATATATATATATATATATATATATATATATATACAAATTTTTTACATATATTATTAATCAAAATATGATATATATTATAAGTTTAATATATATCTATATTTATTTTTTAATTAATAATTTATTATTATTATTATTAAAAATATTTTTAATTCATTTTTTTATGGTATTTGTTTTTTATTTTATATAATAGAACATATTTATCTAGAATATTCTTAATTTAGTATTATGAAATAAAATTACATTTTATATAGTTAACTATTTTTAGCATAATATTATAATATTTAGATATTATTTATTTAATATTTAAATACACTATGAATTATTAAATATAAATATAATTCAACTTGTGACATATATTACTAATTAAATATATTATAAGTTTAATATTTTCCTATATTTATTTTTTATTTATATATATTATATTTATTTAAAATGATTAAAATATTAAATTTATTAGAAGTTTATCTATATTTAATTTTCAAATATATTATATTTATTGAAAAATATATTCAATTTATATTTTATCTTTACATATTATATGAAATATGATGCATATTATTAAATATAAATATTATATACATAGACTCCCTTTTCCTCTGACCCTATCTCTATCTCTCTACCTCTACTCCCTCTCTACTACTTTTCTCTATTACCTCTTGTATCTCTTACTCTTTCCTCCTCTATATATTCCTCTCTCTACCTCTCCTTATTTCACTTCCTATATATTTATCTTTTTGTCTCTCCATCTCCACCTCTCTTATCATCTCCCTCTTTCTATCTCTATTTCTCCCTCTCCCTCTTTCTCTCTCCTTCCATGGCTCCCTCTCTGTGTGTTTATCTATCTTTCTCACACTACTTCTATATTCCCAAGTTATAGCTATCTCTATCCCTATCTCTACCTCTTTCCATTTTTCTCTCCTCTCTTTATTTCTCTCCCCCTCCCTCTATATCTATTTATAAATATATATACCTCCCTCTCTATATTTATCCATATATCTCTCTCAATCATATACACACACTCCCTCTTTCACTTTCCCTACTCTATCGTTATCTCTCTATCTTTCAACCTATATATACCTCTATTACTTATCATTATCACCTTCTTTCTCTCTCACTCTTTCCCCCTCTATCTCTATCTTCTTATCTCTTCCTACCCCTCTCTATCTCTATCTCAATATTTATACCTCTATCTCTCTCTCTCACTCCTCTCTATCTCTTTCTATCTATATATCTTTACATCTATCTCTCTATCTCTCTCCCAAGTACATCTATATCCTTTCCCTTTCCCCCCTTCTTCTCTCTATCTTATTAAGTCCATTTCTCCCTCCATCTCTTCTACTCTATATTTTTATCTTTATTTTTAACTTGATTTCCCTTTCACTCATCTCTCTATATCTTTATATCCATATCCTTCTCTATGTATATATCTCCCTATCTATCTATCTCTCTATATCTCTATCTTGGGCTATTTGTTTATCTCTTTTCCTCTCCCTCTCTATCTCTCTATTTCACCCCTATATATATATATATCCCTCTCCCTCTCCCTCTCCCCCCTCTTCTTCTCTCTTCATCTCTACATATATGTCCCTCTTCCCCCATCTTCTCTATCCCTCCTCTACCTATCTCTCTCCCTTTCTCTCCCTCCCTCCCTCTCTCTCTCTACCTCTCCCCATCTCTCATTATATTTCTCCCTCCCTATCCCCCTATCTATCTTTATATCTTAACCTCAACCCCTTTATCTTCTGATATATCTCTATATCTATGTATTTATATTCCCATTTATCTCTCTCTCTCCATCTCTATTTATCTTTCTCTATGTCTCTCTATTTTTCTCTCTTTATCTCTCTCCCTCTCCCCCTCTTTCTATATCTCCTTATATCTCTATCTTTATATTACTCTATCTAGCCATATATCTATCTTTATCTATCCCTCTTCCTCTTCCTCTTCTTCTTTATATCTTTATCTCTTCCTCTCTATCTATCCCTTGAGCTATCTCACCCCATCTATCTCCCTATCTCTTTCTATATATTTCTATCTATTTTTCCCTCTTCCTCTCCTATTCTATATTCATCTCAACCTCTATCTATTTATCTCCCTCTTCCTCTTTCATTCTATATTCATCTCTACATCTATATCTATTTCTCTTTCTCTCTCACTCTATATTCATCTCTACCTCTATATTCTTCTCTCCCCATCCATCTATATAAATTTCTCCCTCTCTACCCATACATCTCTCTCCATGTATCTCTAGAAATGTCCCCCTCTCTCTATCTTAATCACTCCATCTCTCCCTCGATATCAGATACTATATATCTTTATCTTTATTTCCCACTCAATCTCCCTCTCACTCATCTCTCAACCCTTTCTATCCATATCCTTCTCTATGTATATCTTTGTATCTCTTTATCTCTTTTCCTATCCCTATCTATCTTTCTATATCACCCTCTATCTATATCTCTCTCTCCTTCTCCCTCTCCCTCTCTAACCCCTTTTCTTATCTCTCCCTCTTCATATATCTCCCTCTTCATATATTTCTCCCTCTTCCCCATCTTTTCTCTCTCTTCCTACTCTACCTATCTCTCTCCCTTTATCTCCCTCTCTCTTTATCTCTCCCCATATCTCCCTCCCTTTCTCCCTACCCCCCTCTCTATCTACCTATCCATATCTCTCCCTATATCTCCCCATCCTTCTTCATAGACCTTCATTGTCTTCTTGATTTAGAGATTTTCTTTCACTCATTTTTAGAGACCTTTATTGCACAAACAACATCATTTTTGAATGGTCAACCAATTGAACTCATGTAATACACAAATTCAATTCTATTGAATACTCCCTAATTGACATTTGACACCTCTTCATACAAACCTATTACTAGTCATTTAATTTTTTTTATTATATCTTAGAAATAATTTATTTTTTAAATTATTTCAAAAATAAATAATAAATAAAGGAGTTCAAGAACATTGTAGTTGAAAGTGTATTATTCTTCACTGCCAATAGCTTAATCAAATAGTTCAATCGCCTATGGAAAAGTATTCTTGAATTGAACAAGTGGAGCTATGACACTTGGCAGCCATAAATGAAGGTAAATTTGGAAGCTTATCTATGTTATTGTGGTTGTTTATTGTGGTTTCTGATTGTGTGAAAGATCTAGATGCAATTCTTGGGGATTGTTGGATTTAGGGGCAACACATTTTCTTGCTCAAATTATGGTATCTTAATTTTAATTCTTTCACCTAATCATTCAAGGTGAAACCAATCTGAATTAGGCTACCAAACCTACCATTACAATTATGGTTGGACTCTTCCTTTGAAGCAATTGAAGACACTTTGGGAAATTTTTTGGTTGTGAATTTAGATACCACAAGTTTCCCTCACACCACTTTTGTCTCACATACTTGTTGACTTGGACACATCAAGAGACCTCCCAAAAAATATTATATTTAAGGTGGATGGTTTTCATTGGTCACATTCACTTGACTATAAAGACCTAGTTGTCTATTGTTGAAGATGCTTTGAAATAGGATAATTAATCAACAATTTCCCTAGACCCAAGCCTAAATTAGACTATTTAGATTCTTGGTGTCCTAGGGCTCATCTACACCATTATACTATGGATGCTCTTGCATAGCCTACTATGAATTTTCTAGATTTTTTTCCCAAATATTCTTGAGGTAAGGAGTTTCCATCCCCACATTTAGTAGAGGTTAATTCATTGAGTGGGGTTGAATAACAAACATATAGTGAAACAAGTGTAACCAATTTGATGGCTAGTGGGCTATAGTATTGAACACCTAGAACACTAAGAGGAGGGGTGAATTAGTATTCCTTTAAACCATTAGACAATAGCCATCCAATTACCAAAATGCATTTAATTACAATAATGAATGAAAGCATGAAACACTCACAAAATCACATGACACGTGAACACTAATATTTTTTACAAATATAGTATATTACAAATATTCTCACTGCAAGTGGAATCATTGTCCAGTGGACTCACTACCCATAGATAATAATATGGAAGAAATAAGGGGTGGTTCACAACCTATTGAACTATTACAATTGCATCTACAATATTTTGGAGTACAGTTCCAATGAAGTACAAAATAATCTTTGCAATGATTTGGATCAATGATATGATTTTATCTATATTCACACACCTTGCAACAAAATTCAAACAACTCTAATCAAATTCATATCATACACATGTAGGTGGAACACCATCCATGTCACTTTTCATTCATTACTCGCCTTCATTCTCAAAACATAAAAAATCAATCCACTATTTATATCCACATCATGTGTAACTTCAATTAGATTGGCCTAATTTTAAGTAACACATAAAAGAACATTATAATGTGCTTTCAGTATGCCTTTTATAGGAATATTTTTGCACTTACCCATAATTTTTGGTCATTTCCTTTATAAAAGTGTGGCATAGCTTTTAAATTTCACCTAAAAAGAGAATGGAAACTCTCATGAAATTCCCCATTTTCATGCACTTTTTATTGACTAGTATGTGTTAAGAAAGTTGGGAATTTTTACAAAATTTAATAAACTACTATATTTTGGGTATTATATCATGGGATGTCATCTACTTAAAATATTAATAATAATAATAATAATAATAATTTTTTGAATTTGTGATACCCTTATCATCTTTCAAAATTGAGCTTCAAATAGGGGAGAGGATCCAGTGAGCATGTTTCAATAGTTGTGATAGTAGTTGTTTATATAATGCCCAATATTTTTATCAATATTGGACCCATAGTTGTGACTTTAAAGTTGTTAGTGTTGATGACGACTACCCATAATTAAAAAAAATGTATTACTTTGATCTAAAAAGCAACCAATCATGTGATTCCATGCCAGTGCTCAATAAAACATGTTGTGAATGCATGTGTATTGGTCTCACTTTTTTTTTGGCCTTTTTGGACATCTTGAAAAAAAGAATGCTGATGTGGCATCATATTTGATGATGTGGCCCTAAAACCTTAGTTATAAGAAAATTACTTGCCAAGTAAGCTACTATAAAAAATTGGGAGTGATTTGAAATTTCCACTTAGGATAATTAGAAGCCCTAAGTTAGGGTGCACAACTACTGGGTCCTCTCCCCTATACATTTTTTTGCAAATTTTTTTTTTAAAATTTTCTCCTTGAGTTTAAGGGAACCCTTAACATGAGGACATTCTTCTTTTATTTTCCATCTTATCACTATTTTTTTCAATCTATACTTCATTTTTTATAAACTTTTATAAACATATTTTTTGTTATGTCAACTTTTAACTGCAACTGCTTACTTCTTGTCCCTACCATATTTTCAATTGCAAATTTTACACCTAGATTTAATGGTAAGTTCATATTTATTTTCATTCTTAGTTGGCCCAAAGAAAGGGTAATTTTAGTTTAACACTCAATCAATCAAAAGAAAATTCACAAATCCCACTCAGACCCCATTTTATTTTTCCCCTTCCATATATTATTTGCATTTTCATCATTACTTGTTGAGATGGGTTTATTAATATCATAATTATTGCTACTCCAAGACTTCTATGTAACATAATATTTTGTAGTAATGTACCTCATTATAATATGTTCATGAGAAATTCACGTGTTCGTTAACAGATGGTAAGAATTATAGTGTTGACGGTTGTTTCGATGGAATACAAACATTATAAAATAATGGGATTATGTTTCAAAGTTATTATAAGTGGACATCACTTATCACTTTGAAGAAACTAGCTCCTACTCAACATCTATCATGAATTGAAAAATACAAAAAAAGGTCCTTGTGTTAAAGTTCACAACTCAATATCAAAGACTAAACACCCATAATTATAAATACCATGTTTATTATATAACAATAAAATTAAATAGATAAAATCAATAAAAAGAATCATAGAATATAGACTTGTGGGGCCTAAATTTCTCAATAATTGATATCATATGTAATAATGAAACCAAAAATTGATAGATAAATAAATAAGAGGAGTCTTATTATAAAATAATAAAAAAATTATAACTTTTATTTTGTTGTCCCGCTAATGCCTATAGTTATATATGACTCACTAAAAATATAATTCATGGTAGAAAATAGGCATTGGATAAAGAAGAAATCAAATAAAGGAGTCTAGAATAGATTTCTCAAATGGATGTAAATATTCAATAATTACGTCAATCCAAATTGAGAGAAAAATAATGTGTAAAAGATTAATTTGAATTTTTTAAATTGTATTTCTATGAATTCATATTAGGAAAATCTTACATGATTTAAAAATAATGGATGAAAAGAACAGGTTAATCTTGCATGATTATAACATGGTTCATATAAATGTTGGGTGACTTCAACCATGATCTAAAAAATATTTTTTTATTTTCAAGGTGATATGGACCTACAATTAGGATGGTGTTATAATGATATTGGAAAAATTGGTCCTAATCAATAGTGAAATTTTAATACCATTGGTGAGTATGTTGTTAAATTTAAACATGTCTCCAAAATTCTATGCCATTCTCCATTATATACATGTAGTTTATGGTGAAAAAAATATTAATTATAAATGCCTCATAAATAAATTGGTCATGATTTAACATGCAATTAACCAATAAACAAAAATATTCAAGTGATTTGGACCCTTAATAGTTACCATTGCATTTGTTAAATTGATTTGGATTATAAGAACTATTCACCAATTGCTAAAGATTTTACACGAAAAAACTTACTAACTAGAAATGGTATCTAAATCCCTCTAAGGGATATATTTGGCTCTTTCCTCATTTTCTATTGACTTCTATGCTTAATATTAGATGGAATCTCTATCCTTCAATTTCTAAATAGTATTGAATATCTCAAACAATTCAGTCCATTATTAGAGAACTCATAGCTCTTTTCAGTTGGTGTCTCCTCTACTAGGTTCTTCACCTAGGAGTTCATCTGGTTCATCTAGGAATGCATGTTTCCACATGGAAACTCTCAAGCATTAGTTTTGAATTTTCCCTTAAATAAAATATTCTTGGAACTAGATACATGATTTCTTTAAATCATTTAGGGGTATGTGCATATTTTTTTTAATTTTTCCAAGCAAATAATTAAATATTAATTTTTTATTAGAATTTTTAAAAAATATATAAAATTTGTATGTCTGACCACCTTAACTTCGTCAAAACTTCATAAAATTCATTTATTTTTTTAAATCCTATAGTATGCAAAGCATAGAATGTGATGCATGTTTCGGATTCAAAAAGTGTGATATTGTGTGAAAGTTTTTCAATTAGCCTATCAATTAGGACTTTAGTCATAATTCAAATAGAAAATGAATAATAATTATTTATTAAATTCAAAGAAAAGCATAATTTATATTGGTGGAAAGTTGAGAATATCCTTTAAAAATGCTTTTCGTTTCATCAATTTTGGGTAAAAAAAAGTCATCAACCACATGGGCCATCATATAAGTTACATCTCGCCACTTTTTGGCCCATCATGATCCTGCACATACCCTTAGGATATAATTTTTTTTTGTTAATGTATGATTATTTTAAGTGGTTAGCCTAGAATTCCAAAAATATATGCTTATATTTATCTTGCATTCAAAGTGAAGGGTATGTGCAAGATCATCATGGAAAAAAAATGCCCTTAAGTAGCAAAAAAATTAGGAAAATCAGAGTTAGGCAACTTCACGTAACAAACTTGAATAATTTATCTATATCATTTCAAAAATATGTAAGAATAGGATTTGTAGCAAATTGGATGTAGTTTCTAAACTACTAGGTTTATTTTAAAAAAAAATCTATTTGGTGAACATTTGAAATTTCAATGCAGTAGGACTTAAATTTTAGGGAAAAAATAAGTACACATCTTTCTGACCACCCTAACCACATCAAAATGATAATATTTTAAATATAATTAGAGGACTCATGTCTTGATGTGATTCATATTTTTTTGTAAACTACAAATTTATTTTGAAAATGGTTGATATTAATGGATTCAAAAGAGTGACATATGCAAATTGGTGTTGTTTTTGTCAGAAAAACATAACATAGCAACTCTTGTATGACCCTAGTATGGTGAAATTTTTTGTAGTATTTTTAAAATCACTATGGTCAGAAGTTAGCTAATAGTATATAGTTGATGCACGATTTTTTTGATAATTTTTTTAATGAATATTTGATTTTTTACTAATTTTCTAAGTGAGCGCTTCTTGAAAAGTAGAATTTTGGCCATCCTCCCCATACAAATTTTGGAAAGCAATTAATTTTTTTAAAATTTGTAGAATGGAGTCTAGTTTCTAAAAATGTAATTTATTTGAAATTTCAATAAATGATTAATTTATAATAAAGAAAAAATCCAAACACTATTTTTTGGCAAAAAGGAGACATACAAACAAAAGAAATTATGGATGAAAGGCTTAACATTGTCAAAAAGTGAAAATAATTACATCATTGGATAGCTAAGAGAGAACCTAATATTACCAATATATTCAATTTTGTAGATATTGAACCATATGCAATCGTGATGGTGAGCACAAACCCAATTATGTGAAAAATTATAGAATTTGCAAAAACACGTCTCTGGTCGGTGGGAATGGCCTCCAAGCCTTTGGGTTGGTATTCCAAGCTAAATACTAATGCTAAGGCTCAACGATTTCCAAAGCAAGATATAACGCCAGCGCATTATAATGTGCTCACATTATTTCCTAGTTTGGACTCTTTTTTGGCTTATCCGGAATACATGTCAAGTAAGACATAACATAAGCATGTTATAATGCACTCACGTTATGTATTCCTTTATGTTAAATTCCACTCTATTGAATGTTTGTTGATATATTTGTATGTTTGTATGTGCATGTATGTTGGTGTGTCATGTATGTATGTATGTATGCATGTTTGTATGTATGTATGTATGCCTATATGTATCAGTGCATGTATATTGTATAGATGTAGGATTGTATTTACATATGTATTATGCTTGTATGTATTTATGTATGTCTTTAGAGGGAGGGATAATTTTAAGAGAGAAAGAGAGAGTTGTCTATGTAGGTTGTGATGCCAGGGAAAGGGCGAGAGAGTCTGGAGAGAGGGAGAGGGGGTGGAAGTGAGAGTTTAAGAGAGGGAGTGGGAGAGAAGGTGTTGGAGTGAGGGGGACTTAGGTAGGTAGGGTGACAGTGAGTGTGAGAGAGGAGGAGAGTGGAAGTGAGAGTTTAAGAGGGGAGGTGGAAGGGGACTGGTTTGAGTGGAGAGGGAGAAGGAGGGGTCTGGAAAGGGTATGAGATAGATCGGGGTCGAGGATAGAGGAAAGGAAAGAAGGAAAAGAGAGGACAGAAAAGATGTCCGGAAATGGATAAAAGATGGAATCCATCGGAAATCGAAATCATCCGAAAAATCTAAAATCGGAAAATCAAAATCAAAATCAATCCATTAAGAGATCAATCCGAGCATCAAAAATCAGGCGTCAAAATCGTTTTTTTGGAAATCAAGAGAAATCATCGAGGGGCAGAACGTGGAATCATCAAGGATCAAAAATCAGCGAAATCAATTTTCAAAGATCAGATCAGGCGTCAGTTTAAAATCAGCATTAAATCGAGGCGCTTGGCGAAGGCAAAATCATCAGAAGGCGTCAGGATCGGCAAATCAGGCAGGCGCAAATGACAACGGATATCAAACATCGCAATCAGATCGATCATCGGGCGGACATTCAATCAGGGATCGCGTGACGATTAAATCATCAGATATTATTTTGGCGCGATGATCAAAATCATTGGAAACAGGCATCAAAAAGAATCGAAGATCAACGAATCAGACATCGCGAAATTGTCGAAATCAGAATCAATCAATCAAAAGAGGTACAACATGAGAAGGCAATCAGAATCCGAAATCACATCAAACATCGATCAAAATCGATCAAACATCCATCCGGGCAATCAACATCAAACAGATCGGCTCAGAGGATTTTGCGAACGACATCCATCAAATCATCAGATCGGCGATATGATAAATCGGCAAATCAGGCAATCAACAGCGAAATGTCGAAAATCGAAAATCAACATCCGCTTATCACGATCAAAATCTTCAAATATCCAAACAAATCCAGAAATCAAAAGGACAAACGAAATCATGGTCAGATCAGGCGATCAAAATCAGATCCAGGCGAAATCAACGTCAATCAGCATGCTCAATCAGCATCCGGATCAAATCCATCAGGCGATCAAAATCAGGCAGGAGAAAAAAGGCATCAAACATTCAAAATCAGAAGATCGATCAAAATCAGGTCAATCATCAGGAAAAATGCAAAATGCGAAGAAGAATATGGGACAAAGGAGAAAATGGGATCATAAAAGATGAATGGGATGGGGATGGGGTGTGAATGGAGAGGGAGGAGAAGGGAGACAATGGGAGAGAGTGGGAGAGGGTGGGAGAAAGGGTAGGAGAGTGAAAGTGTGAAATCTAACTTTTGTTGATTTTCAAGCTTTGAGGGTTGTTTGGTTTCTTCAAATAGGTCATCTTAATCTTGTTAGATGCCTCTTAAAGGCATGTTGTTAAACCCTTCACTATTTGTTAATTTCACAACTTAGCACCTTTTGCACATTTTGAAAATTCTACTACCTATTTAAACTATTTTGGTTTTCATCTCTATTTCTAAATTACCTCATTAGTAAAGCTACCTCATCACCTATGTTGTCTATTTATGAAGCCTTGCATGGAATATATATTTCATTTATTTTAATGGATACATTTTTGAGGAACTAATATTCATCTCATTACCATGCTATAAGTAAAATTATCAGCCATGCCAAAGAAACAAACAAGGAAGAAACTAACAGAGGAAGAGTATGAAACCTTCATAGAAAAAGAGAGAGAACGGGTGGTGACATATCGTAAAAAGAATAAATTGGACATGATTTACAAAAACAAGCCAATTGAAGAGGAACCTCAACTATAAAAAAGAGAAAAGAAATTGGCAGCACAAATGAAACGAATGTGAAAGGTCATGCTAGGACTAATGCACATATTGTAGTTGGAGACACACCCTCTACCGCAAGTGAATATGAAGGGACACCATTAAGCACAAGAGATATGGAGGGACACCATCTACCACAAGTGATTACAAAGGGGCACCATTAAGCACAAGCGATATGGAGGGACACCATCTACCGCAAGTGAATATGATTAGACACCATCCATCGCATCTCAAGTTGAGAGTACATCATCGCTCGGATTTGACGGAGAAGGAATGCCATCATCCCCATGTGAAAATCAAGGTATGTCTTCTATCCACCCTCGATCGAAGGTACACAATCTAGCCCACCTCAATTAAATAATGATGAAATTGTTAATGTTGAAATGTATGTACCTAGGAGAACACCACCTAGAATTGTGTAGAAAGCCAAAAAAAATTATTAATATTGATGAGGATATTTTGCAACACATGGAAGGTAAGATTCCATAATGCACTTGTAGAAGATATGATGATAAGATTTGGAAAATATTTTTTGAAAGGGTTGAGACTGCAAGATGTCAACTATTTGTTCAAATGATGCGGGGTTTAAAGTACATAAACATCACGAAGACTCTTGGGTTGAGGACATTGAATGCATCAAGTGAAAACACTATTGTGAAGAATCTAATGGATGCTTATGAGAGTGTGGGTAAGACCTCATGCTCAAAGGATAGTAATGTCACCCAATGTGTCCTTACATTGACTTTGGTAAGCTATCAAACAAACATATATCATCTCATTAAAAAGACAAGTGAACAAATGGGAATTATTAGAAAAACATTATCAAGGAATGGCTGAACTCCATGGTTATAAAGTATTGTGAAAGCTGAATGAACTTGTACTAGTGGCCAATGTTGAAGACTATTATTGATGATTAAAATAAATTTATTCAAGATGTTGGCTAGGAATTTTTTAATATGGAAGATAGATATTCTGATTTTGATAACTCAGAAGAGTCAGATCAAGGATATGAACCCTCTAATGTAGAAGAGGAATCATAATCACTCTTCATATTGCAGGTACCAGCTTGAATACCAACTACAATGGAAACATTGAAATTCCTTAGTAGTATTTATGTAAGGGAAATTTTGTTTAGATGCAAGGATTCAAAGCACATCAATCATGTGGTACAGATGATTAAATCCTAGAGACGATTTGTAGAAATGAAAGTATGAAAAGGCATAGAGAGCTACATTGGTGACTTAGGAGAAACTTCATCTTTCAAAAACAAAGCTAATTAGGTTGGCAGACGTGTGGATCAAGCCAACATTTGGTGGAAGAGGAAGAAAGATGACTAGAACTCTGGAGGCGCACCATACTAGATTTCAATATTCAACCATGAGAGAAGAAGAGAGAGTTGATATCATGTATCAAAACATTAAGCATGCATTCTTCCAACCAGTAGAGAAGGAGATGTTTAATTTTCTTCATTTTCATTTGCATAACCATATCAAGGCATGGGAACCAGGAAGACCAAGGATGTCTAGTTTTATGTGGAGGTAATGCACGTGGTCCAAACTTTAGGAGGGGAAAGAAGTTCAATGTATGATCCTAATGGAATTGAGGAAGAACAACAAGAGAGGGACAAGAAAAATAAAACCAATATACATAGTTTCAAGGATTTGTCAAGCGAGTAAGAGAGCTATGGGAGGAGCCTCATCTAAAAGATTTTGAACGAGAGTTTGATATACTATTTAGAGAGCTTGGTTTTCATGGAGTTCCTTTCAAAGCCTCTACTTTTATTATTCCTATGGTAAACAAGTATAATAACCTTCAATTCCTTGAAGGAGAGTGTCATGCCGTCACGAACCCGAAAGGAACTAAAACAACGGAACAATTTTTTTTTAAAAGAATATAATAACATACTTAAGTAGTACAACATAACAATATATTAAGAGGCACAACTTGTTCCAATGGGGTACACGAAGTGACATGACTATTCTAACCCATAACATCAATAAAAAGATAAACAATAATTAAACAATTATATAAATCTATTAATTCCCATTCATCATTAAAATATCCATTAAACAATACCGTTATCAATACCATATGCACATGTGACAATACATGTAATTATACAGATATAAAATGTTACATATTTCAATAGATACAACATAACGTAACCAACTATTACAAGTGACAATTCATGAATACATACAAGGCCTGAATATACATTACATCCCAAGTGATAATAAAATACAATTAACTGAAGATACATCTCAATAACTACATATCCAAATTACATCGAGGTCACCCCATCACACGTGGGAGACGATACATCAATAAATACATTAAATACATTACAACTAAAGTATATACAACTATCTGGTACATAAGAATAACTGGATCATCAACATCTTCCAAAAGCCCTGCAATAAAGATACACCTGCAATAGAAGGGGAAACCCAACGGGGTGCGAAGCACGTTCCACCCAACCACCCCCGTGCTGAGAGTAGACAAGGAAGGGTCCCCGACCAAGTACGTCTAACAACAACAAAGACTAACTCCAAGAAGATAACTTAACACCAAAGACCACATGGTAACACAACAATGGCAAATCCAACAGGCACAACAAACCACTGAAGAACATAACAACCAAACATAATCCAATCATCAATGAAACTCGGACATAATATTGATTATTACTTACAACAATAACCAAAGACAAATCAATTAATCACTTCCAGAGGACTTCAGTAAATCAATACAAACAGAATGTTAGACGAGAGTGTCATCGCATGGTTTCACATGGATTCTCCAGACAACCTATTACAAGGTGCCGCCTCCATCTCTATATGGATTCTCCAGACAACCCAGTTAAGGTGCCGCTTCCATCTATGGTTCTCCAGACGACCTATCTCAAGGCGCCGCTCCATAGGGTCACTCATGCGGAGTCATTGACCTTTCGTGAGGACAAGGTAATGACCTTGCCAACCACGGCCTTCTCAGTCCCCTTTAGTCTGTGATAGCACTAACAGGCGAACGAGGCTTCACAATTATCTTATTAGTGTTTGATCCCCACCCGTGGTTTATTACTTTCGTTATCACTGATTAATCTAACTCTATGTGGGTTACCCTGACAGCCCCTTTGTGCGCCGGCCCCCACTAGAGCCACTCTCTCTAGACACTCTAGCACAAGAATATCCAACTCACAGGATTGTAACAACAAGGAAAACCGAACCAACAATGGCTCAATCGCGAGGCACAACCCTCTCGCCCAAAATCACATGTATGACATTCATAAACGTTACGATCCAAGTATACATCAATACCACATCCGAAGCCAAAACATATGGACAACATCAAAATACAAGATCGAGCCCAAATACAAAATCCTCGCCTCTGGAAATCCTATCCACAACTTAGAATCCTATAAATGAATAAGTTGACTCAAAGGTTTTCTACATGACTTAGACTCAAGTTTAAGAAAATCAAATTAAATCAACATGCATGATCTCAAGAGTAACCAAAGAATAAACAACGCCATAATACAGTTAACCATGAACAACAATTTCCATCAAATAAATAAATCCACAACTCAAAAATAAGTAACTAAATCAAACACATCGTTTACTTATAATTTTCTCAATCAAACTATATCATTGCATGTCAATAAATATTATATCATTAATTCAGAATATCAAAATATCGTATTCTTAAAATATATTTATACATTAAAATATATATTAAATTTCAAAAATGAATTACACAAATATATATATATATTAAAAATAAAATACTTTTGCAAAAAAAATCATTATCCCAAACGTATATTACGAAATCCAAAATATTCTCATTTAAAAACAAAAATTATATTTTATTAAAATAATTAACAATTAATAAATAATAATAATAATAATCATATATATTAAATAATATATAATATATATAAATTAATATATATATTAAATAATATTAATATATATATTAATTAATATATAATATATATTAAAATAATATATAATATATAAATACAAACGCGCAACAAATAAAACAAAAACAAAAAATATTAACACGATACGTCCACATGATGCTGCGTGCCCGCAGTCGCTTCAGTGCTGTGACACCACAGTGCGGTCGCGGTGACGCTGACCCGCCATAGAACGGGCCGGCCTAGGCTGGAGTCGCTGACTTTGATTTCTCATTGTCTTTTAACCGATGGCTGCAAAGACGACCATTAGAACCGATGAAATTGACTTCATTTAGACCCCAAATTTCCCCAATTCAAAATTTTTTTTATTTAATATAATTTATTTTTTAGTTTTTTTTAAATTTTATATTATTTTCAAACAACCTCACTTTTATTTTCAGTCGCCCATTCGGGCACGAAAATCAAACACACAGAACCTATTTAAATTTATATATATTTATGTTTTTATATTATATTATTTTTATTTTTATAATCCAGAATAACCGTTCAACCCAGAGCATAGTATATATGCTTGAATGGAAGAATAGAGTTAAATATTTATATGTATAGATAGAAGAACTATATATATATATATATATATTTAACACAAATGACTCAACAGATGGCATGAATTTAAAATTGTTTTTCTTTAACAGAACAAGAGGAAACTGGGTTCAGAAATTAAATTTATAATAATAACTATTTTCTTTTCCGACACAATTATTTCAACAACTACATATTATAATGAAGAAATTCAGAGTATTTTATTATAGTTTTCCTTTCAAGAACTACAGGTTTTCAAATCATAACCGATAGATTTTTCCCTACTAATACAGATCTAACATGCAAACTCAGCCTTCAATCCAAAACGATTTTTATTTCAAATACAATAAATTTGCACAACTAAATTATATTGAAGAAATTTTTAAAAGAAGATTCTACTGAAGTTTCTAAAGAAGATTCGAGGTTTTCATTTAAATAAATTTCAAACCACAGAATTTCTTTCTATAAATTTTTCAATACATGCATCAACAGGTATTATTCAAAGCACAGTAAAATAATAAATAGCAAAGGAAGAACCTGGTATCCTTCGTCTGAAGAAGAAAATCCCTTGTGAAGCCTTCTTTCGAATTCCTCCTGCAGCTCCTTCTCGATCGCCTCCTGCGACTCCCTTCTCCAATCTATCTATTTTCCAATCAATTATTTTCTCTGAAGTTCTTACCCAAATTTCTTATCTTATCTTTTTATTTTTTTATTTTTTATTCCTCTTTTCCCAGATCCCCAAAACCATAGAGTAGAACTCCTGTGTGTGAATATCATCTTCTCATAAAAATAATAATAAATCAAAATAAAACTCAATAAAGCTTCCCTGCTTTCTTTTCTCAAAAAGCATGCTTCCTATTGGTCCTTTTCAGCTTTTAAAAGCACAAATTTATCTACAGTTTTTAATTTAAAATAATTTATTTAAACAAGATATTATCTATGCTAAATTAATATTAATAAAAGTTATTATTTAATTATCTTCAACAATAATTATTTAATTTAATTATTGTCAACATTATTAATTAAAAATAATTATTTACTCTTTTAAATAAATTAAATCACCTTTTTAATTTATAATATATTTAAATTTAATATTCAACTAACACACAATTAAATCAACCAACTAAACAACTTTAATCCAATATCATATAAAATAAGGTTAATAAAATAAACATGAACCTTAAATCAACTGAATACCTCAACAAAACAAACTACACAAACAACTAGAATGAAAACCACAGTCATAACATGATTCACAACAGACGACGGACTTGGGACGGGGACGCTTCCAAACCTACTCCCTTTTTCAACATTTTTACCCGTTGGGCTAGTTTATTGCTCGCCCTGTCCTGCCGAAGCAGGTGGAATCGAGACTTATTCCTGCAATCCTGCATCCAAGCAAACGTCAAACAGCACATGTATACATATAAATATAAAAACTCAACATCCTACCGTGAGAAGGAATTGCAGTGTAGCAGGGCACTCGTGAACGAGTGATGCTACCCTGTCCTCTCACCTAATCTACTCTAACAATTACAATGTCAATAGCAACTAACATTTCTAACAAAATAGATCATAAGATAACATTATACTAAACTACTGCATCATAATTAATTACTAACCATTGCATTATAAAATAACACAGAATTCAAATCACATGATCACCCTACGATTATCACATCGACATTTAAAACATTAGAGAGAAAGCATTACCTAATAAAATAATCCAAACCCTACATATAGAGTATCATAAATCATAATAAAATATCAATTGTAGCTATCAATTAAACTACACAACCACACACACCAAAATGATGAATCAGTCACCAATACAAATCAGTATCACGCTACACACAAGAGAAATCAATAGTAGCAATTAGTATTAGAAAACATGGGGGTATTACATCCTCCCCCCCTAGGATATGGCTTACTCCTGGAAGCCAGTAACTATATATATATATTTATAAAATAGATAAGATTAAGCATACAACAACCACAGAGAGAACACGCCACAAGTCTTTATAACTAACCACATATTCATTATATTCCTATTACCATATTCCATAATTCCATACCATATAACACGCAAAAGCAACTCCAACACACATTGGGTCAATCAGGAAATCGCTTGCACAAGAAGACATACAAGGGTGGACATAACAGCAAAGCTGGTTGTCATCCACCACACACAACACACAAAATTCCCACGCAACACAACTGTCCATAATGCATTCTTCCAGTAGAAAGGATATCGGTGCATTGTACACTACACCGAGGGTCCTATCCCTTCCACTAGTTTCCTGCGTCCTTGGACCTACACCACGTAACAACGACTTCCGGGTAGACCAATCAGATCAACCCAAAAAGGAAAACATAGACTAACGAAAAAAAAACACCTAGGTCAACGCCATGGCTCATAATGCCTAGAGTATTACCTACGCAACTGACAACTTAATGGGTCCACATTATCCCAGAGCGCCCAGTGTTTAAACTTGGGCTCTGATACCAAGCTGTCACGCCCCGCCGTGCGAACCCCAAAGGAACTAAAACAATGGAACAATTTTTTTTTTAAAAGACTATGATAACACACTTAAGTATTATAACATAACAATGTATTAAGAGGCACAACTTGTTCCAATGGGGTACACGAAGTGACATGACTATTCTAACCCATAACATCGATAATAAATTAAACCATAATTTAACAGTTACATATATCCATTCATTCTCATTTCACCATTTAAGATATCTGTTAAACAATGACCATATTAACACCATATGCACATATGACAAAACATGGAATTATAAATATATAGAGTGTTACATATTTCGATAGATACAACATAACGTAACCAACTATTACAAGTGATAGTTCTTGAATCAAAACATGGCTCGAATATACATTACATCCCAAGAGATAATGAAATACAACAGACTGAAGGTACATCTCAATAACTACATATCCAAATTACATTGAGGTCATCCCATCACACGTGGGAGACGATACATCAATAAAAACATTAAATACAATACAACTATCTGGTACATAAGAATAACTGGAACATCAACATCCTCCAAAAGCTTTGCAATAAAGATACACCTGCAATAGAAAGGGAAACCCAACGGGGTGCGAAGCACGTTCCACCCAACCACCCCCGTGCTGAGAGTAGACAAGGAAGGGTCCCCGACCAAGTACGTCTAACAACAACAAAGACTAACTCCAAGAAGATAACTTAACACCAAAGACCACATGGTAACACAACAATGGCAAATCCAACAGGCACAACAAACCACTGAAGAACATAACAACCAAACATAATCCAATCATCAATGAAACTCGGACATAATATTGATTATTACTTACAACAATAACCAAAGACAAATCAATCAATCACTTCCAGAGGACTTCAGTAAATCAATACAAACAGAATGTTAGACGAGAGTGTCATCGCATGGTTTCACATGGATTCTCCAGACAACCTACTACAAGGTGCCGCCTCCATCTCTACATGGATTCTCCAGACAACCAAGTTAAGGTGCCGCTTCCATCTATGGTTCTCCAGACGGCCTATCTCAAGGCGCCGCTCCATAGGGTCACTCATGCGGAGTCATTGACCTTTCGTGAGGACAAGGTAATGACCTTGCCAACCACGGCCTTCTCAGTCCCCTTTAGTCTGTGATAGCACTAACAGGCGGACGAGGCTTCACTATTATCTTGTTAATGTTTAATCCCCACCCGTGGTTTATTACTTTCGTTATCACTGATTAATCTAACTCTATGTGGGTTACCCTGACCGCCCCTTTGTGCGTCGGCCCCCACTAGAGCCACTCTCTCTAGACACTCTAGCACAAGAATATCCGACTCACAGGATTGTAACAACAAGGAAAATCGAACCAACAATGGCTCAATCGCGAGGCACAACCCTCTCGCCCAAAATCACATGTATGACATTCATAAACGTTACGATCCAAGTATACATCAATACCACATCCGAAGCCAAAACATATGGACAACATCAAAATACAAGATCGAGCCCAAATACAAAATCCTCGCCTCTGGAAATCCTATCCACAACTTAGAATCCTATAAATGAATAAGTTGACTCAAAGGTTTTCTACATGACTTAGACTCAAGTTTAAGAAAATCAAATTAAATCAACATGCATGATCTCAAGAGTAACCAAAGAATAAACAACGCCATAATACAGTTAACCATGAACAACAATTTCCATCAAATAAATAAATCCACAACTCAAAAATAAGTAACTAAATCAAACACATCGTTTACTTATAATTTTCTCAATCAAACTATATCATTGCATGTCAATAAATATTATATCATTAATTCAGAATATCAAAATATCGTATTCTTAAAATATATTTATACATTAAAATATATATTAAATTTCAAAAACGAATTACACAAATATATATATATATTAAAAATAAAATACTTTTGCAAAAAAAATCATTATCCCAAACGTATATTACGAAATCCAAAATATTCTCATTTAAAAACAAAAATTATATTTTATTAAAATAATTAACAATTAATAAATAATAATAATAATAATCATATATATTAAATAATATATAATATATATAAATTAATATATATATTAAATAATATTAATATATATATTAATTAATATATAATATATATTAAAATAATATATAATATATAAACTAAAAACGCACAACAATAAAAACAAAAAAATTAAACAAAAATAAATATTACTGACCACTGTCCCTGTGGTACTGCGTACCACAGTCGCCTGTGGTACGCGCGGTACCACAGGGTACAGTGCGGCTGGCCGCGGCCCACCATAGGCTGCGACCAGCAGCCTAGGCTGCCGTGCGCAGCCTGGGCTGCTGTGCGCAGCCCGTGGCGGCTGCAAAGGCCGGCCATTGGGAGCCGTGGGGGTACGGCTTTCAGCCGACCCCCCCAAATTTCCCCAATTCAAATTTTTTTTATTTATTTAATATAATTTATTTAATAGTTTTTTTTTTTTTTAAAAAAATTATATTATTTTCAAACAACCTCACTTTTATTTTCAGTCGCCCATTCGGGCACGAAAATCAAACACACAGAACCTATTTAAATTTATATATATTTACATTTTTATATTATATTATTTTTATTTTTATAATCCAGAATAACCGTTCAACCCAGAGCATAGTATATATGCTCGAATGGAAGAATAGAGTTAAATATTTATATGTATAGATAGAAGAACTATATATATATAACACAAATGACTCAACAGATGGCATGAATTTAAAATTGTTTTTCTTTAACAGAACAAGAGGAAACTGGGTTTAGAAATTAAATTTATAATAATAACTATTTTCTTTTCCGACACAATTATTTCAACAACTACATATTATAATGAAGAAATTCAGAGTATTTTATTATAGTTTTCCTTTCAAGAACTACGGGTTTTCAAATCATAACCGATAGATTTTTCCCTACTAATACAGATCTAACATGCAAACTCAGCCTTCAATCCAAAACGATTTTTATTTCAAATACAATAAATTTGCACAACTAAATTATATTGAAGAAATTTTTAAAAGAAGATTCTACTGAAGTTTCTACAGAAGATTCGAGGGTTTCATTTGAATAAATTTCAAACCACAGAATTTCTTTCTATAAATTTTTCAATACATGCATCAACAGGTATTATTCAAAGCACAGTAAAATAATAAATAGCAAAGGAAGAACCTGGTATCCTTCGTCTGAAGAAGAAAATCCCTTGTGAATCCTTCTTTCGAATTCCTCCTGCAGCTCCTTCTCGATCGCCTCCTGCGACTCCCTTCCCCAATCTATCTATTTTCCAATCAATTATTTTCTTTGAAGTTCTTACCCAAATTTCTTATCTTTTCTTTTTTTTATTTTTATTTTTTATTCCTCTTTTCCCAGATCCCCAAAACCATAGAGTAGAACTCCTGTGTGTGAATATCATCTTCTCATAAAAATAATAATAAATCAAAATAAAACTCAATAAAGCTTCCATGCTTTCTTTTCTCAAAAAGCCCCCTTCCTATTGGTCCTTTTCAGCTTTTAAAAGCACAAAATTTATCTACAGTTTTTTATTTAATAAAATTTATTTAAACAGATATTATCTATGCTAAATTAATATTAATAAAAGTTATTATTTAATTATCTTCAACAATAATTATTTAATTTAATTATTGTCAACATTATTAATTAAAAATAATTATTTACTCTTTTAAATAAATTAAATCACCTTTTTAATTTATAATATATTTAAATTTAATATTCAACTAACACACAATTAAATCAACCAACTAAACAACTTTAATCCAATATCATATAAAATAAGGTTAATAAAATAAACATGAACCTTAAATCAACTGAATACCTCAACAAAACAAACTACACAAACAACTAGAACGAAAACCACAGTCATAACATGACTCACAACAGACGACGGACTTGGGACGGGGACGCTTCCAAACCTACTCCCTTTTTCAACATTTTTACCCGTTGGGCTAGTTTATTGCTCGCCCTGTCCTGCCGAAGCAGGTGGAATCGAGACTTATTCCTGCAATCCTGCATCCAAGCAAACGTCAAACAGCACATGTATACATATAAATATAAAAACTCAACATCCTACCGTGAGAAGGAATTGCAGTGTAGCAGGGCACTCGTGAACGAGTGATGCTACCCTGTCCTCTCACCTAATCTACTCTAACAATTACAATGTCAATAGCAACTAACATTTCTAACAAAATAGATCATAAGATAACATTATACTAAACTACTGCATCATAATTAATTACTAACCATTGCATTATAAAATAACACAGAATTCAAATCACATGATCACCCTACGATTATCACATCGACATTTAAAACATTAGAGAGAAAGCATTACCTAATAAAATAATCCAAACCCTACATATAGAGTATCATAAATCATAATAAAATATCAATTGTAGCTATCAATTAAACTACACAACCACACACACCAAAATGATGAATCAGTCACCAATACAAATCAGTATCACGCTACACACAAGAGAAATCAATAGTAGCAGTTAGTATTAGAAAACATGGGGGTATTACACATAAGTCCTCTACTTATATCTAAAATATTATAACAAAAAATTATCATTTTATTGTGGTTAGGGTGGTCAGACAGACACCTACTTCTTATTTTTCCCTGAAATTTAAGTACCACTGCATTGAAATTTCAAATTTTCGCCAAATAGATTTTTATTTTTTTAAAACAACCCTAGTAGTTTAGAAACTAGATTCAATTTGATACAGATTCTATTCTTACAGTTTTTTGAAATAATATAGATAACTTATTCAAATTTTAACATCAAGTTTCCAAACCATAATTTTTCTGAATTTTTTGCCACTTAAAGGCCTATTTTTTCCATGATGATCCTACACATACCCATATATACATACATATATATATATATATATGTATAAATATATACCTAAAATTTCCATTTACAGCCAAATTGTGCAACTTCTCAACATGATTTTTTTCAATCAAATTAATTTATCAACACAATTTCTTTGTTTAAATTTCCAATTTGATATGAACTATTTCAAATTCATTTGCTTTCTTTCCATTTTTCTATTGTTGAAATTTAAAATTTCAGTTGCAAGCTTTGTTTTTCAACAACAATCTAAATTATTTTCAAGATTTAAACAAGATTTACAAAAATATTTCAAAGTAAGCTTTCAAATTGAAAAATGTAATTTTGCAAAAAATAAGCAAGAAGAACCTGTGATCTGAAGTTTGAAGGAGAGTTTGAAGAAGATAGTTGAGCTTCCGCAAGAAGATTCTCCAAAGCTTTTCCAAAATCCTCTCCCAAAATCCAAAATGCATCAACAAAACATGAAGAACTCTCCTTCCTTTTTTCTCACAGCCAAATTTTAAGAATGAAAAGCCTTCCCTATTTTTTTCCCCAAATTTAGTCAAATACCCTAAAATATCCTATCCACCATAGTTATTGCATTTTTGGAGATATTTTGTTTATTTGAAA
This sequence comes from Sequoia sempervirens, assembly GCA_007258455.2. Taxonomy (NCBI): domain Eukaryota; kingdom Viridiplantae; phylum Streptophyta; class Pinopsida; order Cupressales; family Cupressaceae; genus Sequoia; species Sequoia sempervirens. Next base: position 212,549,813 of record VDFB02047230.1, read on the forward strand.
ATTTAAAACTAAAATTATTTTCAACATGAATTTATTATCTATTTTAAAATTTCTATTCCAAATGCATTTAAATGCTTTTAAACATTTTCAAAAAGAATTCAACTTTAAATTTTTCTTTTCAAAACAACTTTAACACTTATCCTTTTAAATTTTCAATTCAAAAGAATTTAACAATTACAATTTCCAAAATGAATAACTTGATTTATTTCAACATAATTAATTTAATTAATCAATAAAATAAATCTAATCCAATATTAGATCATTTTATTAATTAAATTAAATTAATGAATAAATTAAATAACATTTATAACATTATAACTAGATAAATTTAATAAACAACTTAAATACATACAACCATTTATTTACCTTTTTCAACTTGCAATTAAATGAAATCAAGGAGAGATGTACAACAAAGAAACAACTTAACCTGACTAAACCCGACAACACACTATGACTAAGGTGATGACTTGGCATGTAAAACATAGCTACTATCTCCCAATCAAATACCGTTAGCCAATGGACATGGTCAAACCTGTGAACTAGGTGGAGTCGATGTCCTATACCTGTCAACCTACGAACAAAGAGTATATCGAACATGCATATATATGATATAATAAAACACATCGTGAAGAGAAAATCTCAGAATCGTAGGCACTCGCAAGTGAGTGATACAATCCGGTCCCCTTCACCAATATAGACTTACTAACTAATGAGTCTAGCATCAATAATATAATCAAAAGCATAAAGCATCATTAAGTCAAATATCTGCTAAGTTAATCCAAAACATGCCATAAAGGTATCATCAGAGTAAATACCATCACACCAAAATATAACATTCTCATCGCTTTACAGTTTGCGATGAAATAGTAACCAAGTACCAAAGTCAAAGTACAAACAGAAACAACATAGCAAAGATAAAACACTGCCAAATAAAAGAGCCAAAATGGAGGGGTGTTACAGTATCGAACCATTTCATTTTCATTTCATTTCTTGAGTATTTCAATTATATTTGAAACTCAAGAAATCTTTCATCTTTTTAACACTTTAACACTATGCTCATCAATTGAAAGGTTTTTTTTAAACTAAAAATTTCACCTGATTTTGACTAAACCTTCAAAATCACTAATATGGAATTCATCATGCATGATTCGTCCAACTAAAGACAAGAATTGATGAGATGCTAGAATCCATGTCATAGACTCAAGTCTTTGTTTCAATTCTGAGACCCTTACTAAAGGACCAATCCCCACTAGGGGGGGAATCCCATCCTTGGTTTCTACAAATATATGACCACCTTATGCAAATAAATCCTCTGGAATAATCTGTACGAGAAGTCATCACAAATTTCAATATCCCATTTTCCAAGCTCTAATGGGCCATGAAAAAGTTGAAGCACATGGAAGCCAATATGAATAGCAGGTCAGATTTCATGGGCTTTACATGTCAATCTCTTTTGGCTATATTAGTTAGCTTTGACCATTCAGCACAGGGAACTTAAAAAATCTAGCAGTAAATATAATGAAAATTAGTAGAATAAGGATTGATGTTCAATGTTACAAATCTACTGGATACTAATGGGTGACATTCAAATCATATATATTTATAATTTCAAGTGTTGAAATGCCACAAAATCATTAAGGCTAAACCATACAAACCTTAGATCAGAGACTTCATGCTTGCACTTGTCCTCCATTTAGCTCCTCCAAACTCTTCCTCATTGGTATTCACCTTTCACTACTCCAATTTGGCAAGCTACAACCTGAAAAAATGGCTTCAATGAGGGTTTTAGAGTATGTTTATTAAAATGAAATTACGACCAAGATCCAATAATGAGCACATTTAGGTTTTTATATTATGGCATCCTTTACCTCAGCTACAACAAGATCATCATGTTTTGGGATTTCCCTACCTCTTTCTATGGCAAGCATGGCATGAAAAGTAGATTGATTCGCCATCTATGTAGTAAGTTAGAGCACTAGATTGGATTGGCATGAGACCTAAACTAGTGTAGCAACATTGGTCTCATGGGCGATGATTAGGTTAGGAAATAGTTATACCTTCATCACTAAATGGACAGACACTTGGATATGTGGAATAGAATCATGGGCCACCCATTGAACCCTACTATCCTAGCCAAGGGTGTGATGTTTTTTTGTCATTTTTTGCTACTTTCTTCATCACTATTAGTTTTGGATCCTCCAAACTCTTCCTTGGTGGTATTCACCTTTCACTTCTCCAATTTGGCGAGTTGCAACCTAAAAATAAGGTTTCAACGAGGGTTTTAGAGTATGTTTATTCAAATGAAATCACGACCAAGATATGATAATGAGCACATTTAGGTTTTAACATTATGGCATCCTTTACCTTATGTGTTCTATCATTTTTTGCTACTTTGTCTTCTACTATGGGTTTTGGCTCCTCCAAACTCTTCCTCATTGGTATTCACTCTTCTAGTTTTAGCTATCACAGGATATGCACGTAGTAGGCTAAAGAGGATTTTGAAACGGAATCCAAAGTAAATAAATTAGAATGCATAAATCTCCTACTTATCTTGCACAATAAATATTATTAAATATGTTATAATATTAATTATATAATATAATATTATAATATTATATAATATTAAATATATTATAATATTAAATAATCAAATATTATAATATTATATAATATAATATTATATTATCTTATATTAAAATATATTATTATATCATAATATAATATAGTATTATATTATAATCTAATATTATACTAGCAGTTGCATGCACATGGATGTAACAATCAGTTGATAGGGGTCTACCACAAATGGCTATTCAGTGGGCAAGAAGTAGGAAACTTTTTGTGGAATGGAATGTGAAATATAAAAATTCAATAATATTTACAATTGTTTGATTCAGTCGAGAAATAGAAAGCGTGTTATTAGTCAATAGGAACTAATGTGAGGTTAGTTCATACCCCATTGGCTATGGGTGTGACATTACGAACCTTTCACACAAAGATGAGAAATTGATCTGTGCATCTACACATAGAAATTTACTAGTTGCAAATTGATTAATGAAAATGTATACTAAAAACATGGGAAATATTGAATGAATCTAATTAGTTACAATGTATCCATTAATTTTAATTTTAAGCAAGTAATCATCAATAATTTTTTTTTATTAATATGTAATATTTAATAATTTTAGTTACAATAGTTATTAAAAATTGATTTTACTTAATAATGTTAAGAATATAGTAAATTAATTCTCAACAAATACAATTTTTTAATAAAATTTCTCTTTAAAAATGATAATTGAATAATTAAATTAAATATAAATTTTTGAATAATTATTTTTTCTAACAACAATAATTTCGCTCCAAAATTTAAGGTATGAGACAATTTTATCTCTATTTTAGTTTTATATTTATTAGCTGTAGATGCACATATATATTTTAGCTTTCTTTCTAGGTTATTCAATCAATCAATTCATTATTATCTAATTACGTTAAGATACATATGCATACAAATACAAGGCTAATTTTGAAAAGAGTTATTACCCATGCCTTTAATTACTAATATTGCATTAAAAAGTATTTTTTTTAAAAGGTGGTTGATAACTTTGGGTATTGCATATTTTTCAAGAAAGAAAGATGTTTAATATTAAATACTTTTTTATAATTACTATTTAGTCCATAATTTTTCAAATTAAAGTTTTAGTATGGATATTTTTTTTGGGTTACTAGTAGTAAAATAAAATGGAGACAAGTATAAAGGATTCAAAAGTAGTAAATTACAAGGAAATTGAGAATAAAAATATCAAATTTTAATGAATTACTTTATAGTGCAATTGAAGACTCAGTGACACCATCTTTGATCAAAAACAAATAAATAGATCTCATGAAAAGAAGAGTGCGATGATGCAATACACATTTTTTTGCATTGTTAGAATAAATGAATAAAAGATATGCCTTGCTTTGAGGTGCCATAATGAAAGTCTCAAAAGCTTCCCTACCACTTGCCATGACATAGGAAACATGTTGTTATAAACTATGTTTTTTGAAGCCAAGTATATGTAAGAATTTTTGTACACATATATCTATGTAAGAAGAAATATACGGTGTTAAAATCCAAAAGCCAAAACCCATGCTTGTTATCCACCCTACCATATTGGCATCATGGAGCCTTGAGGACTCTAGCCAAACCCTCGAGCAGGAAAAGTATGAAACATCCACGAGAAATTTTGTGGAGTTCCATTATACATCGTACAATATCAAAGTTGGAAAAAATACAGTGTTTTCATATATGATCTGGCATATTGTAGTGTATTTTTTGTTGCGGTAACTTTGTAAAAAACAAGCATTGTGATTTTGGGATGCTTTTGCATGCTTTAGCCTAGTACCTACAAATAGAAGAGCGAGGTATTCCAGTGTAAGGGAAAGCAAGATTAGGAAGGAACCATACAAAACTACTAAGTATACATGGGTAAAATGAATTTAAACAATCTGAAACTGGAAATAATCAATAATATTTACAATTGGTTCACTGAATCTATTTATTGATAATGGAAAATTTGTGTGCTTACATGTATTGTTGACATTGTTTAACAAGCACGAGCAACATTGGATTGAGTTGTTGGAGCACTAAACAATTTCAAATATACAATTTAGAGTACACTAATTTTTTTGTATATCTATTGTATATATGTAACATTATAAATGAAATCATATAGATCTACAATAAAAGAGGTTAGACATATACATATACATACATATACATATACATATACATATACATATACATATACATATATATAAATATACATATACATATATACACATGTACATACATATACATATATTATTTGGCAATAAATATTATAGGAAAAATAGAAAAAATGTGAAAGAACTATCAGAAAAACACTTAAGAATCATAGGTAAATGCCAAATCTTACATAGATTGCTTGTCTTCTATGAATATGTTTCATGGTAATCTATTTTTTTCTTGTTTGATGGTGCTTGTAATAGGTTGTTAATTCTCATAGTTTATTCCTTCTATTCTTCTTATGTTTACACATGGAATTCTTGCCCTTCTTTAAATTGTAAGGAAAATTAGATGTGGAAACAACTCTCCTAACGTCAATACCTCAGGTAAGAATGCAGATACACTTTTAAATTTTAATTACAGTTCAATTAAGATACACTATGAACTAAATATCAGAAATAGAGAATTAGAAAAACACAGATGAACACCAGATTTATGTTGGAAAACCCTTATGGGAGAAAAACCCACCACACCAAGAGAAATCACTTTGTATTATAGTAATGGAGATTACATACAAATGTTCTGACTTATCTTCCTAATGTCATATTACAACAACTTTCACTATGATCAATCTTGTATAGGAACCATCATGTTATAGTCTACACAGAATAAAATTCATCCACTGATACAATTCAAACTTATACAACAACTGTTGATTGAACTAACCATCGAACCTTTGAGCATCTACAACTTCCAACTATATTCATGGAATTCCCTATTTGTCAAAATTCCTCACAGAACTGTCACAACGGACTACCTTCGAATGGTTCCCATTTGAATTCTCCTATTGGTCGACAACGAGCCACATAGGATAGTCTCACTCGGTCAAACAGCTTCACACTGTATTGACATGTCGGTGAGACACAAGAAGTGTCTCCCCGATGTCCAAAGACTTCATATTCAATATCGCTAAGAGTTTACCTATCGAAAATATGTTACATCAATTCCTGAGAGCTATTGCTCAACTTTCGCCATGTCACCAAGACATATCGCTTTCACTAAGATGTCATACTGAAGCTCCACAAGTCACATAGACTTTAGTTTTCCATTTGGCAAGATTATCGCTCTTTGGTGAGACCACATACCAATATTCAAAGTCACAATGATCTCAACATCCCTATCAGCAAGACTTACCGCTCACTAAGAGGTTTCATCGAGCTATCATTAATTTACATTGAAACCATCAGCAGTCGCCAAGACTATCATCCTTTGCTGAGAGTTTACTCCAAGATCTTTATGTTTCACCAAGCACTGAACGGTTGGCAAGACATATCTCTTGCCAAAAGGTTTCACTAACCTTTCAAATGTTACTCTGAAACCATACTACAATCAGAAAGACCTTTGTGCACCGCTAAGACCTCACACCGATACCTTTGTTCTACTCTGAGTGTATACCATTGGTGAGACATTCCTTATCGATATAAGTCATACCGAAACTCCAAGACTTTCCCCAAAGACTTCATGTTAAACCCTGTCAGTGAGACATATTACTCGATAAGACTTCTTACCGAGCCACCAAAGGTTATCCCAATGACTCCAATGTATAAGTGTTCAGCGAGACATCCATATCACTAAGAGCTCATAAAGAACATCCAAGACTCTCCCCACTATCTGATTAAATGGCCTGTTGGCCAGAGATCTCCATGAGCGGTGAGAGGTTATAATGAATAAACTGTCATAGCGATGGGAACACTCAGTGAGATAGAAGCTAGGTCACAACGACCTATACAAGTCACAATGTATCAAAGCTTCTAGTCGGCCAAACATGATAGATGTCATACCGAGTTTGCTCCAATAGAGGTTATAGCCTATGATGATTGAGGCATATATTTCCAACACTTTTTTTCCATCCTATCCATGAGTAGCATTTTTCAGTGCTAGACTACAACAATTGATAATGGCCATTAGCAATTTTCCCGAGGCTATCTATGACGACGTGGAATTTGGTAATTGTGTGGGTTGGAACTAGTGAAGCTGGATACGTTGGACATGGAAGCAGAATGGAAAGAGATTGCTCGTGTGAGGGTTAATGCATCATGAAATTGTTGTGTGATGGCATAGGAGGAAGTAAATGCAATGTTCAATGCTGCAGTGTGGGAAAGTATATTGTTTTTGGTTGAATTCTCATTGGAGGGTTTTAACACAGATGTTCTCTAAAATGTGCAAGAAAATATATTGATTAAGTTGCATTGTTGAAGGATCCATTGTGGTCTTGGTTCTAGACAAGACTATAGTAAAAAATGTGACCTTTGACTTGGTTCTCATTTTATACATGATTACATTTTTTTCCTTTATGGCTATTGGTTGCTATATGTGCCCATGTTTTGAAAACATATTTTTGCATATACATCTTAGCCATGGAATGCAAATGAAATCATGTTTTAAATGGGTATTTCTCATAGATGATTAATTCATTGTCCATGTCCTCTTGTTATATGTTTCTATCTTTTGTGTTATACCCATTTTCCAGATTGTAAAGAGATTATCGCTCTGTATGGATGGAGAAATTATAGTTAAAACAAGAGATTGTTGTAATTTTTTTTCCCTTGGTTTATTGTTTTAGTTATCTTTTTACATCTTAGTGCACCTTTTTAGTCATTATATAGTCTTTATAGGGTCCATAATGAAGCTTTGTGGATGGCTCTCCAATTCAAACAGATGAGAAAGAAGGAATATATTGAAACATATTGATACAAGATTCGACCTACATTCTTTGGTAATAAATATTGAAGACAAGTAGAGAAATTGTATAAGAGGTGTTAGTGTAGACATGAAAATTATACTAATTGATATCACACACCTAATCCTAATTTACTAAGATCATTTCATCCTAAATCATCCCTCATGTAACGCCCCATCGCGCAAACCCCAAAAGACAACTAAAAATGCAACAATTTTTTTTTTGAAAACATAGAGAATAAACACTAAGTTTACTAATGCAATTAACATAGCTAATGTTTACAAGTTAAACACTTAAGTCCCTTAGGGTACATGAGGTGGAATTACATAATCTATCCCATCACAAAGTTGATAAAAGTAATTATCAATTCTACTAACGTAACCCATTCATTCACATATCTTCATTTAAAAATTTATAAGGATAAACCATGTGACAAAAATAAACCATATAGAAACCATACATTTAATCATAATAAATTGTACTTGAAAATATAAAGAACATAATTTCTCAGATATAACACAACATTAATGATATTTACAATTATAGTTCAAGAATGAATTACATATAATGTGATTATACATTACATCAGTCTACATGTATGTCTTATTAAGCAATTACTCAAGATTATATCATAAGTCTTCCCAACACATGGGGACATAACAAATAACTACTTAGTATAATTAAAGTACAAGTGTACATATGGAAACATATAAACTCTGGATCAAGTTGTCTATGCAAAAACTCTTCATTGAAAGGTACAACTGGATGACAGGGAACCCAACGGGGTGCATAGCACATTCCACCAGACCACCCCTATGCTAGGAGTATATAAGGAAGGGTCACCAACCAAGAAAATCCAAACAAATACACAAGAATAAACTCCTAAGCATGAAAAGAAAGAGCACACATAAAGGGACCATAACATCAAAAGACCACATCCAGAGGTTAGCAACAATAACAATTCAAGGGAAAGCTAAAGGAGAGTGTCATCGCATAGTCCTACATGGGTTATCCTAACTGCCTATCTCTAGGTGTCAACCACCATCTATGGTTATCCTGACAGCCCCACAGGGTGACTCGTACAGAACCATTAACCTCTCATGGAGACGAGGCAATGATCTTCCCAACCACAACCTTCTCAACCCACCTTTAGTCTATGAAAGCACTAATAGGTGGACAAGGCAACCACAATTATCTTGTTAATGTTTAACTACCCACCCCCTAATTAACTAATTAGGTTATCACTTATTACTCTAACTCTAACGTGGGTTACACTGACAACCCATTTGTACATCGACACCCACGTAGAGCCACTCTCCCCATAAACCCAAAACATATAATCAAATTCCAAGGGGTTGTACAAAAGAGAACATTAAACCACAGAATAGAACAACTGCGAGGCAAAACAATTCCACCAAAAGTCATTTAAATCAACTCCCATAAAAATGCTACAACCCAAATGTAAAATCAAGATCACAACTATAGTCAAAATAGGGACAAGTATCAAATTAAAAGATCATAGTTACAACATCAATTCCCCATTCCTCTAGAAGTCCCTAACAAGTAACTTAAGCTTCTATAGAAGTGTAACTAACTTAAGGGTTTTCCTCATGACCACAACCTAATAAAATAAAACAACAGTTAATACAATATAACAAGAATGAAACAATCACATACTCAAGTATTCCACAGTTTAACACATCTCATTGCAAGATTTTACCAAGAAAAATAAATAATAATTTACCCGATATCATTCAACTTAATTTAATTAACAATGCTCATTTCCAAATAAATCAATCTCACCATATTATCCAACATAGAAAATTTAACATCATATAATATTCCCATAATTACAACATATATAAATATATATACATATATATGTATACATGCTTTTACACGTATATACATATAAATATACATATATACAATTTATATATTTAAAATCATATATTTAAATTGCATTATAAAAGTAACAGTGTGACCTTTACACATAGTTACACACACACACACACACACACACACACACACAACACATATATATATAAGTTTAATAGAAATAAATTTAAATTTATTGATTTTTTTTTTTTAAATTACATGCGTAGGGGAAGGCTGCAGACCATTCCCCACCCAAGGCTATGCCCAACAGCCACAGGCTGTTGTGCATAGCCATGGGTGGTTGCATCCCCCACAACATGCATAGCATGCACAATAGGGGTGGGGGTAGGTTTGGTGCCGCTGGCCCTCCCCCAACCCAAAACAAATTTTTATTTTGTAATTTTTTTAATAAAAATTATGTCATACGGAAAATAATACAGGTTTATTTTAAAATAAACAAATTTCTTCATAATATTTTCTAGAACATATTCCTAAAATATAAATATATAAATTTGTATGGTGTATATATATATATATATATAACAATTATTTCAAATGCTTCATTCGGGCATATTTTAGAAAAAAACTTCAATAGAAAATAAATTATTTACAAAGAAGTTTTGTATAGAAATTATTAAGAAATTTTTCAGAGAGCTTTTCAAAATTTTCCAGCTAAACAAACTAATTTGGAAAAAGAGATTAAAATCATATTCTTCTACAGGAAATCTAGATATGGGTTTTCCCCAATTTTAATAGGAAGGTTTTTGAATAAAAAACAAAAGATATTTCAAAATATCTCTACTATTTTTCCTCTGTGTTTTTCTATTGATTTAAAAATAATCTTTTATGAGGTTCTCTGATTTCACTATAAGGTTTTCTATAGAGGCAGTAAAATAATCACGACAAAACTTCATACACAAAAGTCATCAACAAATTTTCTACAGAGAAGCTTTTAACAAACTTTTCTATAGAGAAGCTTTCAACAAAATATTCTACAGAGGATTTCAACTAATTCACAACAATTTCCCACAATCTTTCCAATTTTAAAAACAAAGCTTCTACAAAATAATCATTTCCTCTTGTACATCTTTCTCAACTTTTACTAAATTAACAAAATTTCTATAGAATAAAATTTGTATAGGAAAAATTTTCAAAACAAGAGAATAACTAAATAAATAGTAAAGGTACCTATTTTGCTGAAGCTTGAAGAAATGAGGGTTGGAGCAAAGCTTCGCCTTCAAAGTTCAATTTCTAAAGCCCTTTCCAAAATCTCCACTTCTAGCAAGATGAAAAATATGAGCCTAGAAATATATTCCTAAAAACCTCTTCTAATTTTTAACCAGAAACCCCAAAAACCAAAAAAAATTCTCCAGCCAATTTCCTTCGTGAAGTGACTTCTTTCCTTTCACAGTTATGGCCAATATTCTCTTCGAGAATTTTTTTTATCAAGAGTTTTTGCATTCAATTCCCACTCACTCCTGTAACTATACTAATTATCATTTAACTAATTTTTAGTTATTTTCTTTTGATAGTAATAAAGAATTTATGCAATTTAATTAATTTAAAAATTCAAGAATTAATATAATTTTTCTTATGCAAATTTAAAATTCTAATTCACATAATAGCATCTAAAATTTATATTTAAACTATTCACTCAATCAAGAAAATTTAATCAATTAACTTAACTACAATTACCTGAAAATAATTATATCAACTAAATAACATTAATTAATCACACATAAAATAAATATTAATTAAATAAAAAACATTTACAAACTAAAATAAATAATCAACACTAGCCCATACAGAAACAAAGATGAGGTTGAGACAATGACACCATAGGATTCACAACAAGGTGACGAACATGGGATGGGGACACTTCCTTATCAACTCTATTTTCAACATCATACCCATTGGGTAATGGGACACACTCAAACCTAACAAGCTGGTGGAGTCAGTGTCATGTACTTGCATCCTGCATAGAAACAAAGGTCAAGTAGCATGTAAATATCCATTGCAGACACATCGTGAAAAGTAATCACGGGGTAGTAGGGAACTTGTGAGCGAGTGATGCCACTCTGTCCTTTCACCAAGACTCACTAGAAAATACATCATAAACCATAGCAACATAGAATCACAACATCACCACATATTTTATTAAATAAAACCATAGCATAGCCAAATAATATAATCACCACATAATGTATCATCAAACATCATAAGTAATGTCAAGTGCAAGAAACCAACCAAACTATGAATCCACACACAACTAATCCAGTGAACTAATCACCATTACAAACCATGTACAAAACAAATAGAAAAGAGTATCTAAGAGTATCAGCAATAGGAGGGGTATTATATCCTCCCCCTAGAACATGGATTACTCCTAGAAGCCACTAAATAAATATGGGTAAGCCTCTCTAATACGAGATGCATCCTCCCATGTTGTCGAAGTCTCATCATTTGGGTCCCACTAAACCCACACCTGTTCAATATCTCTACCCCTGAGGGAAAGTCTCTAATGCTATAGCACGGCCATGTGCTCAAGTGCTAGTTGCCAGTCCTTGACTTGAAGAGAATTCCAATCAAGTATGTGAGTAACTTCTGGATAATATGTCCTAAGAACTAAAACATGAAAAACATCGTGAATCCATGATAGACTGGGCAGAAATGATAGGTGATAAGCAATGGGGCCAATCCTCTCCAAAACTTCAAATGGTCCTACAAATCGAGGCACAAGCTTGGAACCCTTTTTGTAATGGACTGGGCTCTTTCACAGTCGCACTCTTAGAAAGATTTGATCGCCAACAAAGAAATGACGGTCAACTCAATGTGCATCAACGTATTTCTTTTGTCTATCCTGAGCTTCCACAAGATGCTCTCTAATGTGAGCTACCTATTGTTCCATGTCCTGAAGCATTTTGGGACCTAGGAGAACTTTGTCCTCAAGACAGTCTCAACTTAATGGGGTCTTGCAGGGACGACCATATAGCACGTGAAAGGGAGCCATACCAATTGAGCTATGATATCCATTGTTGTAGGAAAACTCCACCGGATGCAAATAATCCTCCCAACGTGGCTATTGATCCATCACGTACATACAAAGAATGTCCTCAAGAACCTGATTAACTCTCTTTGTCTAACCATCTATTTTAGGATGGTAGGAATAACTAAAATTTAGTTGAGTTCCTAAGGCACACTGTAATGATGTCCACAATGCAGATGTGAACACTATATTTTTATCGAAAATGATTCTCTACAGAATACCATGTAGATGAACAATATCTTCCATGAAGATTCTAGCTACAAAAGAAGTAGTGTAAGATGATTGGATGGGGGAGAAGTGTGCCACCCTGGTCAATCTATTAACTATGACCATGATAGCATCATGACGTCAAGAAGTTATAGGAAATCCTACAATAAAGTCTACAAAAATTATGTCCCACTTCCATTCCATAATGAGATGAGGTTGTAAAAGGCTTGTGGGATGTTGGTGTTCTACCTTGACCCTTTGACATTCCAAACATCTAGCCACTAAATCTGCAATATCCCTCTTCATGCCAGCCCAAAAGTACTATGCACAAAGATCTGCATACATCTTCTTAACTCCTAGGTGAGAAGAGTAGGGAGCTCGATGTGCTTCAGTCATAATTAGAGTTTGAAGACCCTCAGCAGAAGGCAGGTACATGTGACCCAAATACCTCAAAAGACCATCTAACTCTAGTGAGTACCCTACAAACTTTCCTTCTAAAGCTTTGCCAGATTCAAATTCTAACTTCACTTCCTGATACCAGCTATTTGTGGGAAGTTTTGCGAGGACTTGACTCCTCAAATCCACCTCAAGAGCTACTATAGAAATCTCATGTCTCCACTGACTTAGAGCATCCACCACTACATCTTCCTTGCCCTAAACATACTTGACCTCAAAGTCATATTCATAGAGGAATTCCATCCATCTCCTTTGCTTGGAATTCAGGTTCGGCTACGTAAAAATGTATCACAAACTGCAAAGATCACTGTGAAGTTCTAACCTATGACCCAATAAGAAGTGTTTCCATCTCACAAGGGAATGAACCACTGTAGCTAACTCCAATTCATGTGTGGGGTAATTTAGCTCATGATCCTTGAGCTTATAGGATTCATATGCAATTACACGTCCTTCTTGCATCAAGATGGATCCTAAACCCTCTAAGGAGGCATTAGTGCACACCACAAAATCCCCAATAGGATCAGGAACCGATAGTATGGGTGCACTAGTCAACCTGTCCTTAAGAGTCTCAAATGTTGACTGGCACTGATCTGACCAAATGAATTTTGTCCCTTTTCTCTGAAGGGAAGTGATGGGATATGTGATCCTTGAAAATACCTGTACAAACCACTGATAATAGCCCGCTAACCCCATAAAATTGTGAATCTCTGGAACATTCTTGGGTGCTAGCCAATCAACAATAGCCTGGATCTTTGATGGATCCACTGTGATACCTGCACCTGAGATGATGTGCCCCAAGTATTTTAATTCAATTTTGTAGAACTCACACTTAGCCAAATTAGCAAACAACTGATTGTCCCTCAAGCATTGTAATACTTTCCTCAGATGTTCATGTGCTCTTCCATTGATTTAAAGTAAACTAGGATGTCATCAAGAAACACAAGTACAAACCTATCCAAATAGGTTCAGAAGACTCGATTCATTAGGCCCATAAAAATTGATGGTGCATTTGTTAACTCGAACGACATGACAGTGAATTCATAATGCACGTAATGAATTCAGAATGTAGTTTTATGAATATCATCTTCAACTATTCACAACTTATGATAGCTAGACTTAACATCAATCTTGGAGAAAACATGAGCTCCTTTTATCTAATCGAACAAGTCATCAATTCTCAACAAAGGATACCAATTCCTGATCATCACTTTGTTGAGCTACCTATAATCAATACATAATCAGAGCGAACCATCCTTATTTTTCACAAATATAACTGGTTCTCCCCAAGGGGAAATACTAGGACAGATGAATCCTTTTTCTAAAAGTTTCTCTAGCTACAAACAAAGGTCTTGAAATTCTTGTGTTGTCATCCGGTATGGGGCCCGAGATATAGGCTTAGCTCTAGGGACAAGGTTGATTATGAAGTCGATGTCACGCTTTGATTGCATCCCTCGAATTTCACTTGGAAAATCATTAGAATATTCCTTAAGAATGGCGTAGTCATCCAATGAGATCCCTTGACTCTCTTTCAAGTCCAAATCATTAACAAACACTACAAATAATTGACAACCCTGTCTGAAGAACCTTTTTAATTCCATAGCTGAGATCAAACATAGTGAGATAGGTTTTTGAATGCCTATGATCTCAACCTCATTACCTGCATCATCAACACAATGCGTATCCTTACAATGAAAAATCAATTATGGCACAATGGGCACTCAACCAATCCATACCTAGAACCACATCATATGAACCAAGAGGTAGGATTCAGAGATCCACCATAGTCATGAGTGACCCAATTTGCAAATTACAACCCTAAACTAGTGACTCAACTACTACCTTTGCCCCAGAGGCCAATTCAACGTACCAGTCAATGCCTTGCCTTGTTGCCACCAGTCTACAATGCTCTACTACTAAAGGAGAAATGAATGAAATTAATGCTCTAGAATCAAAGAGATTGGAAATGCTAGTACCATACAACACACCTAATATCTCAACTACAATGCCCAAATGTTTAGCTTGGAAATTGTCCACTGCCACAAATACTCGATGTGCTCTACGTGCATCACCCACTAACGGCTCAGAAGTAGCTGGTCTCTGACTAAAACTTGTAGTGCTCCTCTATGGACACTATCTGGAAATATGTCCCTATTTCCCACAAGAGAAACAACTTGTGCCTCATCCAAAACCTATAACACCAGACGGTGCACTCGACTGCTAGAAACTGCCTCGAGAAGGTGTCGACTATGTGCTCTGTGTAGACTGCTCAAAATGATCCTGTCTAATTCGCTGCTAGCTTCGCTTCTTCCTGCTCTGAGTTTTGTCTCCCTGCTGAGACTGTGATTTTTTCTGTTTAGGTTATGATTGTTGCTACTACTATGGACCACCCATAGAGGGTGCCTGAAAACTCCTAGAAGACCCTACAGCTTGAGGTTGTCCACCTCTAGAACCAAAACCTGATGTTGGGGCACTGTCGATCTGAACTCTTGTGTGACCTCCCAATGCCATTGCCAAATTTTCTTGTACTAGATGAGCCTTATCAATACCTACCTGCATTGTCTTTGGCTCAAAGACTCTAACTCCACCACTGATTCAGGTGTTTAAGCCCTTGACAAAATTTGCACAAGCATTGCCTCATCATTACCAATCCCTGCATATTGCTTGAGCTCATAAAAATGATGCTCGTATTGCTCCATTGACATTTCCATATGTATTAACTCATGAAATTCATTTTCTCTGTGTTGCCTCTAGTGATAAAAAAGGAAACATGCCCTGAATCTATCCATAAACAATTCTCAAGTCACGATGCCAATGTTAATATATAATTTTTGTTCTTCCAGCTGCCACTAAGTGGATGCAAAGCCTCTAAGGTGCATGATGACACACCTAGCCATAGTATTACTACCATAGGGATGCATAGCAAAGCATCTATCCAGATTGATTAGCCACGTCTCTACCTCAAGAACTCAACCAGAACCATCAAATGTGGGAGGTTGCTCTCATGTGACCCTCCACTACTACATCTTGTTCAGCTATTATTTCCCCATGTCTAGGAGATCTCTCCCTTTCCCTTTCAACCATTTCTTCTTCCACTTGCCTAGGGCCTAAATGACCTAGTATCTCCTCTAGTAAATGTTCCAACTGACCATCTAATCCTGGTTGTTCCAGGTTCTGACCAGCAGTTGTCGAATTTCTTTGGGAACTTTGTAGTTCCTTACACTTTGAACCATGGGAACTCGGAGGTCATGGTCTTTGGTGGTTGGCCCCATGGCCACCACCTCGGCCACGACCTCTACCCTGAGGCATGATCTGCACAAAAATTGGGGATATGTGCAAGATCAGGAGTTAACGCAAAGGTTGCCTAACGGACTCAAACTACCTAGAGTACCCAAAATTAGCAAACCTGGCTCTCATACCAAGTTGTAACGCCCTATCACACAAACCTCAAAGGAAAAATAAAAACACAACAATTTTTTTTTTAAAACATAGAGAATAAACACTAAGTTTACTAATGCAATTAACATAACTAACGTTTACAATTTAAACACTTAAGTCCCTTGGGGTACATGAGGTGACATTACATAATCTATCCCATAACAAAGTTGATAAAATTAATTATCAATTCTCCTAACGTAACCCATTCATTCACATATCTTCATTTAAAAATTTATAAGGATAACCATGTGACAAAAATAAACCATATAGAAACTATACATGTAATCATAATAAATTGTACTTGGAAATATAAAGAACATAATTTTTCACATATAACACAATATTAATGATATTGACAATTATAGTTCAAGAATGAATTACATAATGTGATTATACATTACATCAATCTACAGGTATGTCTTATTGAGAAATTACTCAAGATCACATCATAAGTCTTCCCAACACAAGGGGAAGTAAAAAATCAATACTCAGTATAATTGAAGCACAAGTATACATCTGGAAAGATGTAAACTCTGGATCAAGTTGTCTCTACAAAAACTTTACACTAAAAGGTAGAACTACATGATAGGGAAGACAACGGGGTGCATAGCACATTCTAACCGACCACCCTCATGCTAGGAGTATAAAAGCAAGGGTCCCCAACCAAGAAAAACCAAACAAATACACAAGAATAAACTCCTACGCATGAAAATAAAGAGAAAACACAAAGGGAACATAACATCAAAAGACCACTTCTAGAGGTTAGCAAGAATAACAATTCAAGGGAAAGCTAGAGGAGAGTTTCATCACATAGTCCTACATGGGTTATTTTGACTGCCTATCTCTAGGCGCAAACCACCATCTATGGTTATCCTAACAGCCCCTCAAGGCATCAACCCCATAGGGTGGCTCATGCGGAACTGTTAACCTCTCGTGGAGATGAAGCAACGATCCTGCCAACCATAACCTTCTCATCCCACCTTTAGTTTGTGAAAGCACTAACATGTGGATGAGGCATCCAGAATTATCTTGTTAATGTTTAACTACCCACCCCTTAATTAATTAATTAGGTTATCACTTATTACTCTAACTCTAACGTGGGTTATCCTGACAACCCCTTTGTGCATCGATGCCCACATTGAGCCACTCTCCCTAGAAACCCAAAACATATCATCAAATTCCAAGGGGTTGTACCAACAAGAACATTGAACCACAAAATAAAACAATTGTGAGGCAAAAACATTCCACCAAAAGTCAAATAAATCAACTCCCATATAAATGCTACAACCCAAATGTAAACTCAAGATCACAACTATAGTCAAAATAGGGACAAGTATCAAATTAAAAGATCATAATTACAACATCAATTCCCCATGCCTTTGGAAGTCCATAAAAAGCAACTTACGCTTCTATAGAAGTGTAACTAACTTAAGGGTTTTCCTCATGACCATAACCCAATAAATAAAACAACAGGTAATACAATATTTCAAGAATGAATCAATCACATACTCAAGTATTCCACAGTTTAACACATCTCATTGCAAGATTTTACCAAGAAAAATAAATAATAATTTACCCAATATCATTCAACTTAATTTAATTAACAATGCTCATTTCTAATAAATCAATCTCACCATATTATCCAACATAGCAAATTTAACGTCATCTAATATTCCCATAATTATAGCATATATAAATATATATATACATATAAATATACATATATATAATTTATATATTTAAAATCATATATTTAAATTGCATTATAAAAGTAATAGTGTGACCTTTACACATAGTTACACACACATATATATATATATATATATATATATATATATATATATATTGAGATATATTAATATATATATATTAAAAAAAAATAATTAAATAAAGTTTAATAAAAATAAAAATAAATTTATTGAAAATAATTTTTTTAGAAAATTACATGCGCAAGGGAAGGCATGTACAATAGGGGCGGGGGTGGGTTCGGCACCGCCATCCCTCCCCCAACCCAAAACAATTTTTTATTTTGTAATTTTTTATTTTATATAAATTATATCATACAAAAAATAATATAGGTTTATTTTAAAATAAACAAATTTATTTAGAATAATTTCCAGAACATATTCCTATAATATATACACAATAGAAAATAAATTATTTACACAGAAGTTTTGTACAAAAATTGTTAAGAAAATTTTCATAGAGGTTTTCAAAATTTTCTAGCTAAACAAACTAATTTTGAAAAATAGATTAAAATCATATTCTTCTATAGGCAATTAAGACAATTTCCAAAAATCTTTCCAATTTTAAAAACAAAGCTTCTACAAAATAATCATTTCCTCTTGTACAAACAATTTCTCAACTTTTTCTAAATTAGCCAAATTTCTACAGATTAAAATTTGTACAGGCAAACTTTTCAAAACAAGAGAATAACTAAATAAACAATAAAGAAACCCATTTTCTTAAGCTTGAAGAAATGAGGGCTGGAGCAAACCTTCGCCTTCAAAGTTCAATTTCCAAAGCCCTTTCCAAAATCCCTGCTTCCAGCAAGATGGCAAATACGAGCCCAAAAATATATTCCTGAAAACCTCTTCTAATTTTTAACCAGAAACCCCAAAAGCCAAAAACAATTCTCCAGTCAATTTCCTCTGTGAAGTGACTTCTTTCCTTTCACAGTTATGGCCAATATTCTATCTGATAATATTTTCTTAACAAGAGTTTTTGCATTCAATTCCCACTCACTCCTGTACCTATACTAATTATCATTTAACTAATTTTTAGTTATTTTCTTTTGATAATAATAAAGAATTTATTCTATTTAATTAATTTAAAAATTCAAGAATTAATATCATTTTCCTTATGAAAATTTAAAATTCTAATTCACATAATAACATCTAAAATTTATATTTAAACTATTCACTCAATCAAGAAAATTTAATGAATTAACTTAACAACAATTACCTACAAATAATTATATCAACTAAATAACACTAATTAATGACACATAAAATAAAGATTAATTAAATAACAAAAATTTACAAGCTTAATTAAATAATCAACACAAACACATACAAAAACAAAGACGAGGTCGAGACAATGACACCGTAGGACTCACAACAATGTGACGAACTTGGGACAGGGACACTTCCTTATCAACTCCATTTTCAACATAATACCTATTGGATTTATGGAACACGCTCAAACCTCAAAAGGAGGTGGAGTCAGTGTCCTATACCTTCATCCTGCATAGAAAAAGATATTGAGTAACATGTAAATCTCCATTACAGACACACCATGAAAAGTAATCACGGGGTAGTAGGGCACTGGCGAACGAGTGATGCCATTCTGTCCTTTCACCAAGACTCACTAGGAAACACATCAAAAACCATAGCAACATAGAATCACAATATCACCACATATTTTATTAAAGAAAATCATAGCATAGTCAAATAATATAATCACCACATAATGTATCATCAAACATCATAAGTAATGTTAAGTGCAACAAACTGACCAAACTATGAATCCACACGCAACCAATCCGGCGAACTAATCACCATTACAAACCAAGTACAAAACCAACACAAAATATTATCTAAGAGTATCAACAACACAAGAGGTATTACACCTCGGTCTAAATATTTAATCAAATACCCTTATTTGATTAAATTCATCAATTTTCATCTCTTTTTTAAATAAATCATTTTATCTAATTAAATCTTTCTCCCTTGTTAATTAAATCAATCTATCTAATCTAATTAACCCTATGTCCATATTTAATTAAATAATTCACTTTATTTGATTAAATCTCTAAAGTCTTACTATTAAATTAAATAAATTAAACCATGTTTACTTTAAGCTAAGTAATCATCCCATTTAGCAAAATAAATCAAAATATTTATTTAACTAAGTCTAAATCAGTTTCATCTCCTTTTTATTCATTTTAATCCTTGAATCTAAATCAAATAGGCCATGCCATCTAATCTCTAATTAAATTAATTAACCCTTGATTAATTTAATCCTAATCATCCTCATTTCTCTAGCTTTTGCCACTTGCACATGAAAATAGATTTAATTCATTTATTAAATCTCTATTTTCTCTCAACATGGCATAATAGATAATATTCCCTCAAATTTGAATTCAAATCTAAGTGGACCTTGTCCTTCCAACAAGGAATTTATTTCATCTTACAAGTCCTTTTGCATTGAGCCAAGTGGTCATTACTCCATTTTACTCTCCCTCCACCTTGTCATTTCACCATTTTCAAATTTCAAATTTATGCATTTATGGGAACATCCATCGAAATGTGCACTTCCTTTATCCATCCATCTCTTCACAAGTGGCACTTGGCCATTGGTTGAAAGTTAGTCCCACATTGCTTGATTTTGGGCATTTCTCCATCTTATCATTCTATAAATAAGAGGCTTCTTTCCTCATTTTATCATCCACAATTTGAGCAAAGTTATTATGCTCAAATCCATACTCAAGCTTTAGCATTTTCAACCATTTTATTAAAGAATAGTTAGGTTATTGCAAGTTTTGTCCATGGAACTCATTTGAAACAATCACCAAGTGGATCACATCTTCATCCAATCATCAAAGCTTGCATAGGATTTGGGAAAGGGCCAATTTCCACATGAAATTGGCACCAACTCCCCCATAAGATCAAGAGTTTGCATACTCTTAATAGCATTCAATCTATTTCATTTCTTTTTCATTATGTTCTTTCTTTCATTCCTATTTTGAAAATGGTTAAATGGATTTTATGGGGAACTTGGATCTTTCCTTGCATTTCAATCTTCTAATATGTGTTTTTGTTATGTTTTGTAGGTACTAGAATCTTGGTTCACACATTTGGTGCTATAAGGAGGGCTTGAATCACAGATCTAACACATTTTTTTTTGATAAATTTCACTATTTTTCAACAATTTTGTGCGTTAATCCCCATTATAGCACATCTGTAGTATCTTTTGGTGCATTTGAGCATTCTTTCAGTGCTTTTGAGCACTATTTCATCGCATTTGAGCATTCTTTCGATGCTTCTGAGTAGTGTTTTGGTGCTTCAAAGCACTGTTTTGACGCTTCTAAGCACTCTTTTAGCACTTTTATAGTCAATTTTAAAATTGACCATATCTTGGTCATACAGAGGTTCTTTTTGAAATGGTGTAGAATTTCATAAGCTATCCAATGGTGTAGGTGTTTCTTAACTTTTATGGAGTTAAAATTTTCAATTTTACAACTAAAGTCAAATCACATTATAACTTGGTGTAATTTTTAGGTTTTTTATGCTTAATGATTCATCTAACCCTTATATCTTGTTGTTTCTTGATCTCATCTAACATTTTGAGCACTTTTTAAGGTTAGGAAATCAAAAAGGGGAGGAAGAAGAAAAAGAAAAGTTCCTTATGACATCATTTTTATATTGTTTCAAGTGTCTTTAGACACTCTTGGAAGAAATTATAATTCCTAGTTTAAGGATTTTATCTCTTCAAGCTTTTATGACTCAATAGAATTCAATTTGGGCTCTAAAAAGAACAAGACAAAAGGATTAAAAAGAACCTTAGGAAAATTTACTAAATTTTGTTTAAGTTTAACAATTGAACAATCAAATCTCACACTTCTTTTGGTGCACTAAAAAGAATTAACTTTTGATTTGTGGATTTAAAATGAACATGTGTACTTTGTGCTTTGTAACCTTTTTTGCAAAGTAATATAATCTAAAAAGGTGTATGCACTTCTCTCGCACTTCATGGCGATCTTGAGAATCAAATGTCTTTTTGGTGACATTAAGTTGCATAAAATATTGCATCCACACTTCATTTTGGGATTAAAATTGAACACATTTTGCGAGTGTGAGTGGAACCTATCACGTGTATAGTCTCTTTGTTTCTCAAAAAAGATCGATCGAGTTACATATATGTTTGATCACTATTGTTTATCTTAGAGGGCCTTCCTTGGGGAAAAAGTACTCACCCAAGGGAACGAATCAATTGGTAAGACTCTAAAGCCAATATTATTTCCTACCAGGATATAAAAGTGGGTACTAAAACAAAGGCCAATATCATGCAGTTGGTTCCGAAGAGAAGGGAAGCAATGGTCTCTCACCTTGATGGATGAACTCCTATGAACAAAAATTCTGAATTAAAACCCTTGTTGTAGAAAGGAAAAAATCCCTATCTATTTGTTGGTGCAAGAATGGCCATTCTAAAGCCACCCCACACATTTACAGATTTTTGTAGAAATGGAATGTATGTCATGGAAGTTTCATGGATATTGATGCTTGGCTTCCCTGAGAAGTGAGTGCCATGGAGGGGAGCCAATGGGGTCAGTCATTTAACCATTCAATAAAAATAAGCGTAGCTAGACTTGTTGAAGTGGGGACTCAACAAATATAGTCTTTCATATCCATTGGATTATGCTTCTTCTTGGTTACAAAACACTTTGCTTGTTCAAAAAAATTTGGAAACAAACATTAAACATTTTTCATCAAAACCTCAAACCCTTTAGGAAGCAAATACAATTGACCAAATTGATGTGTTATTGCTTTCCCTTGGGATTTCATCCTTAGAGGATTTTAAGCATTTGGATTTACATCTCAATTTTCTTTTACTAAAGTCAACATTAGGGAACTTTTTCCTTAATTTCCTTGATTTCCACATAATGGACTTTCTGGGATGATAAGAAGTTGGGACATTAGACATTTAGTTTGAAAAAATAAGCAAGAAATTGGATGTGGTAAAAGCAATTCATTAATCAAGATGAAATAAATTGAACCCCACACATGTGCTTGTTTATCTTTTGTCTTATGGGATTTTGAGAAAACACTAATCTTTTTGTTTGAAGTACTCTTAGGGAAAAGCATGTTCTTCAAACCCTTGGTCTTGTAAACAATTCCCTCTTAGGTTCATTTAGGATCAAAACAATCAAACATTTCATCCATCCTCAAAACATCAATCAAAACCCATCTCACAAAAAACTTTTGAACCTTGGAAAAATCATTCATACTAGGCTTTTAGTAAAATACTATAAATCAAATCAAAATCACCTTGTTTGGCTAAATGTGTGTGGATGAATCATTCCTCATACCCTAGTTAAATTATCATCTTGTGGACAAGTTTATTCCAAGACAACATCTAATCTCTTGGTGTTTATGAGTTCAATATAAAATCCAAATCTAAAAATCCAAATCAAAATCAAATCCAAATCAAGTCAAAATCTAAATCTAAATCAAATGCAAAATCCAAAATCCAAAATTCTTAAAATCTAGTATCCCTCCAAGGTTCCTAAAAGTTTGACACCCATATCATTCACCCCTTTCATCCTTCAACTCATGATTGGTCCTAAACATCTTAGAGGTCACTTTTGCAACAAGTTCAAAACACAAGAAGAACATGGAATATAAACTTGATTCATTCATCATAAGTGGTCTAAATCAACCAAACTGTCAAAGCCTTACAATTCCAATTGATTATCAAAACTCACATTTATACAATTCATACATGGGATCATTACCTCCTACAAACCTCAATGGTACAACAAATGTGATTATGCCCAATCTAAATTTTGGAGCACCTTTCCCAATGGTAGATTTAAATCAAATTATAAACCTACAAATCTATCAATCAAATAATCAATGCATGAGTATTAAAAAAAACAATATTATCCCACCTAATCCATACATGCCAAATGTGAATATACCAAACATGAACACTTTGAATCAACACTTGGTAAACTTTGGTATGGATATGTTTGCAAATCATACAAATGTTTTTCAAAGTCTAAATAGTATGTTAATGACTCAATGTATTGATCCAAGTCAAGGTAACACCATGCAAAATCAAAGTTACCTAAATCAAGGAATGTGATTCCCAACCAAAAAAATGTTTAATTTCAACCTATCTTACCAAAACAAAGCATCCTCCCAAATCATAAAATTCTCCAAAATCAATCACCACATCTCCAAAGTCAATGACCACAAGTTAAAATCTCACAAGGAATAAAATTAAAGTACACACCACTTGGGAAACCAATTGATTCAATCATGCAATAGTTGGTGTAGGAAAAAATCATCAAAATCACCACCTATGAGAATTACTAGGAACTAGATGTGAAACCACCATGGTATAATGAGAAACACCTTTGTGAGTATCACAAAATAAAGGGGCACACAAAATCAGATTATGTTCGACTCAAAAATATCATTCAAGATCTGATTGATCAAAAAATAATAACTATTGGGGACAATGATCAAGATTCAATCACTAGTGATAACATTGACAATCTCTACACCACAATTTTTGAAAACAATGATCAAGATCCTTCGACCAATAATCATGTTGAAAATGTCTACTTCATCCAATGAGTTAGGGGACATATCTCAAGAATTTATTCCAAAACATGATCAACATCTTTCACCAAGGTATAGAAATGATCCTTTCCAAAACATATGGACATCCTTTGACCTAATGACATTTGAGTCACTTCCTATGCCTAATGAAGATATCCAAGAACCCTTCATAAGCAATCCATTCCTTGAAGCTGACCCATGTCAAGAACATGATCCAAAGCATGTCAAAATAAATTTTGAAATCATTCAAGATCAAGAATTTGTATCTCCAAGATACTAAAATGATCTAATGGACACTCTATTATCTATACAATATTTGAAAAATGATGATTATATTCACATAACACTTAATCCTCCATCTACCCATGAGATTCTTTCTTTGGATGGACACGTAGATGATCTTCATTGAGAAAAGGATTCCTTTACTCCTAATATTATTACACAAAAAGATAAGGTCATTGATTCCTATAGTCAAATTGAGTTGTCAACATCAGGATTAGATATATCCCAAATTCAGACTGAGGACATCATGCATGAAGATATCTAGTATTATCCACTCAGAAACATGTCAGACAGAATAGGACATTCCAGAGTTAGCAGAGAAATAAACTAAAACAACATCATCTGCAGTGATCATTTATCAAAGCATACTTACTGAACAAGACATATCAAAACAAGTAGAATCAAGGAACGAAGGTGCCACTACCATCGTACTGGAGACAACTATGTCTCAAGAAAATGTCAACATAGGGAGCACAAAGAATCCTTATGATGAAACCAATGCTAATACTACAACTAGCTGTGTCATGAATCTTCATCCACCCATCACCCCATCCATGAATTGGGATCAACGTCAAAAGAAATATTTGACTCAAAGCACAAGGGGCGTTATCAAAGAAGAAGAAGAAAGGAATAATAATGGAGAAATCAAATACACATTGATATTGAAGAATACAAAGAAAGATTATCCTTATCAAACTCCATCAGACAAGGAAACTATGGGGAAAAATAAAAAAGGAAAAAGTATCCATCAAAGATTTCCTCAAAATAAAAAGAAAGCTTGTCAAGCGATGTACAAAGTATATCAAGTAGTTGGTCCTAATTCCATGCACACTTTCGTATCTTCCCAAGTTTGGAGAGTCAAAGGCTCCAAACTATCAACCAATCCATCTCATATCCCTAAACACACTCCATCCGCAACTCCACACATGATATCCAATTCTCAAAATGACCATGTATTGGCAACAACCTTTCATCATAAGGATTTGGAAGGAACTCTATCACAATGTGTGCACCAAGACAGAGTTAACTCTGGTATCAAGAAAGCAGATCAGGAATCTCAAAAGTTGTATTCAAGTCTACGTATCTTGGAAAAGCACCTTCTTCAAGTGAGATATTGATGACACATTATGACAGAAGTAT
The DNA here is from genome assembly GCA_007258455.2 of Sequoia sempervirens. Classification (NCBI taxonomy): domain Eukaryota; kingdom Viridiplantae; phylum Streptophyta; class Pinopsida; order Cupressales; family Cupressaceae; genus Sequoia; species Sequoia sempervirens. The sequence continues at coordinate 212,576,092 of VDFB02047230.1, forward strand.
CTACATCAACACCACCAGGTGGTTTAACATGAGCTTAAAAAATTTCAAAAAAAAAAAACAAATAAAAAAATCAAAAAATACAAAATCAAAAAAATCAGAAAAAAAAATAAAAAATAGTAAAGAAAAAAAATCGTCCTCCAGTGAAAACCACTATGGTGGCACTTTGGACAGGTACCATGATGAAAACCTGGACAATAGACATCATGTGTAGAATAAAGCATCTATGTGCACTAGTTTAAGTGGAAGCATCTCATCCCATCCATTATAATAAATCCAACATTCCATCCATCCCATCCATAATAAATCCATTCCCCCATGAACCATTTATCCAATCCATTTTCATCCATCTTCCACATTATATTTATCTTGATGAAACTTTGGTTCACACTTTATACTTTCTTATAGTAAACATATTGACATGGGTCATTTTCATTGATCCTATCCTACCTAGTGTTATTTAAGCCATGAAACATTATCTAAATGAGCATTCTTTATTCGAACACCTTATCTTATCACAAGATAATCCTTGGAATCCTTTTGCGTGCTTATCATATCCATCCATCCATACATCTATCTAAGCATCAATCCATGACATTTCAAACATTGCTAGACACTAGAGGTAGATATTTACATCTTTCCTCAGGAATAAATCTTGATATGTATCCTCCAACTTAGCTGGTGATCCAAACATTGGAAAACATGAAATCAAATTGGTTAAAGAATTTATAATACAAAAAATCCAAATCACTAGCCCATGACATATTTCGATGAGAAGATGTTCCTTATCAGGCTTTATCTTTCATCGAACATCAATCCAAAAAATCAATATCAATCGCATCTAATTTGCACGTCAACGTCACATCAAATTATTCAAAAAAAATTTGTTCCAAACCAGGCTTCATCAATCTTGATCAAATAAAATCCAATCAATCCATCATCATCTTGGGATATCTTTCCCAATCCCCGTGTTTCTTAACACTATCCTTGCATTGTTTTGTATCCTGAACAATGCTATCATCATTAATCCATTGATCAGATCAATCAACCTTAGCTTGTTTTTCAACAAAATCCCAAACAAAGCACTAATATCATTAAACACATCCATATCCAAATCGTCAAAATCATGAGAAAATCCAAAAAAAATAAAAAAACCAAGAAAATCGAAAAACATCCAAAACACAACAAAACCCCAAAATAGGTCAAAACTCAAAAAAACATCAAAAACACACCACTCGAACTGTATTGTCTCAAAGCTTAAACGTAGACAAGGAAGAGACACAAAAACACAAAAACATTCAAGAAACAAAAATCTAAAACATTCATAAAATCTCATAAAACCCAAAAAATTATTTGAAAATTCAAAAATCAAAACATTTGCAAAATCTTGAAAATACCAAAAACAATCTCAAAACATTTCAAAAAACTAAAAAAAAAATCCAAATATTTGAAAAAATCCAGCCATCTCATTTTTCTTTCACCCACAATAATCCATAATAAAAACTCGTCACACTCATCCTTTGGCAAAACAAATAGAGACAACCACAACAATCAACAAAAGCAAGCTTGAAATGCAAAATGAAAATCGAAACAACAAACTTTTAAATGCAAAATCAAACTCTTGATCATTTTTAAACATGTCAGTCAATATAAAAATCCTATCAATCAACTTATCGACCCATCATCATCCTATATAATGCATGTCCTAGGATATATCATTCTGAAAATGGGCATAATTTTGGATATCACTTTGGATTCTTATCCTAAACAAAACACATCCCTTTGGCTAGTAGTATTGAAGAACATTAACTTGTTTGTGTGCTTGATCTTTTCTTTGATTTGGCTATGCTTGTTGGATGTTCTTATAATATAACTTGGTGAATACTTGTTTTGTTAGGTACATCCTAGCAAGGTTTTCATATGTTAGGTGTGAACAACAATACTCTTATCTGTTTGTTGAGTCAAAGTCCATTAGACTACGTACAATGTCATCCTGGTTCTTTATACCTTGATGGATTGTTCCTATGTGTGTTATCAAACATAAGGTAATTGTCCCTTTTAAAATCCCAACTCCTTGGTAATAAAAATCATCATCATCATCATCATCGTCTCTAGTAAAGTCTCGTAGATCATAGACTTGTTGGATCTTCTTGTCACCATCTCATTTCTTCTTATTCTTCTATCTTTACTAACATTTTAATCCAAATCTATGTGTTATATCAAAATATACATGAGGCTATCCATGGCTAATGATTGTCTATATCAAATCTTTCTACATAAAACATTCAAGATTTCTAGTCCTCTTTGGGTTGAACCGACCTTGAATATTTATCGTGAGATCACCAAAAAATCCAAATTTTCATCTGATCTCTTGAGGGGGCAATATACCAACGTAATCCCTCATGCTAGGGCAGCATTGGGGCATTTGAAAAATAAGAAATTTTTTGGCTTTTGATCACAAAATGTTTATTCTTTGAATCAATGCAGCAAGTGCATTGCTTCAAAGAGGGGCAAAATGTAGACACAATAATTATACTAATTGATATTGCACACCTGATCCTAATTTACTAACACCATTTCATCCTAAATCATCCCTCAGTCTAACCATTTAATCGAATACCCTTATTTGATTAAATTCATCAATTTTCATCTCTTAATTAAATAAATCATTTTATCTAATTAATTATTTCTCCCTTGTTAATTAAATCAATCTATCTAATCTAATTAACACTGTGTCCATATTTAATTAAATAATTCACTTTATTTGATTAAATCTTCAAGGTCTTACTATTAAACTAAATAAATTAAACCTTGTTTAATTTAAGCTTACTAATCATTCCCTTTAGCTAAATAAATCAAAATATTTGTTTAACTAAGTCTATATCATTTTCATCTTCTTTTGATTTATTTGAATCCATGAATCTGAATCAAATAGGTCACATCATCTAATCTCTCATTAAATTAATTAACCCTTGATTAATTTAATCCTAATCATCCTCATTTCTCTAGCTTTTTCCACTTGCACATGAAAATGGATTTAATTCATTTACTAAATCTCTATTTTCTCTCAACATGGCATAATAGAGAATATTCCATCAAATTTGAATTCAAATCTAAGTGGACTTTTTCCTTCCAACAAGGAATTACTCCATTTGACTCTCCCTCCACCTTGTCATTTCACCATTTTCAAATTTCAAATTTATGCATTTATGGGCGCATCCATCAAAATGTGCACATCCTTCATCCATCCATCTCTTGACAAGTGGCACTTGGCCCTTGGTTGAAATTTAGTCCCACATTGCTTCATTTTGGGCATTTCTACAACTTATCATTCTATAAATAAGAGGCTCCTTTCCTCATTTTATCATCCACAATTTGAGCAAAGTCATTATACTCAAATCCATACTCAAGATTTAGCATTTTCATCCATTTTATCAAGGCACAGTTAGGTTAATGCGGGTTTTCTCCATGGAACTCATTTGAAGGAATCACCAAGTGGATCACATCTTCATCCAATCATCAAAGCTTGCATAGGAGTTGGGAAAGGGCCAATTTCCACATCAAATTGGTACCAACTCTCCCATAAGATCAAGAGTTTGCATATTCTTAATTGCATTCAATATATTTCATTTATTTTTCATTATGTTCTTGCTTTCATTCCTATTTTGAACATTGGTAAATGGATTTTATGGGGAACTTGGACATCATCTTGCATTTCAATCTTTTAATAAGTGTGTTTGTTATGTTTTGTAGGTACTAGGATCTTGGTTCACATAGTTAGAGTGATTAATTTATTGTTCATCTCTTTCATCCTCTACTTATTATTCATTGTTATATGTTTGTATCTTTGATGCTATACCCATTTTGGGGACTTCAAAGATATTATGCCTCTATATGGATGGAGAAATTATAGTTAAATCTTCTTTCTTTTGTCAAAAAGTATGGTCAGGGTTAGTAATTTTTTCACCCTTATTTTATTGTTTGTAGTTATCTCTGTGCACCTTTGGTGTTATACCCATTCACATAGGACCAATTGCAGATTAACATAGGAGTAATTGCCCACACACACACACACACACACACATATATATATATATGCAGAGGGTTAGTATGGAAGAATAAACATTTGGAGATAAAAATAGTTTAGTGGGTGTTAGGTGTGATTCTAATAGATCTTTTACAATTTCTCTATTCTCCTATAATATTTAGTTGCAAGTGATGTACCTCAATTTTTAATTAAGTATGTGGCATTATACCTAGTTTACACAGGTTATTGGAGGCCATTTTCCTTACCACTTCTATTTAATTTGGGTTGACTACCAAAGAATGTAGCTCAAATTTTCAATTCACAACTCAAATCTTACATACATTACTTATCTTGTATTAATATGTTTAATGTGGGTTTTCGATCATGTTCCATTTACTTATGATTATTAAGTGATTTTATAATAATTCTTTTACAATTCATCTATTTTGTCTATAATATTCAGTGCCAAATAATGTAGCTTGAATTTTGAATTAAGAAGCCGACTGTTACATAGATTGCTTGTGTTGTATCAATATCCAGTTTCCCATAACAAACTTTTCATTATTGTAGGTCACATGTTCTATTCTCCATGGTCTTAAGGTCTATTTAATGTGGGTTTCCAACCATCTATTCTTTTCTTGTGATTATTAAGTGTCTTTCCACTTATATAAAAGGTATTAGAACAAAAATTATCTGGTGCTAAATATTATGGATAAAAGCCACATTAAATAGAATTTTAAAATATGCAGCATAGAAGAGGAAAACTACGAGAATGAATAGTTTTTAATGGGGATCTAGAAAAAAGAGTACCATGAAGAACAATTTTTCATGGGTAACTTCAGACAGATGATGGGAAATAAATATCATGGAACATATTGATATCACATATAACATGTTCCATCGAAACAAAATATCCACAATAATTAACTGTTTGTTATAAGGATCTTGAAAGAGATGAGGGGAAAAGAGTATCATGAAACATATTGGTACAAGACAAGTATTCTATGTAACATTCGCAAGATGTATTAGAATAACACTTTAGAATCACACGTAAATGGGATATCAATAGGAACAATTCACCTTTTTTGAATTTTTTTTGGCTTGTGTATGCTTTTCTACCTTCCTTAAACTTGTATGTGATGTGCATTTTTTGGCCATCTGTTATTTACTTGTGATTCTCAAGTGTTTTGTAACAACTATTTTAGAATCTCTCAAATGGTAGATCATATAAAACAAATTTTAAATGGAAGTTGAACATATGGAGAATAGAAGCTGTAAACCATTGTTATGAAGACTTTCTTATATAGAGCTTTTGCTATACAAAATGAATATAGCATCAAGGATGAATATAGATAACAATGAACAATAGCCAGATGCTAAGGAGCATACACAGGCCAAAAAAAATAGAAACTAGTCAAAAGGTATAGGTCAATCTTATGTTTCATGAAGAAAGACCTTGTTACAGGAAAAATATTAATACAAAACAAGAAATCTATGTAACAATTGGCATTTACCTATCGGCTATTTGTTTGAAATTTCCACTGAGGCTTCCATCAAAGCAACCATGGTTAGAATTTCTTGACACATCTAGATTATAAGTTTTTTGATTAGTTGAAAAGGAAACTATAGGAACATGGAAAAATCTAATGTGTACAATA
>VDFB02047230.1:212589848-212683049 GCA_007258455.2 Sequoia sempervirens
TATATATATATAACACAAATGACTCAACAGATGGCATGAATTTAAAATTGTTTTTCTTTAACAGAACAAGAGGAAACTGGGTTTAGAAATTAAATTTATAATAATAACTATTTTCTTTTCCGACACAATTATTTCAACAACTACATATTATAATGAAGAAATTCAGAGTATTTTATTATAGTTTTCCTTTCAAGAACTACGGGTTTTCAAATCATAACCGATAGATTTTTCCCTACTAATACAGATCTAACATGCAAACTCAGCCTTCAATCCAAAACGATTTTTATTTCAAATACAATAAATTTGCACAACTAAATTATATTGAAGAAATTTTTAAAAGAAGATTCTACTGAAGTTTCTAAAGAAGATTCGAGGTTTTCATTTAAATAAATTTCAAACCACAGAATTTCTTTCTATAAATTTTTCAATACATGCATCAACAGGTATTATTCAAAGCACAGTAAAATAATAAATAGCAAAGGAAGAACCTGGTATCCTTCGTCTGAAGAAGAAAATCCCTTGTGAAGCCTTCTTTCGAATTCCTCCTGCAGCTCCTTCTTGATCACCTCCTGCGACTCCCTTCTCCAATCTATCTATTTTCCAATCAATTATTTTCTCTGAAGTTCTTACCCAAATTTCTTATCTTTTCTTTTTTTATTTTTTATTTATCCCTCTTTTCCCAGATCCCCAAAACAATAGAGTAGAACTTCCGTGTGTGAATATCATCTTCTCATAAAAATAATAATAAATCAAAATAAAACTCAATAAAGCTTCCCTGCTTTCTTTTCTCAAAAAGCATGCTTCCTATTGGCCCTTTTCCAGCTTTTAAAAGCACAAATTTATCTACAATTTTTAATTAAAAATAATTTATTTAAACAAGATATTATCTATGCTAATTTAATATTAATAAAAGATATTATTTAATTATCTTCAACAATATTTATTTAATTTAATTATTGTCAACATTATTAATTTAAAATAATTATTTACTCTTTTAATAAATTTAATCACTTTTTAATTTATAATATATTTAAATTTAACCATTTAACTAACACACAATTAAATCAAACAACTAAACAACCTTAATCCATTATCTTATAAAACAAGGTTAATTAAATAAACATGAACCATAAATCAACTAATACTTCAACAAAACAACTACACAAACAACGAGAATGAAAACCCACAGTCATAACATGACTCACAACAGACGACGGACTTGGGACGGGGACGCTTCCAAACCTACTCCCTTTTTCAACATTTTTACCCGTTGGGCTAGTTTATTGCTCGCCCTGTCCTGCCGAAGCAGGTGGAATCGAGACTTATTCCTGCAATCCTGCATCCAAGCAAACGTCAAACAGCACATGTATACATATAAATATATAAACTCAACATCCTACCGTGAGAAGGAATTGCAGTGTAGCAGGGCACTCGTGAACGAGTGATGCTACCCTGTCCTCTCACCTAATCTACTCTAACAATTACAATGTCAATAGCAACTAACATTTCTAACAAAATAGATCATAAGATAACATTATACTAAACTACTGCATCATAAATAATTACTAACCATTGCATTATAAAATAACACAGAATTCAAATCACATGATCACCCTACGATTATCACATCGACATTTAAAACATTAGAGAGAAAGCATTACCTAATAAAATAATCCAAACCCTACATATAGAGTATCATAAATCATAATAAAATATCAATTGTAGCTATCAATTAAACTACACAACCACACACACCAAAATGATGAATCAGTCACCAATACAAATCAGTATCACGCTACACACAAGAGAAATCAATAGTAGCAATTAGTATTAGAAAACATGGGGTATTACGAGAGGTTGTTGGTTGATTTGTAAGCCATTTTTTATTAAAAAAATGCTATTTTTGAGAAATTTGCTAGTTTTTCTCACTTTTTTTTATTGTCGTACAGCTTGTACATACACTAAGATGATCTAAAACCTATTTTATGTTATAAATTGATGAATTAGCTTTCATTTTCACCTATTCAGAGGTTCTAACTCTTTGTATAGTGAAAGTTATCTTATTTTTATTCCAGCTACCTACTTTCACAATGTTCTTGGATTGAAGGGTTTCATGATGTAATTCTACCCATTCCACTTTTTGTGCCTATTGTAGCTTGTGGAATGGGTCCTCTAACTTGTAAAATACATTCCTAACTTGTTTAGAATGTTGTGGAGTCAAGGTTGGGTGTTTGGGATGATGTTTTAGGGTTGTAGCAGGGTATTTTCATGATGAAAATGAGGGTTTCAAGTGGTGTTTTGAAAAAATGTGGGAAGTACTATCCATGTAATGTATTATTAACCATGTGTAGGGTTTGGTAAGTGTGTTTGGTTCTATTTTTAGGTATGGCAGGTGTGGGAGATAGGAGTTTTATTAAAACTACAAGTTTTTTGCTTGAAATAGAGGGTTTGGTGTATTAGGGGTCTAGATGTCTTGGACCTGGAAAAAAATCATAGAATTGGAGGTTTTGACCTATAAAATATTGTTGTTTTAGGAATTTGAGTGAAGATCTAGTGTTTAAAAGGTCATCTCTTTGTAAATAGGGCTAATTTAGTAGCCTTTATGCAAGGTGGTCTATTGGATCTTAATGATGGTACAAAGAAATATGGTATGATCTCTTGGGAATTTTTCTTAAAATCTATGTTAAAGATTGATTGATGTTTGGTTGGCCATTGGATGACCTTCTCTAAAAGATAAGCCCATTTGATGAGATTTGGAGACTATAAGTTAGGCAAGGGTTTATTGAAAACCCATACTTGAAACCATCCCACAGCCAACCAAAGCCTAAAACACCTTCAAAAAGGTCTACACAAGCTTAAAATTTTAAGAGATATCACTACCCCCAAAGATTGCTTCAAACCTTAGCAATAAACCGCCATTTTCCACTAAAAAATGCACCATTTGACATCTAGGGCATCACTTAAAAACCCTCTATTCACCTCACTTGTGCATAAAACTTTGCACACATTTTTTATAACCATAAATAATCCTTTCCATCGAGTCATAGAAGCATATAGTGGGTGAAATGCTTAATATGACATTTTAATGCATTTAAAACCCTTAAAATAGGGTATACAAACTGAATCTCAGTAATTGGCTTCTAAAATGCACAAAATCACTTGATATCCAAGAAAACCAAAAATAAAATGGAGTTAATTCTACTTCCCATTGAATTCCATCAAAAAGAGAGCACAATCACCCTATACAAAATTGTATAGTTCCATGAAACATCAAATCCCAAAGTGTAAAAGGGTAGCAATCTTTGATGAGGTATTACTCAGATACCATGGCACTTGAAAAATATTTATCAAAACCTATGGGATCATGTTGGGGCCATCTACCATAACCTCTCTTGGTTTTTGTTATCTCAGAGTGGTTTTCTCGTGGTTTCTAGTTTTCAGTTGATGGAAAAAGTGTCAAATGCAAGTAGTGGAAAGTTGCAAAGTACTGCAACTTTTGTTTTGCAACTCGTGTAACCAAATGGACTATTCCAATGCATCTGAATAGGTATTTTACACTAGATATAGTCCTTTTTCACACCCAAACACGCGGAATCACTCCAAGCTATGTTCAACCGGATCGATCCCTCAAGGGTCTAAAGTGCAAAATCGCTGCAAACTTTAACATATTACTACTCAGATACCATGATGCTTAGAAACTTTTCATCTGATCCTATGGAATTTTTGGGCCTCTATACAATAACCTCTCTTGGTTTTTGTTATCTCTGAGTGGTTTTCATGTGGTGTCCAATTTTTTGTTGATAGAAAAACTGTCAAATGGGAGTAGTGGAAAGTTACAAAGTGGTGTAACTTTCATTCTGCAACTCATGTGACCAAACTAACTATTGCAATGCATCTGAATAGGTATTTTTATGCTATAAATGGTCCTCTTTTGCACCCAAACACGTGGAATCTCTCTGAGCTACATTCAATCAGATCAATCCCTTAAGGGTCCAAAACATAAAATGGATACAAACTTCAGCATGTTGTTACTTGAATACTGTGATGCTTAGAAAACTTTCCATCTAATCCTATGGGATCCTGTTGGGCCCCTCTACAATAACCTCTCTTAGTTTTTGTTATCTCGAAGTGATTTTTCCATGGTGTCCAATTTTCAGTTGATGGAAAAAGTGTCAAATGCAAGTAGTGGAAAGTTGCAAAGTGGTGCAACTTTCCTTCTGCAACTTGTGTGAAAAAATGAATTGTTCCAATGCATTCGAATAGGTATTTTTACACTATAAATGGTCATCTTTCTCACCAAAACATGTGGAATCACTCCGAGCTATGTTCAACCAGATCGATTCTTTAAGGGTCCAAAGTACAAAATGGTTGCAAACTTCAGCATGTTAATCAGATACTATGACACTTAAAAAATTCTCATCTAATCCTATGGGATTGTGTTGATCCCCTCTACAATAATGTCTCTTAATTTTTGTTATCTCAGAGTGGTTTTCTTGTGGTATTCAGTTTGTAGTTGATGGAAAAAGTGTAAAATGCAAGTAGTGGAAAGTTGCAAAGTGGTGCAACTTTCGTTCTACAACTCATGTGACCGAAAAAACTATTCCAATGCATTTGAATAGGTATGTTTACACTATGAATGGTTCTTTTTCACACCCAAACACACAGAATCACTTTGAGCTATGTTCAACCAGATTAATTCCTTGAGGGTACAAAGTGCAAAATGGCTGCAAACTTCAGCATGTTGTTACTCAAATACCATAGCATTTAGGAACTTCTCATCTAATCTTATGAGATTTTTTTGGGCCCCTCTACAATAACCTCTCTCAATTTTTGTTATCTAAAAGTATTTTTCTCGTGGTGTCCAGTTTTCAGTTGATGGAAAAAGTGTCAAATGCAAGTAGTGGAAAGTGGCAAAGTGGTGCAACTTTCATTTTGCAACTCATGTGACCAAATAAACTATTCCAATGTATCTGAATATGTATTTTTATGATAAGCATAGTCTTTTTTCATACCCAAATACCTGGAATCGCTCTGAGTTGTGTTCAACTAGATTGATCTCTTGAGGGTCCAAAGTGCAAAATGGCTGCAAACTTCAACATGTTGTTACTCGAATACCATGATGTTTATAAAATTCATGTCTAATTCTATGGGATCATGTTGGGTCCCTCTATAATAACCTCTCTTATTTTTTAATCTCGAAGTGGTTTCCCTATGGTGTCTAGTTTTCAGTTGATGGAAAAAGTGTCAAATGGAAGCAGTGGAAAGTTGCAAAGTGGTGTAAATTTCATTCTACAATTTTTGTGACCAAAAGAGTTGTTCCAACATGTCTAAATAGGTATGTTTGCACTAGGAATTGTCCTCTTTTACACCCAAACATGTGAAATCTCTCTGAGCTATGTTCAACCAGATCGATCCCTTAAGGTTCGAAAGTGTAAAATGGCTGTAAAATTCAGTATGTTGTTACTCGGATACTGTGATGCTTAGAAACTTCTCGTCTATTCCTATGGAATCATATTGGACCCCTCTACAATAAATTCTATTGGTTTTTCTAATTTCATAGTGGTTTTCCCATGGTGTTCAATTTTTAGTTGATGGAAAAAGTGTCAAATGTAAAGAGTGGAAAGTTGTAAACTAGTGTAACTTTCATTCTGCAACTCGTGTGACCAAAAAGACTATTCCAATGCATCCAAAAAGGTATTTTTATGCTATGCATGGTCCTCTTTTTCATCCAAATGCATAGAATTTCTTTGAGCTACATTCAATGAGATCGATCCCTTAAGGGTTCAAGTGTAATATGTTGAAATAGGCCATTCTACCTAATGTTCAAGCTATGTCTCAGTGATATGGGCTTGATGTAAGTAGGATAGGGAGTAGGAATAATAAAATAGCATTCGTAAAGGCATTGAAGGAGATTACTAATGTTGCCCCTATTCAAAATTCAAAATTGAGGCCCCTTAAAAGCAAGGCTAGAAGAGGTGAAAAGAAGAAATTGCCTGAAAATAAGTTAGAATAGGTTGGAAATAGGGTGAGGTTGTAGAGTTGATGTGTTCAAAAGGTTTGTAAGGATAGGGGAGGTCGAAAGTATCTTATGGCATAATGCCCTAATTGGGAAAATAGGGGTTTTGAATGAAAAAGAGATGTTTGAGGGAGTAAAAGTGGGTAAAGTGAAGAGGCAACATAATTTGGTGGTCAATTAAGTTTGTGCAGGCAAAATGAAGAGTGTCAGAATAGGTTTTGACGTTCAGGTTCAAGTTCAAGAGTTTGGTTTGCTGGTTAGGCCAAATTTTTTTGGAGGGAGATTTGGTTCGTTTTGGGTTCGTTGGTACAAAAATCATGTAAAAACAAAATATAAATATATATGCAGCCTAGAAGCATGCATTAGGATTAGAATATCACATAACATCATATAAACAACAAAACCACCATAAACTTGAAAGTCATTTAAAACATGCATTGAGAAATATTCATCATTGAAACTTGAATTAGAGTAGCTTGATATACAAAGTCTATTGATGCTAGGGTTCAATTTGTATGATTTTGAAAAAAGAAGCTAACTAAGTAGAGTTATTAACGTTCTTCATAAATCATAAGAATTTGTTTAGTACACTAGCCATTTTGATGTCTTCTTGTAGTCTCAAACATTATTTTGTATCATTGTTACATTGGTCTTGAGAGTGGTAGCTTAATATACCTCCACAATACAAAATAGGGTTTACCTGCGTAGTGTAACAATGGCATAGGCAGAATTTTCTTTCAAAGAACCAAAGGGTGAGTGCACAATTAAAGTGTATAAACACATATCTTTTTGTAATATCAAGGATACTTTTTGAAACTTCCACGCATTGCTAATCTAAAAGGAAAAGTCTTATGTATCCTTTGATTAATTGAGTTGTTCCAATCAAAGGATTAAATATATTGGAATATTTTTATGAATCATCTCATAGAATACCAATTGAAAATGTTTTTTTTTTCTTTTATATAAAGTTGTTTACCACCAATCAATCATTTTATTCAAGACAAACCATGAAGGACAACAATGATCAATGTTATGGCTAACCAATTAATAAGTATACATGTGAATAAGTCAAGCATGTACATGTGAATAAGGGAAGCACAAGTAGCCACAAACACATATGCCTTGAAGTATACACACAAATACATAATATACACAACTTAAGACAAAGTATATGCATGAATACACGGTATACACATGAAAACACGTAAGTCACAAAGTATACATTGGAACCCACATAAGTCACAAAGTATACACGTACATTGTAAAGTATACACTTGAATACACGTAACTCATATCTATTGAACCATGAATTTATAACATGCAAATATGGACACCGTCGATAAAAAAGATTTGTATTAACCAAATAGTCATGTATGCATACATCAATATATGTTGATATAAGTATAAAATATAGGTACAAAATAGCCATATAGGCTTATGAGAATGCCATATGGTCATGCAATGTCAAATATATCCAATACAAAATATGTGTAAAAATGCCATGTAGGCATACAACAAAAGGCTCTAGAATCAAAAGTCATTGCTCTCCAGGCTCTCGAAATAAACTCTTGCCCTTTGTTGGTCAATTGGATGGTGATAGGTCTGTCACTTGTTTCTACTACACTTGAGGAGTGCTCTTGTTGCTCCTCCTACTACTATTAAGTTCTTGGTGAATTTTTAACTGTTACAATAAGAATTAAAGACATTAATAGATAGAAATTACATTATAAAAATTGATGTATTTAAAAAAAAATCACTTATAGCCATCTCATGATCATTCTCCTCAAGGGAAATATTTTCATGTCGATGTTAAGGCATGCTCAAGCCTTATATAAACCATCCAAATAGAAATTATACTACGAATCAATAATTTGGTTTGATTTTTCACTCGAACTAACATCTATAACAACGAATGTAAATTGAAATTTAGTAATTTGCCTCATACCTCCCCTATCAGAGCCATTGAGGATTGTATAGTGGATGAAAGACCAATATCCATTGTCATCGTAACATTTGGAGGTGTTTTCACAACCAATATCTAAAAATAAAACAACAAATTATTCAATCACAAAAAAGTTAGAATAGCGATGGACACGTCATGACTTATAGTGTATGAGATCTAATGAACAAAATTTTGAGTACTTATTAAACTATATATTTCTAATTATCATGCTTACTATTTTTCCTATCCATATCTTGTTCAAAAGGACATGTTTTTAGGCTTTTACCCATAGTAGCAAGCACTAAATCATTTGATTCAATGCTTTCGTAGACATGTACGATAATTGTGGTGGCATAGAAAAGGCAATTAACTGTTTGAAAAAATGCCTCAAAAGAAATGGGGTCTTGTGGTGATGGAATGCCATTACAAACAAATGCATGTCATGGCATTCCATCACCATAAGAATGCATTTATTTCAAGCATATTTTCAAAAAGTTCATTTCCTTCTCTATGACCAATATTATTGCTAACTATTATGCTTTGATAGATATTTTTCCAAGCATCCACAGTTTGTTGGAAAGCACCTATTTTAGGCTTTTAGCCATAGTAGCAAGGAAGCACAAGTAGTTTGATAAAAGGCTTTGGTGCACATGTGTGAAAAATGTGGTATCATAGAAAAGGTGGTGAGCATTTTGAAGAAATGCCTCGAAGAAATGTTGTCTCATGGTGATGAAATGAAATTCCATCGCACTGAGACCACATTTCTTCAAGGCATTTTTTGAAACTACTAACTACTATGTCTATGCTATTGCTTACTATTATGGTTTCATATATTTTTTCTAAACATCCATAGTTTTTCATGTAGGTGCACCTTTGCAAGCACATGCCTCCATGTGAAGAAATTGCATCACTGCTTATGTTGACTTTCTAAACAACTATATTGTAGTTGAAATTTTGTCATTTATCAACATCTAGTTATTAGTTATGGAATTTGAAGTAATGCTTTGAGTTTGAATGGTGTGCAATGCAACATAACCAATGATATGAATATAAACTACACAAATCTATTAAGTACAATTCATTAGTTAAGCACTTTATTCTATTACTTTTGTAAAGGTTTGAGTAAATCAACTAGCACTAGGAGGTTTTCCCTTGAAACCTCCAATATTACCTTTTTCAATATCCAAAATCACATATTAAAATACCATTCATAATACAATGCTATTAACATGTAATAAATTTATAATTGTTTACTAGTTACATAGCCCTTCGATAGGTGTACTACGGAAATAAGTAGGTGGAGGGCTGGTGTATCCAGTCTCAACACTGTGACCTTGCAATTTTATTAAAATCATAAAACTAAATTACTTAATCTTGCATTTCAAAATCAAAATTTAATAAATTAAATTTAATGAACATACTAACTTGTACCTAAGTACCAATTCCATACGTATCATGCAAAATGTCATCCACCTTCTCCATCTTCGTAGCTACATAAGGATCCTCCGCAGCAGCCTCTTGAGTGTTAGTGGGGTCATATGAACAAGTTGCATCACATGATTGACACACATGGGTTCGAAGACCACCAATCGAAGACTCCCCTAAATGGCATTGTAGAATAGTGCTAGTTTGATAGATGACACTCTAGGTCAAAGTGTTGATCACCTATAATGTCTCTACATCTGCACTCTCCTTCATGACTATAGGCATAACAACGTGCTCATGAAGCGGCCTAGTGAGAGCTCATCTCCCTCGCCACATAGGATTCGGCTGTGTACCGGGCCTATCCTGAGCTGACCCCCCACCTCTCCCCTGGAAGTCCCTCATATCAAAATAATTTGGTATTTTGTTTAATATGAACTCATTGTATAGTTTCCTAAGAAAATACTGGGGGACTTCACAATTGTTGCACGGTCGGTCATCAAAGACCATGTACCACCTATCATAAAAACAGTTCCTAATATCTTGGTGGTGGCACTAATGAATAGGAAACCTCTTCGCATTGAGGCTAAGATTTTGATTTGTGCATGGGTCAGTGAATAATGAGCATAGTTCACCTTTTCTAATTTTTAAATCCTTTACATATTTATATGATAGTTTATCTGCATAATATACCCTAGCCTCTTGTCTCCTATCTTGCCATACAGTTATTTGTTTGCTAATTGAATCTAAATTTTTTAACATATCTTTCAATGAATTTGCAAGGATCATTATTTTTGTGGTTGAACCATTTGGATCACTCAACCTACTAATAAAATCCTCAATCTATTTTTTGTTGTTCTCAATCTCACTCATTAAATTTTGTTGTGTTAGGAGAGTGTTGAGGGATTGGTGGAGGAGGTTGTTGTTGAGGTTGATTTTTTTGTTGAGGATTTTGTCCTTCAAGATTTGGTTGCTCTTCTTGTTGAGGATTTTGTGATTTTTTTGGTTCATTTGCATCTCCTACAAATTCAAAAAATTATATATCAAATTTAACCTAAAACTAAGAAATTCAAAAAAAACAACAAGCAATACTTACCTCTCCCACATCTTCGTCATTGTGGCACCATCCTTGCAAAGAAATAGCAAATCTTGTTGAATATTTTTTCCCAATACCTCCTCCTAGAACGCGAGCACAAAAGTTAGGGGTTTTGGCTACGGGAAAAAGAAGAAAGTAGTCAAAGTGAAAATGAAGACTTTCACTTTTTTTTTTCTTTTAGCGTGCTATAATGCGAGCGTGTTATAGCATTTTCAAACTTTTTTTAGAAAGTCTCCATGAAATTGGTACCCAACTTCATGCACCTACCCACTCAATTGATTAAAAATATCAACATGTTACAATTTGTATACTCACAATCTAAAATGCATTACAAAGGTGGCTATATATATTTTTGTTAAATGGTCTATGAATTGTCCTTTTGGTTGAGCTTGGATCTTCTTTTAAAAAGGGTAGGATTCTTCTTCATACAAATCAGGAGTTGGTTTCAATTAAGAGTCTTTTAGAGAGGTTTTTATTCAAACTTCCATGATTTTAATGGTTTTGTCTATCCATTTGATGTGATTTTGTTATTTCATTATTTGTTTTTGATGAAGTATTTTTTGCATTCAGACCTATTTTTCATAGGTTTTTGTCTCATATTTTTATGTTATATTTTGATGTACAAATTTTATAGATCATTTCAAAACCCTCTTCTAGTTAATTTAACTCCATCCAAAAACATTTATCTAATAAAAAACATGAAAAATATTATCAAAAAACAAGCAACACAAAAAATGCAAAATAATAACAAACATACACAAAAAAACACCAAACGTACAACCCATAACAAATTTTTAATTTCATTTCAGATGCATTCTGTTATTCCTTACATATTCCTCACACTATTTTATAGTGTGGATCTAAGTTGTGATCATTTACAGAGACAAAATTATTTTGCATCGAACATACTACTTTTTCAACATAACATTGCGATTTTTCCATGGAATTTTTAACTGTGATTAGGTTAGTTAGAGTTCTTTCCACTCTTTCAGAATTCAACAGATTACTTGGCTTGCATTTAAGCCTTCGGTTTGAGCATATCAAACTGATAAGTGAAATTTCATGTTTAGATATAACCAGTTGTTGCAACACTGGAAGCAGCCCGAAAGGCTAACAAGCAGACATTAATGGTTGTAGGTCTTTATTTGTTCTTCCATTTGCACACAAATATAAGTTTAGAATTATAACCGTAGACTATGAGCATTTTTTCATATTTTAAGTAGTCATCATTTCTATTTTCTTGTGAATCTGGAAAAATTCATGCCATCAGCCACATACCAGAGTTTGCAGTATTCATCTTTGGGAGAGCTTTACTTTTAAAACTTTGACCTTCCCTTCTTTCATTCAGTAATTTCTCCACAATTTCAATGTTATCAGTAAGTAACAATCTGTGAATGTTTTTCTAAGATATGTTGTTTTTCATATAGTTTTAAGATCTTAAAGATAATATCTGTAGTCATCATTGCTATAATGTGCTTTGCTAAAAGCTTTTAGGAAGGTGCTCTGTTCAGCAAGTTCATATTTTTCATATTCCTCTTTCAGCACACTCATGAACATGTTATTAATTATTCATTTGAACAATTAAAAATATGATTTTATTTTGGGATCATCTCAAATTAAAATTTAAAATGTCAAGTGTTGCTCCAGTTATCTGTTATGACAATACTTTTCTATTTGTGCCAGTTCAAGTGATATGAGCAATCGGTAAGCCAATTGGTGTATCTGTATTGTATTATGGAGGAAAATACAACCTTTTCCATTGTGGCAACTGTCAACTATAGATGTTTTACGCTTTGGCCTTGTATAATAAGCCAAACTTAATTGGCTTTGTAGAAACTCCATTGGCAAAATGGATATTTGAGGTTAAAAGCTTGTAATACTTTCGACAGTTGTTGATATCTCATGTAATATATTTCTCCATCTACAAATTTATCAATCTAATAATCGACATCTTAATGTTTCGGGACTACTCATAATATGGATATATGATATTGATGTTTCACAATGTCATGAATTTCGAAGTTACCATGTTATGTGTTGTTGCTTGCATCATATCCCAAAGAATCAAACATGTTACATTTTAAGATGCATAGAACTTAGTATATATGGTTACATTCAACATTCTATGGGTTTTAACTTGTTGAAAACGGATATCAAATTTATACATTAATGAAAAATTTAAATCTGTTTTTCTGATTTTAATTTCTTAGATGTCATTATTAATGGTCATTGTAGAAGAATATATATTCTCAAAGGTATCTAATTTTTCTTGGGTAAATATATATTATCAATAAATATTTTTCTTAGGATCAAATGGTTTCATTAGAAAATGAATCGCATCTAAATAAAAAATGGATTGATCATCAAAAGAGTCAATAGTATGGGAGATCTTAGGTTTGAGTCCATAAAAAGTTTAACATGGTATGAGAGCCTAGATTAGCAAAGCTAAGCTAAGCTAGGATCCTACAACATTCAAGGAGAGGTGTTAGAAAATGAGTCACATTCAAACAAAAGATAGACCACTCACTAGAAGATTTTGTACAACTCAATGTAGAACACCCCAACAACAAATGGAATGGTCCTAGATTTGATTCTAACTGATTTATTAAAAATTTAACAACTTCAATATTAAAAGTTTAATATAATCTTAATATTAAAATTTTATATTGTATGCTTTCTTCTACACTAATTTTTATATACTTCTAAGGTTCCCATGTTCTTAACTTCTTCGTATGTCATGGTCTATAATATAGATCAAATGTTATTTACTTTTAATGCGATGAGGAATACATTCATTATATTCACAATTCAACAAAAATGGCCATCTGACCTCTTGATTGAATGCTATAAGGCATTGTACATAGTAATCTCAAGCCAAGTGCACTCATAACCTTAGCTTAATATCAACTAAATAATACTTGTTTCTATTTGATAGGTAGGGATGATTATAATTCTACAACAAACACTTAAGAATTCAAATTATATTGTTTGAATTGTGTAATAAGAGTAAATTAGTAGTAAAACTACACAATCAATGAAACATATTATATAATAGAATTGAATTGAAACACAACAAATTCCCTAAAATTGTTCTATTGCTTCCTAACTCCAAGGATTCATGAAATCATAATGGATCTCATATTTTTTTGTGCACTATGACCTTTTAGAATGACAATCTAAAGAATGAAATATTGTAAAATGAAAGATCTCTATTCCTACATGATTAATTGATTGATCTACATGATTGATACATGATAGTGATGATAATGCAGCTATATAAAAATGGAGATTATGCTATGATAATGATGTTGTATGAAGCTACTATGATAATGGAAATGTAGCTAATAACTAAGCCATGATTCTAAACTAAATTATTCTACAATGCTAATTACTAAATTCTCTAATGCTAGATTCTCAAATGCTAAATGCTCTCATGAAAATTCTGCAGAGTATGTTTTCTCAAAGATGGGATATCAAATGCTAGAGAATGAGGCTGCATTTATAGGATTTCCAAGGCATATTGTGATGTGGCAGCAACCAAGGGTTAGGATTTTAGCTAGAAATATCGAGGATAGAGGATGAAGAAGTTAGAAGGAATCATGGAGAGTGTTCCCTTTAATAGAACACTTTTCCAAGTGTTTAGAAGAATACATGAAATGGAAGAGCCAAGTGTCCAAGGCTGTTTTAGAATTTGTTGATGATAATTCCAATTTAAATACTAGGGATATTTAAATTCATGACACTTCATGAGGTGGCAAGAGGAAAAGTTGTAGACATGTGACCAAATACGAATTTGAAATTATTCAAATTTAGTGGGAAGATATTAATTAAATAAAAAAATCTATTGGAATTTGTTAATTTAATTAAGATTAGAGGAATATGATTTAAGATAGAATAATTAGAAAGTGTGAACTATATAAATAAATTTAGAATGTATTTATAAGTAGATGAAATAAGAGGTTTATTAATTAAATAATTTGTATTTAATTAATTGATTATCCTGACCGATTTTAAGTGTATACATTTTGCCCCTCTTTGAAGTGATGTGTTTACACATTGCTTCAAAGAAAAATTTGTTGGTAATGCTGATAAAAAAAATTGATATGCCCCAAAAGCTAATTTTTAAGTGAAAATGGGTATATGCCCCCTTGGGAGATAAACCAATCAATTTTTGAATTTTTAGGATGTTTTTGAATTTTTTTAATTTTTTTGAATTTTTTGATGATTTGATGATGATATTCAAATTTTATGATATCTTAACGATTTATCTCCTAAAAAATGATCTTGAACTTGCCAGGTGATGAATTGATTAATTAAGGCCCTTTTGAAAAATAAAATAATCCCATTAAAAATCCCACTTAATCAGCCTTTAAAAGTTTAAAAGATGTGGTTTGAAGTTCATTTGTCTAATTTGGATTTTGAAAACAACCTAGTGCAAAATGAGCAAGATGGTGATTTTGATCCAGAGCCACCAATTTGAATGTGTGCAATGTCACAATCACCTGGCTGCATATGAACCTCCGATACGTACCCCGAAAAACTTCCTCGTTAATTTTGAATCTCGCTTTTTGTGCTTTTTTCATGTTTGAGATTCTATTTTTGTCATTTTAGCACATTGGGTTATTGTTCTAACACATAGAGCCTTTTAGCACATAGGGTTGAATTTTAGCAAATCCATGCAAATTTATAATGCATATAGTAAACTAGTGCATCTAGGAATAAATTTAGTGCATCGGATGAATGTAGTAGTGCAATTGGTTATGTTGTGCACATGTGATGTTTTGTAGTGCAATAGGTCAAATTTTTGGTGCATAGATCATTTTAGCACATTGATGAAATTTAATGGTGCATATGGTAATTTAGTGCATAGAGACATTGTTCTAGTGCATTAGTATAATTCTCTAGTGCATTTGTGTTTTTAGTGCATTGAAGTGTTGTTTTAGCGCATTTAGGCCAGATTGATGAAGATTAGATTAAACTCTTTGATTTTGATGATTGTTGATTGTGTTAGCTATTAATTTGAGGTTGTTTGATGGTGTTTGTCAATTAGATGATGATTGATCTCATGATAGATGAGATTTAATGATGGGATGATCATGATTGACCTCATGATAGGTGAGGATCAATTATAGACTAATGATGATTGAACTAATGATAGGTGAGGATCAATGATAGATGCTCACAAGATTTGATAAAAATATCATCAAAGTTGATTAAATTGATAGGTTGATTGATAAGATTGTTGATTTGTGATATGTTCTATTGATAGGAGCCTTCGACAGTCCTCATGTCATGGGAGCATTTCCTGAGGACCTGGGATTTGATTCCACATTTAGAGAAAGTTGATCTAGATGTGATTGGACAATTTGGGATGACTTCTTTGATAGACATGCCCTAGCATAGGATTAACAGGGGACTTCTAACTACTTTGGCAGAGAGGTCACACAGTGACTATAACACCTTTCACTTACCCATTGGTGAGATGACAGTGACACCTGAGGATGTTTACTAGATTTTGAGGATTCCTATTGTTCGAGAGCTGGTTTTGTATGATTCCACTAAGTAGGGATGTATAGATGCATTGCAGAGAGTCTTTGATGATGAACAAATTTATGGTTATGAGATCCCATGGCAGGATATGGTTGATGCATATGCGACATTGACATTTGTTCTTGCTAGATTCATTGGAGGATTTTTATGTCCTAACCGTAGGTCAAAGGGACTCACAGTTGGTTGGGGTTAGATTTTGGAGAGCATGATTACATAAGGGACTAGATATGCATGGGGATCATGCATGCTTGCACATGTTTACAATGATCTATAGTAGGTTGTATATTTGAGAGGGGCTAGTTTTTTCAGTTGGAGTTACATTACTACACATATGGGCATGGGATAACATAGTTGTCACACATCCAGTGGTTGAGAGATAGCATCCAACAAGGAGGCCATTTGTTCATTCATATATAGGCCAAGTTGCCCAACATAAGCTGGGAAAACTAGAGTACTATAGCAGGGTATTGGATGATCTCGATACAGTTACATGGAGGCCATATATGGACTATGAGTTGGTCAAAGGATGACATTGAGATGCCCTATGTGTGGACTGCAAGATACCTTATTGGGAGGACACCATTTGTTATAGAGATATTCCTTCTTGGGAAAGTGTTGCAACAATATGGTAGAGTACAGGCCATTCCCCAAGGAGTGGATCTTTATGTGTGGAGATGGGTGGATATACCAAAGTGGGGACCCACTTTATCATATGATGCAGTGGTTGATGAGTACCAGGGGCTCTAGGTAGTGATATGGGAGTATCACCGGAGATTATAGATGTTGCAGTGTCGAAGGAGTATGCACGCTATTTCTTCTCACATCCATTCCCAATGATTTCTAGTCTAGATGTGTCAGTACCTACATTGGACGATGATGAGAGGGTACCACCAAATGCACCTAGGTAGAGGAGAGATGGAGGAGATGATGAGGAGATGGAGGGAGACAGTAGTGATGATGGAGATAGGGATGGAGATGGTGAAGGTGGCAGAGATGGTGATGGGGGAGATGGTGATGGAGGAGATGGAGGTGATGGGGGAGGTGGATAAGTTTTGGATGTATGGGACTTCAAAGTACCCTAAAGGAGGAGATCCTTGGTGGTTGTGGCTTAGCAGCATATTCATATTTGGTTGCCCTCACAATAGCAGCAGGCTCAGATACATGGTTTGCAAGCCTAGGTTCAAACATTATAGGGACAGCTAGCATAGGTATAGGGTTAGCTACAGATACAAGCACATGCCAAAGCTCAAGCATAGGCACAAATTTCCACCCTTACAACTAAGAGAGATACCCTTAGACAATGGTGTGAGCAGGCTGAGGCCTTGTCAAAGTGATTATAGAGAGTGATTGAGGGCACGTCGACAGTGAATTACCTAAGAGAGGTACGACTCTCCATTAGGGAGGCCGAGTATTACAGAGGATGATATCATGAGGTATTTCCTCTAGAGCATTGAGTTTTATGCTTAGTCCACCAATGTCTGCAATCATTCTAGGACTACTAGCAGGGCTATCACTGGTCCACCATCTCACAGAGATCCATGTGTAGGACCATCAAGTGGTGTAGTAGGAGGCACATGGCCAACATTGTCCAGGGGCAGTAGCACATAGCCATTATGATGATCCTTGATGTATTTTTGACATTTGATTATCTATACACTGATTATGCTGAGATATTGATTCACTTCCATTATGTTGTTGTATCTCTCCACTTTTCCAGACATCATTGTATACTTGACATTATGATTTTGAGATTTATATGATATGTAGTGATGGTTATTGATCCCTGTCTATTTATGTGATGGATATCTATGATGGATGCATTTAATTTCAGGGTTATGATGTTTATATGATATTCATATGACTCTTATATGATTATGTGTGGATGCAATGATGATATGTTGATGTATGGATAATGATTCTATATGTTTTTATGCATGATGCTTTATGCTATGAGATGGATTCAAATGAAATGTGATGCCCCTTATGTTTTTGTATTCTTTTAGTGTAAGTATATGATACTTCTATTCTATTCAGGATGAATTTGATTATGCAAGTGAGATGCAATGCACTTCTTTTTGCATTTTCTAATGCAAATATTATGAAGTAATGCATGCATGGATGAATGATGTAATAATGCATATATGATATGATAATGCTTTCTAATGTATGTATGACATGCAAATGATTATGCAACTACATGAGAATGATCTTGTTTTTGTTAATGTCAAATATACTCAATCCATTAATGATAGAGATAACATCATTTTGAAAATTGTGAGATCCTCAGAAAATCTATACTGCAGATGCAAAACTATCGTGGATGCAATATAACCTAACCATGCAGATCTAAAAATGATTTTTCATGCTTTTATCATCATTGAGCCTTTAAAATGTTGAAAGTGAGTACAAAAATCAATGGTATAATTAGACGATGATGACCTGAGTACTACTTCGATGATTTTTGATATTGCAAGTTAACACAAGCATCTAGGTATAATTAAACCAAGATGACTTGAGTATTGCTTGCATAAAACAAACAAGATTTAATCATTTTCCTATGCAAATTTAGAATGTCATCAGTGATACTTTGTAGAGCACATCTCACAACAATTCACATAGTAATAATGATCAACTCACAGACAACAGACATAGAAAAATCATACTCTTTCCTAGCCCCTCTAGTTCAAGACATCCTTGAGGTGCTTCAAAGATATGATAACAAAAATAAAAGTACAATAGTTGAACATTCATGCTGACGCGATAAAGCCATGATTCAAAAGGAACATCATCCATTTAAATTTGCTTTGATTGATTGATTTAGTTGTTTGATATATATGGTTGATGTGTAAATTTTGATGATCAATGTTCAATGTTAAGTAGCATTATGTTCATTGTGTTTTTGACATTGTTTTGTTGTTGTTTGTCTGTTGGTTTAGGCTCAAAGTTTATTTCTCCTAGTGAGTTTAGGATTTTTCCCCCAATCTGGGGTGAGACACGACCATAGTACCTGGATATGTATACGAGGCTTGCCAATGAAAGGTAGAATGATGGAAAAATCAAAAGGTTGACACATGCTCAAATAGATGGAAAAGCCAGTCTATCACAAATAGCGCATGTTGCTAGGTTTTCCCTAGTTTTTATTGCACTTTTTCATATTTTATGATTTTTTTTATTTTTCACTTTTTTTTGTATTTTCATTTTTTTTTTGAATATTGAATTTTGTTACTTTTTATTTCGTTGTCACCAAGATGCCTCTTTTCCAGGTTTTCATCAGGATAACCATTTTTTAGGACATTTTCTCATTTTTTGTATTTTTTCAGGACCTTTTTCATGTGTTGGATGAGTCAAGTGTAGAACTTCTTGAGATGCAGGTTGTTGATGGGTTCTTCGAATAGGTCCCCTTTAGGTCTAGACAACTGATAGGCTCCTAATCCATACATTGATACAATGAAAAAGGGACCTAGCCAGTTTGGTTCAAAATTTCCGTTCTTTTCTCTATCCTCTTGATTACAGGGATTTTCTTTCAAGACTAAGTCACCAACTTGAAATGCTTTGGGTTTGACCTTGTGATTGTAACTTTTTGACATCCTCTGCCAATAGGCTTTTAGGTGATCAAACGCTTGCTACCAATGTTCATCCAATAGTTCTAACTCTTGTAGCCTGGATACTCTATAATCTTCCTTTGAGATAATTCCTTTTAATGACACCCGTAGGGATGGTAGTTCAACCTCAATAAGTAAAATGGCCTTCGATCCATAGACTAAAGAATAGGGTCTGGCTCCTATCTAGGTGTGGATAATAGTATAATAAGCCAACAAATCGGGGTTTAGTTGAACATGCCAATCACATCCAACATCATTGACAATTTTCTTTGGGATTTTCATAATGGTTTTGTTTGAGGCCTCTACCTAGCCATTTCCTTGAGGGTAGTAAGGTGTGGGAAATCGATGTTGGATATGAAATCTTTCACAAAGTTCATGGACATCCTGGTTCTTGAAAGGTCTACCGTTATCAGTGACAATGGACTAAGGAATGTCATACCGATTATAGACACTAAAATTTGATCTTAGCCTATGACTTCAATTTCTTCATAATTTGTATTGTCATGCTCGTGATTAAATAATGTTAATTATTTAATTACTTTCTAAAGTCCTTTCTCATCTATTAATTAAATAAATTTTAATTATTTAATTAACTCACTTTAACATTTATTCATCTATTAATTAAATAACTTTAATTATTTAATTAATTCACATTACCTTTATTTTATTCTGGTTAATTAAATAAACCTTCTTTATTTAATTATGTCACTGATTAACTTTATCCTCCTTAAATTAAACAAATTCTTATTTAATTAATGTTTATCATATTTTCAACTATAATTAAATAAATACTTTAATTATTTTATTATTCATTTAACCTTTTCTTTAGTCAATTAAATAAATCTTATTTATTTAATTTATTCTTTAAATGTCGAATCTTGAATTAAATAATCCTTTAATTCATAAAAGTATATTTTTAATGCATTCCTCTATATTTAGATAAATGTTTAAGTTATCTAAGTATTCATTCCCACTTGACTCGAGATCTATTTGAATCAGTTAGTTATCTCCTGATTTAATGTCTGAGTGTCTTTTGCAAATAAAATCTTTGTTGTAACTAGTCAATTATCTTGTTTGAACTCTTATGCATGTACGCATTTATTACTTAAATAGATTTAATTAATTAATTAATTAATGTGTGTGTTCAAACATATTGTTTTTGTTATTCTATCTTTATCTTTGTCATGCAAACATTATTCTTCTAATTTATATACTTTCAACTAGAGATTAAAGCATTATTTAATCTTGATCTTTATTCTTAGGTTTTATCACTCATGTTAGTACTAACACTTACCTCAATGCATGTCAAATCTTTTAATCTGAATCATCCACTTATCTTTCGATCTCGGCCTATCATTCAAATGATTAATTTTCTATAAATTGGCCTGGCTTTCATCATTTCAACTCCTCCCAAAATTGTATGACTTTTCAAGCTCACTTGTTTAATCTTCGATATTTTGCTATATTCACATACATAAAGGCTATACTTGCACACATGTTGAAAATCTGAGGGAAAGAATACCATCATCAAAAAATGGAGGACAATCAAGGTCAAACATGGAAGGATGTAGATATTGGGTAAGATCGCTCTTTGTTTATGTTTATTTTCTTTTCTGCTTTGTTGTTTATCTTTAGATTACATTAGAGTTTATTAGCCATTGTTATTGCTTTAACCTTTCTTGTTTTCCTGATAGTTACATTGGTGAATCTGACATGAAGACATGTTCTTCGCAAATCTGTAGACATTTTATTTAATTTTTGTAGGTATTGTATAGCCTGACACATCTGATAGACAAAACAACACAACTAATATTACAAACCGCATCTAACGAATACAACAATGCATCTAACAAAATTTGACACATCTATGGCTTTTTGCGATGTAATCGACTAATAAAAATCCGTGATGCATATGCTACTCTAAACAACGCATATGACTAGTGAAATTTCTGGGTTCAATTTTTTATTTATAATTTTTAATTGCATTTTTATTTTAGCTAATTTTTAGTTTGCAGCATGTGTTTTAAGAAGTCAACATAGTGCTTGCTAGACGTAGCATAGAAGACAAATTTTTGAAGCCCCTCTTGTAGGACGACCGATGAAGATCAATTTAAAACTACTAATGTTTTTTTTTGCAGGACATGTGTCAAAGACTCTATTTGTTTTGAAACAGATTGTTTGGTAGATTAGGAAATTGTCATTTGGGTTTAAAATTTACTACTGTCTACTATGTTTGGTGCGAAAGCACGCTCTATTATTATCCGATGATTCAGTATATAAAAGTATCCTCTCCCCTTGCACATTCATGTGATCCTGGGTGCAAGAGGACCTATTACTAACTCTAGAAATTGTGTTTGTCTTGTTGGGAAAAAGTACTCACCCCAAGATGACTCAAACAGGTAACACGTTGAGCTTGAGTGACTTCCAACCAGTATATAAATGTGGGTACTTGAGGAAAGCTCAAGTATCATGAGTATTGTTATGATAAGAAGGGAAACAATGGTATCCTTTCACATGTATGGTACCCCATGAACGGAATTACCTTACTAAATACCATTATTTCTAGTTAAGCCAAAAACCTTTATCTATTTGTTGGTGCAGTAGGTCAGACCTATGAAGTTGTCTCACATTTTTACAGTTCATAGTATAGATGAGAAGTATGCCATGGGAGTTTCATGGGTAGTGTAGCTTGGCTACCCTAGAGAAGTAAGTGTCATGGAGTGGAGCCAGTGGGGTCAAGCTACTACTCATTCACTTTGAATAAGCGTAGCTGGGGTAGAACCCAAGTGAGAACTCAACAAGTACTATCTTTCATAGCCTTAGGATTGTGCTTGTTTTATGGAAATACACATGTTCATGATTGTCAAACTAGAAATACATTATCTTTTGATTGTTTTTATTCGCCAAAACTTGATCACAAAATAAAGTCATTTTACATTGTCATTCATTGGAAAATTGCAATTGTTCAAAAAAAAAACACAACTATTACTTAGAGTCGCATCTACTACAGAGTTTGTCACATATGTGAGAAACTTAGTCCAAATTGCATGTCCCAGAATTTGATTTGCATCTATTTAAACTAGAGTAGCATCTGCTAGAATAGCTTGCATCTACTTAGTAGAAGACAACATCTGATATCTTAGTCACATTTGTATTACTTCTATTATTGGAAAACCACAACTGTCACATTTTGAGACACATCTGAATAGGTGAGCCACATCTATAGACTAGAATGATGCATATTCCCCTATCACAGAACCAACCTAGTTTTACCAATACATAGTCAAAGTCTTGAAAACCGCATCTGATCAATGCAAAAGTCATAATTGATACCCTAAGTCACATCTACTACAAACAAAACCGTGTGTGTCTAATACTCAAGACTGAATTTACCAGTAAACTGCAACTGAGAAGAAAAACTGCAATTGTTAAATTTTGCAATACATTTTCTTGAGTATCAAGCAACCATAATTTACTATCATAGATCGAGAACAAGTAGTCAAACCAGTATCTGAATTATCCTTTTTCACTGATTATTGGATAGAAACTAAAAAGTTTGCTCAAAAATTGCACAATTACATCCTTTAGGAATCATTTAGTCATAGCGATAGGTACCTTAGTCATAGATTTTAATTTCATCTTAGGGGTCTTTATTTCCTTTAGAGAGATCATCTTTTGCAAATTTTAGGATAGGCACCCTTTCACACTTAAGAAAAACCCTTGATTCAACAAATGTTATCATTGAACCTAGTCATCATATCTTTTGTCCTACATGTGAGTCCTTTCAGCTCATCAGTCTAGTTTGGGAGCTCACCTTATCTTTTATTCCTAATCCTATGAAGGTTGCTTGTCAAAATTAAATTAAAAACTGGGTTAATATTTAGCTAATAGATAACCTCTTTTAGAATATTCCAAATTGATCACTTAGACCTTTGCATATTTATACATTGTCATCCTAGAATAGCATCATTTTAGACACCATATTTGTAGAGAAAATACCAAAAAATGTAGTTGCATACATTTATCCATTATAATCAGAAAATCCCAAAAACATAGATTGGACTCATAATCATCCATAAACTTAGCTTTTGCATTACTTGCACTTTGAGCTTACATTACATGATTGAAACAAGATCAAAAAGGAAAGAAATAGAAAAGATGGCTAATCCAAATGAAATCATCAATCCATTCTCAAACCCCTTTTCAGGGACATCTTCATCTAGACCTCACAAGACTTTGTTAGAGAAATTTGTTACTAGAGATGCACAAGGCTGTGTTATAGTGGAAGACATAGATGTTGCTGCACAGGACCCTAAGTTTTCTTCCTTTGTAGATGACTATCTAGCAAATGATCCTCAATTATACTTAGCCAAATTTCTAGTAGAAGGTGCCAAACTACCTCCTAGTTTTGACATATGTACCCTACAAATTGCATCTTCTCAAGGAACAAGCACCACCACCAATAGTGCTACTATACCTCAAGTGACTATTGATATACCATATGGAGTACCTACACAGAGTGTCTCAATGATACACACATCTCCATTTGGTATGTCTACCTTGACATAGGGGCTAAATTTCACCATAGAGGCATCATTTTCCAATCCCTTTGATCCTCTTGTTGGGAACACAAAAACTAGAACATCAGTTCCTATACCAATTCTAAATGTCACTAGTACTATTCCATAAACAATAGCTATACCCAGTGTTAATGTTACTAGTACTATACCACATATTGGGGTTTCACAGATAGGAGTCATACGCTCTTTCCAATATGGAAATCGACCTGTAAATCACAGATTCTAATTCAAAATCCATTTTCACATATTTCGAGTCAAAATTCATTTTCATAGATTCTGAATCAAAATCCATTTTCACAAACTCTGAATCAAAATCTATTTTCAAAAACCCCAAATCAAAATCCATTTTCACAGATTCTGAATCAAAACCAATTCACTAACATTCCAAATCAAAATCCACTTTTCATACCAACATTTAACCAAAACCCATCACAAAACATTGGATTTCAAAACACATACATAGACCCAAATAATCCAACCAACACATCATTAACTCAAGCTGACGTCCTGCAAACACAAATGCATGCACTTGAAACATGGATGGATAACATGGAAGTTTCTAACAAGAAAACCTTTTCAGCAAAGTATTTATGCCCATTTCCCTTTGATAAATTATTGTATATGACACCTTTCCCTCATGGGTATGTCATACCAAACTTTCCCAAGTACAATGGAAAACAAACTCCAATCGAACACATAAGGGAATTTTTTGTGATGTGCATAGATGTTTCCTATGACCCCACCTATCTTATGAGACTCTTTCTAAAAAGTCTTGTTGGAATTACACTACAGTGGTTTTCAAGTCTTGACTATGGCATAAAATCATGGGGTGAACTGGCTAAGAAATTCATTGAACAATTCTCCTTTAACATGGACCATGAGATTAACATAGCAACCTTGTTTCATACTACATAGGATGAAGTAGAAACTTCTATCGCTTTCTTCCAAAGATGGATAACTATAGCCAGTCAATGTCCTATCAAGATACCTGAGAAACATAAGGTCACTATCTTCCAAGAAAACCTCAACCCAAAATTGAGAAGTGACTTGAGGGTACATTGTTGCACATCCTTTATAGAACTAGTGGAAAAGGGGCTCATACTAGATAAAGCTCTTATTGACAAAGGAGAACTTCAGACATAGACACCCAATAGAAATCCAAATGTGAAAAACACATCTAGTGACAAAAACAAGTTTTTGTCTCAGAATAAAAACATTACCAATGATGGGGTAGTTGATGCAAAGACTTTACAAGTAGGACTGATCATCACACTTGTAGGAAATAACCCCTCTACCAACACACTCAACACCATTAATCAAACCCCCAACACTATCAAAAACACCCAACGACCACAACAATAGAGACGATTTCCAAAATGTGAGTTCACTCCCCTCGGGGAGTCGATCGAGTCAGTATTAAAAAAATTGTTGCATCACAATCTTATACAACTTTAGGAGCCAAGACAATATGATCCAAGGAAATTCAAACCATCTTGGTAGGATGATAATTCCTTTTGTGATTTCTATCAGAGAAAAGGAGATAGCCTACAAAATTGTGGTCAACTGAAAAACATCATAACGGACTTTGTCTATAATAGAACTATTGAAGTCAGTGGATAGAAACTGACAACTTCGAACACTGATCACAAGGTCTTTTTAGATCCATTACATGACCATGGGAAAGGAAAAGCCCCCAATTCAAGTAACAAGACCAATACTTTAGCCAATTATGCTAACGTTAAGCATGATTATAGTGGAAAAATCATAAATCACCTTTGGGCCATTGATGAGCATGTCAATACCATTTCCATAAATCAAACCCTCAAGTGTGCTATTAACACTCACCAGAACAAGATTACCATACAAGGCCCTCCATCACATCAGACACCATATAATTCCAAGTGATAGTATAACTTACTTGATCAATTGGGGAAAACCCTAGCCCAAATCTCCATCTTGGAATTGTTACGTATTTCCCCTAAACATCAATCCATTTTAGACAAGGCCTTACAAAGCACCACTGTCCCTAATTATCTTGATGTCAATCATTTCAAGGAAATGGTAGGTTTCTTGACCAATAATTATCATGCCACCTTCTTTGAACAATACTATGCAACTAAGAAGAGAAATCATAATGACATGTTACATCTTGAAGTCCTTGTTGACAAAACTAGAGTTAGACAAGTACTAGTAGATGAACGAGCAATGTTAAATCTTTTCACTTTAAAATTGATTAAGGAATTAGGTTTCTCCAAAGCATATGTGGACACAACCAAAATCATTTTCATCAAGGCTTATGATGATGAAGAATGAAAATCAAAGGGGGTGGTAACACTTCCTATTAAAATTGGTTCTGTAGTTATGGAGACAAAATTCCAAGTCTTGGATCTCACTCTTCCCTACAACCTTTTGCTAGGTAGACCATGGATTCACACCATGAAGGAATTCCCTTCTACCTACAATCAATGTCTCAAATTCCCCTACAATGGCACTGAAATAACAATAGATGGTGACCCAAATCCATTCCAATATTGCACCAGTCTACGAGAGATACCCCAATGCCAAGTGCTAGTAAATCAAGAAGCTTCATCATCATTACCTTCACAGTAAATCCATCCTCTTACCAAAACATTCACTTCACCATCATTACCTTCCACTCCTAGGATTGAGATCCAAGACAAGGGTTGTGGAGAATATCACATGAAGACATCTTATTGTGTTATCCACTTGGTTCCTCCTAAATCATATGGTTTACCTTCAATAGATAGGAGATAATCAGTGGCCACTATACACATCCCTCCCACCACAACTTTCACTAAATGGGGAGAATTAAGCAAAAAAGTCATAAATCAAGATGATGTGACATCCTAGTTGTATAAACAAGACAATGAAGAACCTCCCCAACTTGTGCACATTCCTACAAATCAATATGGAAAAGGTTTCACCATCATGCAAAGCAAGGGATATAATGGACATAGTGGTTTAGGTTTACATCAAGATGGGAGGACTAAACCAATCATTGTTTCTAAGTGGCCAAAAGGCTTAGGGCTTGTGTTTCAACTAATTCAAATTGGCATTCCTAGTACCACATCACATTTACTTGAGGCAGTAAGTGCTTTTGAAGATATTGAGACATCTGAAGAGCCATCTGACCAACCCTACTGTGACTCCCCTGCCTCTAACGAATATGAGCAGGATTCCCTATCATCCACATCCGCTATGGACCTTGATAAGCTATTTCAAGAACTTGAATTAATGTTGAAATCTTCACCAAATCCATTGAATTATTGTCCACCTAATAATTGGCGAAAGAGGAATGGTTTAAACATTACTATTGGGAATCTCTTGATCTTGCCTCTTGGGAACCTAACCAATCCATTTTAGATAACCAAACTATGGAATTAGGCCCACCTCAGAATCCACCTATATCCAAGAAAAAGAGAAAAGAGGAATTGGTAAGAAACTTATGTGACTACATGAGCAACTCAACTTTTACCTTGACCACTTTGAACTTTGACAACTCTAATGATGACATGCCTTTAGTATATCCTTAGCTCATTGATTGGGACCAACAAGACACACCTAGATCTTAGATATTTTTGAGAAGAACAAAGCAATTGTTGAGTTCCTGGGATTATGAGAAGGCATACCTAGTGGTGATCACAAGATTGGATTTACCATTGACTTAGACAACAAGGCATATTTTGGGGAATCTATTCAACCCTCCAGTCACAAAAATAAGAAAAATAATGACAAAAAAAGCAATGATGAGTCTCTAAGTGAAAATGAAAAGGCGCCTTTAAACAATGAAAAGGAAAAAAATAAGGATGCATCCAAAGGTGAAAACCTCTATCAAGCACCTAAGGATGGAGGTTTGAACATTATCCCCATTGCATAGGAAAATTCACCCATGCTAGTTGAAGAATCAGTGGAAGTTAACATAGGCACAAAAGAGAATCCTTGACTAGTATATTTTGCAGCATGACAAAAGCAGAGCAGCCAAAATTCTACAACTTCTTTACACAAAGATAAATTAATTTTACCTAGTCATATGTAGACATGCTTGGGTTAGATCCTGAACTTGTACTACATCATTTTCCTTTGCAGGGTATGTCCAGGATCATGATGGGCCAAAAAGTGGCAATATGATGGTTATGTGGCTGATGACTCTTTTTTTACCCAAAATTGATGAAACAAAAAGGGTTTTTATAGGAGATTCTCAACTTTCCACCAATATAAATTATGCTTTATTTTGAATTTAATAAGTATTACTCATTTTCTAGTTGAATTACGACTAAAGTCCCGATTGATAGGCTGATTGAAAAACATCTATAGCTTTCAAATGATATCACGTTTTTTGAATACAAAACATGTGTCACATTCTATGCTTCAAATACTATAGGATTAAAAAAATAAAAAATGAATTTCATGAAGTTTTGACCAAGTTAAGGTGGTTAGACATATGAGTTTTTATATTTTTTAAAAGTCTTAATAAAAAATTCATAATTAATTATTTACTTAGAAAAAAGTCATAAAAAAATATGCATCACATCGAGGCATGAGTCCTCTACTTATATCTAAAATCTTATAAATTTTTTTTATCATTTTACTATGGTTAGGGTGGTCAGACAGACACCTACTTCTTATTTTTTCCTTGAAATTTAAGTACTAGTGCATTGAAATTTCAAATTTTCACCAAATAGATTTTTTTTTTAAACAAAACTAGTAGTTTAGAGACTACATTCAATTTTCTACAGATTCTATTCTTACATATTTTTGAAATAATATAGATAACTTATTCAAATTTTTATGTCAAGTTGCCTAACTCTGAATTTTCTAAATTTTTTGCCACTTAATGGCTTGCTTTTTCCATGATGATCCTACACATACCATGCAACTAGGTATAAAACCAGTGAAATATAAATTGAGGAAAATGCACACATGAATTTCTTTAGTAGTCAAGGTTGAGCTAAAGAAAATATTAGATGTTGGCTTCATTAGATCAATCAATTATGCAAATTGGATTTCCAGTCTTGTACCAGTCACCAAACCAATAGGGGGCATCTGCATCTACACATATTTTAGAGATATAAATAAATCTTTTCCTAAGGATGAATTTCCTTTACCGAACATTGACATGATTGTTGACTTGATTGCAGGCTATGAGATGTTATCCCTTATGGATAGATTTTTAGGATATAATCGGATTAGAATTACAATTGAAGACCAACCTAAAACAACTTTCACATGTCCATGGGGAACGTATTTCTAGAATGTTATGCTCTTTAGACTCAAAAACGCTAGAGCAACCTATTAGTGTGCCATGACCACTATTTTTCACAACTTTATACACACTCTTATGGAGGATTATGTTAATGACCTTATTGCTAAATCACTGACAAAAGCTGATCATTTATCAGTTTTAGACAAGATATTTCAAAGGCTAGAAGAGTATAAAGTGAGACTAAATTTGAAGAAATGTGTGTTTGAAGTGAAATCAAGAAAGCTTTTGGGTTATATCATTTCTAGATGAAGCATTGAATTGGATCCAACAAAGGTAAAAGAAATCATAGACATGCCTCCACCAGCTAATCTCAATCAACTAAGGGCATTATAAGGGAGAGTACAATCCATTAGAAGATTTATAGTGTAGTTAGGAGATAAGACACATCCCTTTCAACATTTACTCAAAAAAGGAGTACCGTTTGCATGGACAGGTAAGTGTTAGGAAGCTTTTCAACTAATTAAGGATTATCTACTCACACCACTAGTCTTATTGCTACCTGTTGAGGGATGACCATTGATTCTTTATATTTTAGCAACACATTCATCACTAGGAGCACTACTAGCACAAAACAAAAATGAAGGTCACGAAAGGGTAGTAACTACATCAGTTAGACCTTGGTAGGGTATGAGCTTAACTATAGTACCAATGAATGTGATTATCTTGCGGTAGTATTTTCTCCTCAAAAACTAAGGCACTATATGCTAAATCATCAAACAATGTTGGTTGCCAAGATAGGTCCTTTAAAATATCTCCTAATCAAAGAAGCATTAACAGGGAGACTAGCCAAATGGGTAATGATACTTAGTGAGTATGACATCTTGTACATAGAGAGAAAATCTATCAAAGGACAAGTCACTGCTGATCAGTTGGCTAATGCACCAATACAAGTAGATCATCCTTTAGTTTCATATTTTCTTGATGAGTTTATATTCATAGTTGACATAGACACGACATGGAAACTATACTTTGATGGGTCACATACAAATCATGGCTCAGGGGTTGGTATCATACCACAGGGTGATTCTATCCCTAAGTCATTCAGGATTGTGTTTCCATGTACCAACAACATAGCAGAATATGAGGCTCTTGTGATAGGATTATGCATGGCAGTCAAATAGAAATCAAGAACCTATAGGTTTATGGTGACTCTTAGTTGGTAATCTGATAGGTAAATGATGACTATGAGACTAAGGATGAAAAGCTTGCTCCCTACAAATGTATGGAAAATAATTTCAAGGAGTACTTTGACAAGGTTGACTTTCATCAAGTACCTCATGTTCTAAATAAGGTAGTAAATGCCATGGCTACTATTGCTTCACTCCTAGACATACTATGCAACATGCCTAAGTTTGAGTTATTGGTAGAATAGCTTTCAATCCCTACCTATGACATCCTAGATTAGAAGATGGTGTGATATTGTTGGTCCCAATTCCCCATGGTATAAAGGTATCTATGACTACCTCCATGCCAAGATCATACCCCTTGACCTTTCTAATAACCAATGTAGGAAATTCCTTCGCAAGTCAGCCAAGTACACCATCATCAGAGACACCCTTTATAGATGTGCTTTAGACAATACCCTGTTGATATGTCTCGATACTGATGAAGCACAAGCAACCTTGTATGGGGTACATGAGGGTATATGTGGATCCCATTCTAGCAATCCTACCTGTTACCAAATTTTCACCTACAGGTTCAATCAGGTAGAACCCTCTAAACTTCCATACAATTGGTACATTTTAAACCTTCTATGTTACATTTAGTTATACAAATGAAACAACTTTACAAGATTACAAATGTATAGGGTATGTGCAGGATCATCATGAAAAAATAGGCCCTTAAGTGGCAAAAAAAAATTAGAAAAATTAGAGTTAGGCAACTTGACATAAAAATTTAAATAAGTTTCTATATTATTTCAAAAATATGTAAGAATAGAATTTGTAGAAAATTGAATGTAGTTTCTATACTACTAGGTTTGTTTTAAAAAAAAGAAATCTATTTGGTGAAAATTTGAAATTTCAATGTAATAGTACTTAAATTTCAGGGAAAAAATAAGTAGGTGTATGTCTGACCACCCTAACCACAATAAAATCATAATATTTTTTAATAAGATATTAGATATAAGTACGTGACTCATGTCCCGATGTGATGCATATTTTTTTGTAACTTTTTTCCAAGTAAATAATTAATTATGATTTTTATTACAAATTTTAAAAAATATAAAAAACTCTTATGTCTAACCACCTTAACTTGGTCAAAACTTCATGAAATTCAAATTTTATTTTTTTAATCCTATAGTATGTGAAACATAGAATGTGACGCATGTTTTGGATTCAAAAAATGTGATACCGTTTGAAATCTAGAGATGTTTTTCAAGCAGTCTATCAATCAGGACTTTAGTCATAATTTGAAAAGAAAATGAATAATAATTACTTATTAAATTCAAAGTAAGTAATAATTTATATTGGTGAAAAGCTGAGAATCTCCTTTAAAAACCCTTTTCATTTTATCAATTTAGGGTAAAAAAAAGTTGTTAGCCACATACCCATCATATTGCCACTTTTTGGCCCATCATGATCCTGCACATACTCTACAAAATTATTACATTCATACAAGTGAATGAGACATAAAATATTTTACAATATTTTTGAAAATGTATTCCTTATTGAATGAAATTAGCTGCATGTGTCTCACACATCAAGCCATGAGACTGACTTACTCATTTGATACACATAAGAATTAAAATATATATGAATGAGTAAATGTTGAAAAGAAAATAAACATGTAAAGAAAGCAACCATTCATTGCCTGAATGATTGGTACTGCAAATGAATATGCTCTTGATTTCCTTTCCTTGCTCCCTATAGCTCCTTGACCCCTAAGTGCTTGGTGTCTGGTTGCCTGCATTGGGTAAAGAAATGGGTTAGAACACTAGGTTCTAAGAAATGAAAGATTGTGTTCTTAGAATGCACATCTACCCATAAATACATATGAAAATTCCTATCCGCATCAAATGTAATTCCTATCTTAAGTGTTCATAAAGGCCAAAATAGAAAAACATTATACACACTGAAGATAGGAATTTTATCTCTAATTTGTTTGTTTCATGTGTAGCAATAGGTGCAATTAACTTAAATCAAATATGAGCGGAGATAAATGTGGCTCCCACAAGGGTTGAGCCCAACTCATTATATATGCACAATTTTTAGAGTGCATTTTGATGCATTTAATGCAGAATAGTAACAATTTTTGCTCATTTAAATACTATCAAAGATTGAAGACAGATCTCAAACTTGGGAGTGTAGTTAAAGAGGACAGTAATAGGAAAATGATTATTATGCATAGAAAAAATAAAGATCATAATGACAAAATATGAATCATGTTGGCCACAACCAAGAACATGCATAAATAACTAGAAAAGTATCATTTTAAAAAGATGCTTCTATATCAGAGTCACTGAATACTCTGCTATGTAAAAGAACAATGTTTCAAAAATAAGGATGGGCTTTACTTTTTTCAACAATCATTATAGTCACCTTGCCAGGTAGTCCAAGTGATATCAAAGAATAGAGTCATATTTTGGCAATATCAAATTCATCTATGAACTAAAGTAGTAACAAAGTCTATAAGCATCAGGAAGATGGAATACTGTTATCAATGATTTATGCATAAAATGTTTATTCAAAACCATACAATCATACATCAGATCTAGGAAGTTCATGTTAATCAAAGTATGACAGTTTGTGTCTATTTTGTGGTCATGAGGAAAAAGGTAATGGTAGAGTTTGAAACTATGATTGATAGAGAACAAAGGACTATATTAAGATGGGATAAACATTAACATGGACTGTGATGAGTAGTGGAAAGTAATGTTGATATGGTAGATAGCAAAGAAAGAAGTTGGACTAGAGGAAAACTTACAGTATTTTTCATATTCACATATTAAATTCCATCATAGTCATATAAAATTATAAACCTGAGTTCAAGATGCCTCAACACCTATGAAGGCAATGCTCTCTTTGTACTTCTTTTGTGGTTGATTAAGATATTGTTGGAGACAATCTAGAATAATGAAAGCTTTGTGGTAGAGACATGATATGAAGATGATAGAGGACCAACTAAGTGATGGGTCAACTAAATGGTGGCATGAATTTCATGGTAACTAAAGATCTCAAGCTTGGGAGTCACAATATAGAGGTGCAGGGGACTATCAGGAAAAAAATAGTGAGCAACATGAATGAAGAAACCCACAGTCTGTGGACAATGGCCATAAAACTCCTTGAAAGCTATAAGAGAGAATTTAAAGAATAATGCACAAAAAAGAAGAAAAATGCATAGAACCTTTGAATCGTGCCTGAATGAAATGGTATTGAGTTTCCAAAGTACAAAGACAATCATAATTTCAGTAAGATTTGGTCACAACCCAAAACTCGTGGTGACAAAGATAAAGAGAGCAAACAATAGATAAAATGTTGGGAAACAGTGCAAACCCACAACCATGAGAGGCCTTAATAACAAAAAAAAATAGAAATCCTCATTTTTCTTTAATTGAAAATGCAAATAATGCTTACCTTATGTGTTTTTCATGGAAAGATGACATAAAATACCAAAAAATGCATCTTTTCTATAGTCAAAACCTTATGGGTTTTAATCAAAATTTTGAGTATGAGTAAAAGAGAGGTTTTGACATAATGACCAACAAACCCATTTGGGTGTGTCTTCTATTTCTACAGAAATAGTATGGAAAGACACAAAAATTGAAAAAAAATCATTATTTTTCTTTAGAAAAGGATTCAGAAGAGTTTTGAATCACGACCACAAAGAGTAATTCTAAGATGTGCAAAGAAAGTAAACCATGGAAGAAAACCTCGTATCTTTTCTAGAAGGAATCAAAGCTTGAAGCTACAGGAAAACCCTTGTGGGTTTCATTAAATCCTCAACCAAAAAGTAGAGAGTTACTTATGAGAATGCATAGAGACAAAATCGTACTTGATAAGGAAATTTCAGATCAAAAGGTCACGGCCTTAACAGAAGTGAGTTTACCTCACCAGATCTACAAACCCTTGGTGGCATTGGGAGCTCTTCAAAAGCTTGATAAGAAAATGGCTATAACATGTGTAAGTCTTGCAAAAGATAACCTACAGATTTACTCTAGTCAAAATCCTATGGTGAGTGAAGAACTTCAAGAAACTTGTCTCTACAAAACTCTTGAAAACCCAATCATGGAGGCGTGGCTGAGTACAATAAAGGAGCCAAACACAAAAATAAGTATAGAAAAATCACAGAGCCATGGCCATGGCGGCCCTTTTTCAACTAAAAATAGATCAGGTGAAGTTTTTTTTAATCAAAAAGTGCTTACTAGAGCTTATGAATGGAGCAGATTGACAGTAAACAACAAATAATGCCTAAAAACTTTGGTTTCTTTAAAGTATCCACACAAGAGCTCGAATGATAGAAACCCTCGGTAGCCACAAAGCTTCTTTGTGAAGTTTCTAGAAAATGAATCAAGCTTCCTTTTAGGGTTTCTAAACCCTATTCTATATGCCAATGATGGCATTTTCTCTTTGCTTTAAAAAACAATTATTGCAAACTAATACCTCATGCTCATGGCATAGACTAAGTTATGCTATCCCTTTGTTTATTTTAATTTAAACTTTCAAATGCAGGTGTTGACTGTTGACTAAGTGAGCCCTCTTTTAATTATCTTGGCCGATGTGCATAGGGTGGAATCTTATATTTATGCATATGAGTATATTGTAAAATAATTTAATATTAAATGATATTTTATGAACCATTTGATTTAAAATTATTATTTCTTACAATGCAAAGTAGAAGCATATGTATGCATACAACTAAGTCATAAGAGAGATATGCTTGAACTTATGATCATAGAGGGAATATAGAGGGAGGTTATTTTCAGTTTACAAAAATGAGGAGAGCATATAGGAGGCTCTTCATTCATCTTTTGAAGCAATTAGAGACTATATAGGCATCTTTTCTTTGAGCCATGATGTTTGACATAGTCAAATTTGACTTTTCCAACATTATAGAGCTCTTGTAAAGAAAATCCAGTTGCTAGATTTATGGATTTATTATTGCATCTGACCCAAAGAGGTTGAGTTTTCCTTGTTTGGTGGAACTCATGTAATTAATTTTTGGACTACTCATTTTGTAACTGAGTTCTGATTATGCAAATTTGGGGAGTTAGTGATTTTTCAGCAATCCTTTCTCAACTTATGTATGCTTTGTAAGTCATTTGAGTATATGAAATATAGAAATTACCTTGGAAACTAGTGTTAGTCTTATCTTACCTTCATTCTTCTTTTGGATTATACAGGTTGTGAACTATG
Source organism: Sequoia sempervirens (assembly GCA_007258455.2). Lineage (NCBI taxonomy): Eukaryota > Viridiplantae > Streptophyta > Pinopsida > Cupressales > Cupressaceae > Sequoia > Sequoia sempervirens. The sequence goes on from VDFB02047230.1 coordinate 212,625,694, forward strand.
CTTATTAAGTTTGCATTTGATCTTTTAAAGTTGTGGAATTCATCTTTCCTTCTTGAAAATATATGTAGATCAAGCCATTTCATGAAGTATTTATGCATAATCCTACAAAATTTATGTTGCATAGATGCAATAACTATCATTAGTTTTCTAGTGTATGTTAATCTCTATTTTTCATAATTCCTGTCAGTTAGGTGTATCACCATAGGGAATACCATTTACCAGTTTTAGCTTTAATCATTTTCATCACTAATCCTTCTCCCTTTTCCTTCAAAGTTAGTATTTTAGGTGATATTACCAACATAGGAAGCTCTCTTCTAGAGGTTTGGTCTTATCCAAGTTTCATAATTTTTAAGATCATTCCCATGTTACACTGGATTGTTGAATTCCACATTCAATAGGGTGAAAAATCCAACTAATAACACTACCTTAACTAAAAATATTATGATATTGGGTTACTACTAGCCTACCATGGAAATGGACTCATATATCTTTGTCAGGAAATGTTGCCAATGTTAGGTACATGAAGATTTGATACATGCAACAAAATAGGAGCTCAATCCCATAACATCACCATGGCCCTTTGCCCAATGGGGACTCAATCTCATAGGTAAGATACATCCCACATCATCCAACAACCATCAGTTCATCATTACTGCCACCGAGTATTTTATGAAGTGGATTGAGTCTATTCCCATGACCTACATCACCAACACATAGATTTCTAAGTATATTCTCAACTATATCATATGTTGGTATGGTGTCCCTCAATCCATTATCATAGATAATGGTTGTCCATTCAAGAACCAAGAAATATGTCATCTTTGTGAAGAGTTCCATATCCAACACCATTTTTCCACCCCATATTACCCACAAGGTAATGGCCAAGCAGAGGAATCTAATAAAACTATCACTAGAATCCATAAAAAGACTATTAATTGTGTTAGCCAGGATTGGAATTTACAACTTCATCCAACTTTATGGGCATATTGCACAAGAATTCATACTCCCACCGATGCCACTCCATATTCCCTAGTATTTGGCTTTGAGGCCATCTTACCTATTGAGGTCAAGATTCCTTCCCTGAGGGTATCCTTGAAATAGAACATTTACGATGAAGAGTAATGATTTTCAAGACTACATGAGCAAGAATTCTGAGATGAACAAAGTCAAAAGGCATTAGATCATCTCCAAGCATATCAAAATCATCTTTGTCAAAGCTACAATAGGAAGGTCTTGAACAAAAAATTTGACATTGGTGACTTGGTCTTAATGGAGAATCCCAAGAATTAAGCTGAAAGAGACAAACCAAGAAAGTTTGATCCTAACTTGTTAGGACCCTACATTGTCATAGAAGCCTTTGGATCAAGAGCATATCAAATCTCTACTCCTGAAGGAGAACCATTGTCAGCACCTATAAATAGTCTTCATCTAAAGAAGTTCTATGCATAGCTTCTAAGAGCCTTGTCTTAATTATCAAAAATACAAAAAAATCGTTACCTAGGTGAAAACCTAGCAAACAAGCATCTTGGTAACATCAAAAAAATAAAAAATTCAAGAAAATAGTAAAGAAAAATAAGTCGTACAATAGTGAAAACCACTTCGGTGGTGCTTTGAATAAGTACCATGGTGAAAATCGGGAAAAACGGCACCATGTGTAGTTGACTCTGCTCCTTTGTCTAACATTATTCTAATTTGACTTCCTTGTACATATCACTTATCCATGTACATATTATCTATCCCTATATGTATCACCTATCTTTCTCATCCATCACCTATACATACCAATCATAATAAATGGTAGTCCTTCCCATAACTTGGAACAATTGGCATCGAGTACATTTTATATCCCCCATCCTATCCTATCCATAATCAATTGGTTTTATGCTTGACTGGGGGCAAGCACTTGACTTGCGTCATATCTGGTTCTTACATTTGATATCCTGAAGACATAAAACCATAGAAAAATCCAAAAACATCACAAAATGTCCTGAGAAAATCCAAAAACATTGGAAAACTTCAAAAAGACAAAAAATATCAAAATATATGAAAAATCCAAAAACAAAGTCAAAGTTAGTCGCACTTGTCAATTTTTTTCATTTGTCGAACTCTGTTGCCTCTATGACTAGACGTAGGCAAGGCCATCTACCGATGTCCCCTCGAGGCATTAGGTCATTCCTTATAGAATTTTTTGTATAAAATCATGATTCAATTAATTTTTCTATAAGACAAGCTCATTGGTTGTGTCAAACTATGAGGTTTTTGTGTGTATAACATAGACAAGGCCATCAATCGATGAGCCCTTGAGGCCACACTAGGTTAGTCTATTAGGGTTCATCACATGCACTACCACACACATCAAATATATTCATACAAATCAAGATTTTTATAGTTAGTCTTGTCAGTCAAAGTCTAGTCGAACTATAAGGTCTTTGCATGTATAATGTAGGAAAGTCCATCAATCAATGAGCCCCTAAGGCTGCACTAGGTCAATCATTTAGGGTTCGTCATCAAGCAGAAATAGTTTTTAGTACATCATATCAAGTCACGAATCAACAAGATCAGCAACTCAATAATCTCATCAAGTCAAATCAAACAAACTGCCAAAACATCGACCAAAACAAAGCAAATTGTGTCTACTAAAGGATGTGTCCTTCCTAAAAATAGACATCATCATAACAAATCAATTTATGTCTACTAGAAGATGTGTCCCTCCTAGAAACAAATATCAGTAAAACAATCAACCTATGGATATGTGCAGGATCATCATGGAAAAATCAGGTCCTTAAGTGGCAAAAAATTCAAAAAAAATAGAGTTAGGAAACTTGACATAAAAATTTGAATAAGTTATCAATATTATTTTGAAAAATATGTAAAAAAAGAATCTATAGAAAATTGAATTTAGTTTCTAAACTACTAGGTTTATTTTAAAAAAGAAAATAGTTTATTTGGTGAGGGCCTTGAAATTTCACGCAAAGAGTACTTAAATTTTAGAGAAAAGGAAGTAGGTAAGCATTCGATCATTAACCAATAATAAAATGATAATATTTTTATTAGCTCTAGATAGGTAGAGGACTCATGTTCTATTCTATGCATATTTAAAATTTTTTCCAAGTAAATAACTAATTATGATTTTTTATTACAACTTTTAAAAATACAAAAACTTCACTAATCACCTTAATCTCTAGTCAAACTTCATGAAATTACTTTATTTTTTAATCCTTATATGTGAGAATGACACATGTTTGACCAAAATGTGATATACAGGATGTTCAAGTTTATTAATCGTGACTTAGTCAAGGGCCTTCAAAAGAAAATGAATAATTATTATTTATTAACAGAGATTCAAAGTAAAAGCATAATTTATATTGGTGGAAAGCTGATAATATCCTTTAAAAACCCTTTTCATTTCATCAATTTTGGGTAAAAAAAAGTCATCAGCCACATACCCTACACATACCCATCATATCGCCACTTTTTGGCCCATCATGATCCTGCACATACCCCTATATCTTATTCAGAATGAGTCCTTCCTAAATACAGACATTGTGAAACAAATCAAGCATGGCCTTACATAGGCTATCACATCAGACTCAACGTCTTATATGATACGTGTCTTTTTGAAACCAAGGTTTTGTCATGCCTTATATGGGTATGTGCAGAATCATGATGGGCCAAAAAATGGCAATATGATGGGCATGTGGCTGGCAACATTTTGTTTACCCAAGGATTTTTAAAGGAGATTTTCAACTTTCCACCAATATAAATTATGCTTTACTTTAAATTTATTAAGTAATTATTATTCATTTTCTATTTGAATTACGAATAAAGTCCTAATTGATAGGCTAATTGAAAAAAATCTATAGCTTTTAAATGGTATCACATTTTTTAAATCCAAAACATCTGTCACATTCTATGCTTTACTACATATAGGATTAAAAAGAAAATTGAATTTCATGAGATTTGACAATAAGGTAGTCAAACTCTTGAGTTTTGTATTTTTAAAAGTTCAGCAATAAAATTCATAGTAATGGGCACTTGGAAAACACAAAAAATTATGCATCACATCAGAGCTGGGTCCTCTACCATATCTAAAATCTTCTAAAATATTATCATTTTATTGTAGTTAGGAATAGTTGAACAAACACCTACTTCATATTTTTCAGAATGAAATTTAAGTACCGCTACATTGAAATTTCAAATTTTCACCAAATAGATTTTTTGTTTTTAAACAAACCTAGTAGTTTAGAAACTACATTCAATTTTCTACACATTCTATTCTTACATATTTTTGAAATAATATAGATAACTTATTCAAATTTTTATGTCAAGTTGTCTAACTCTAATTTTTCTGTTTTTTTGCCACTTAAGGGCTTGTTTTTTCCATGATGATCCTACACATACCATACAGATAGTGATAAATTTGAAACTAGACTCAACGTCTTAATCGGTATGTGTCTCTCATGAAATCAAGTCTTATCAATCAATCATTTTATCAATCAAAACAATCAAACAAATAGATCAATTTTTGGCAAATATTTTATTGGCTTTTGATTTTGTGGCTTGTGTTTCTCTTATCATTTTATTTGGATTTAATTTGTAATCTTGTTACTAGCTTTCTCAAGGATGTCCCATGAAGGATTTAGAGAAGCAAGGATGTATCAGAATTCTATTATTCTTTGACTGTTGTTTGTTGACTATCTTTTCACTTTGGATTTTGAGTCATGTTACTAGTTTCCTCAAGGATGTCCCATGAAGGATTTAGAGGAGCAATGACATCTCATTAGCCATATTTTATTTGTTTGTTGTCTGTGGTTTGTCTTGAAAAAAAGACTGGGGAAATTGTGCCCTTAGTATGAGTTGGTGGATGACCTTGTACACCTTGATCTATGTCATATCATGGTGTTTTTCTCCATTTGTATCAGTTACCACCCAATGATGATAAAGTGCAAAGCCTTTTGTGATCTGGAAAAACTATCGAAGATTGCCAATACTAACATCAATATATGTTCTTATTCATCTTTCTTTTTGCACTAATATTTCTTCTTTCTTGCATTATGACGGAGTTTTGTGACACACAAAAATATAAAGAATCTTGCATATGCATTCATGTTAGAAACATCATGTAAATATCATGTATTATAAATCATACATTTATTTTGCATTAAAAAAACACAAAAATATAGGCATCTATCATATCTAGGAAATCATGGCAAATAGGCATTCATCATCATAAATTACATAACAAAGGAATTGCATGTACATAATAAGTTTAAATGTATGCATCACATTACATCCATCATCATCCAACATATAGCATCACATGTAGATAGCATTATATATATTAGCATCACATTGCATCTCGTAATCATAAATTGCATACATAACATCGATCGATATCATCAAAATTAAGTGCATACATCATCACATAGAATCAACATCACATCATAGGTTGCATAAACACATCATAATGTAGATAGAATCATCCATAACATGTACATATTAGATAGACAATAACATATCATATAGAATGCATGCATAAATAAAATACTACATAATCATAAAAAGAACTGCATATCATAGGAATTGCCATCAAAATCATATATATATATATATATATCACTCAAAAAGTCACATCACAATGTCATAATGTATTAGTAAATATGAAGCCTGCAAGATCTATGATCAAAATACAATGTCCATCAATAAATAAAATAACATGTCCCTATCCTAAACTCCCACTGCTCCCATGAGGAGAATGTGAATATGAATGATGACAAGATCTTGATGACCTATGTGCAGAAGGAGGCTTGTCATATGACCTAGTCCTGGGAGGTCCTATGACCCCCTTTATACTCTATGTCTTGCTATGGGACCTATTGATATGGGCCTGAGCAAAATGAGGAGCCTGTCTCTCAGGAGGAACCTCTCCCTCATATAGATCCCTATAGTATGATGCTCTCTCCACAACTCTGACTAAATTTCATGGAAAAGCATCAGTCAGCCCACTACAAAGAGCTCTAATCTCTATAAACCTATGCTCGGTCTCCTATCTCCAAGCTATAGCCTAATCTCTATCCATGTAGGCCCTATCCCTCTCCATCTATAATGCATCTCGTTCTGACATTAGAACCCTCATCCTCTCCTCAAGGGATGCTACCTGGGCACATAGATCTATTGTATCCTAATCAACAAGACATGTGTCATCCTATCATGGTCATTCCATCCCATCATCCTCCCACTCCTCCACAATCCTATCTCATAGCTCCTGCTACTGGTCATCCATCTCCTCCTCTTCCTCATCATCATCCTAATAGCCAATGAGTAGACCAAGAGCGCCCATCTCTTCCTCTTCCCTACATACATCCTCCTTTGTATGCTCCTCTGGAATGTCCTCCTCTCCTACATGCTCCTCTCCACCAACCTCAACATCAACCTCCTCCCCACCTCTACCAACATCAAGCATGGGAATATCCTCTCCCTCCCTCTCCTTGTGAATGGGTGATAGTTGTGGGCCTCGTCCCATGCAACCACATCTCCCCCTACCATCACCCCTCCACCTATCCATCCCCACTGTACTAGTTGTAAGACATCAATGGCTACCTCTTTTGTGGCAACCAGAATCTCTGCTCCCCACAATGTCACCTCTTGAGAAAATTTGGCATACTCTGCCCAACCTCAAGGCTCATCCTAAACCTCTCCAAACTGTCTCAATACTCAATCTGACAAATGTCTCTCAATGATATGCACACGTGACACTATCTGACGAATTGAAAATACTGCATCTAATGGAAGACTATCAAATTTCCATCCTCATCTAGCCACTATGGGAAATCCATGTATGGTCTCCAAATAAACTAAACCATCATGTTGATGGTATGTTTGTAATAACCAATATCACAAACATGAGTCTGGGTGTTTTCCCCATCATAACGGAAGGCATAAGTTGATCCCTGCTGCAACTTGACTATCACAGGTGGATGAAATATAGCTATGTGTTCCCACGCCCATACCATTAAGAGCATGGTACGACAACTCATGGATTGTGCCTCTCTATATGCTATATCATGCAAATGAAAGTATGACATAGCCATTAAACAAGGGCCCTAGGCATATAACACCCATCTCTCTAACCTACCTATAGGCATCTCACCCCATCCTACTGGAAATCCATGACCTTGACAATCAGGAGGAACTACCCCTCCAATCAATGTACACAATAAAAAATCTAACGTACCATATCTTTGTGCTAAAACATGACATCTAACCTCATAGTGATCTATCCCTAACTATCTAATGTCCTAATGGGGATAGTATCTACACATCTTAGGAAATCCCCATCTGAGTATCATACATCACTCTAGCTCCTCTAATAGGTAGCCTCAGTATCATATATACATCCTCTAATGTCACCATCACCTCACCAATAGGTAGATGAAACAACGATGTCTCTAAGTGCCACCACTGGCACAAAGCAGTCAATGGACCTTAGTTTTCCTGAATAGTGGGCATGAATGTCACATGGTGCAGAACCAAGTGCCACAAGAACCATTTCTCCCCACTACATAGCCAAACCCGGAAGCTGAAAGTCAATGGTCTTGACTTTTAGTATATATCAGATCCAATACAACCTGCAATGGAATTATGCATGCCTCATGTCAAAATCAAATAACCTATCCTAGTCCAAAATTCAAAAATTCTCTTCTAGTCAAATGTGTCATTTCATTTTCAAATGTGTTGCAAAAAATCAAATGCATCATTTAAAATTGCAAATGCATTACAAATGGACACATGTGTCATCCTAAAATGCAAATGTGTTTTACAAATTCCAATGTGTACAAATGCAATCACGCCCAAACAATGACCATTCAAAATGCAAATGTGTCTAAAAAACCAAATGTGTTGCTAAATTCTATATGTGCTACTCTTAACTACATATGCGATGCAAACATACATATGCAACTCATTCCAAATCATATGTGGTTATCTTATAAAACACCGATGCTATCCTATGATGTGAAGTTACATATGCATTGTTTTGAATACACATGCGTCGAAACACATGCATATGCAGTGCAACATAAAATGACGCATGGTCCAAAAAATTATAATAAATGCCTAGAAAAGTGTGAAAAACAAAATTTCAAGAGAAGGTTTTTGACTACATACTGGGGGGCTTGCATCCGCATGTCATCTAAAGGTCTGAATGTGATAATCGTGATCCTATGAGAGTGGAACTGGAGACATGGTCGCTAGAATACTAGAGCAAAAATCTCAAATTTCTAAACTTGGAGGGTGAAAATGAATTGGATTTTCACCCAATTTCTATATATACCTAGGGTTTTGGGTGGGATTTCCTCCAACCTTGTCTATTGGTTGTGTATCCCTCCAACTTCTATTGACCCATACATGAATCCAACACCTCGAAACTCATTTCTATCAACTCCACTGCATTTTTGGCCATCAAATTGACTAATCAGAACTATTTCCAATTTTTTTGGAATTTAAAAAAAAAAAATCAATTTTCCTGAGGGGGCATACCTTCACCTATTTTACATGTTTTTGATCAATTTTCTATGACACAATTCCAAAATGACATTGGATCGAAGAGGAGCAAAATGTAGACACTGAAATTTGGTCTAAACCTGTGACTTCAATTTCTTCATAATTCTTATTGTCATGGTCATGATTAAATAATGTTAACTATTTAATTACTTTCTAAAGTCCTTTCTCATCTATTAATTAAATAACTTTTAATCATTTAATTAATTCACTTTAACCTCTATTCGTCTATTAATTAAATAACTTTAATTATTTAATTAATTCACATTACCTTTATTCTATCTTGGTTAATTAAATAAAATTTATTTGTTTAATCACTTCACTAATTAACTTTATCCTTATTCTTAAATTAAATAAATTCTTATTTAATTTATCTTTATCATATTTTCAACTATAATTAAATAAATACTTTAATACTTTAATTATTCATTTAACAATTTATTCTTTAAATGTTGAATCTTGAATTAAATAATCATTTAATTTATAAAAATCTATTTTTAACGCATTCCTCTATATTTAGATAAATGTTTAAGTTATCTAAGTATTCATTCCCACTTGACTTGAGATCTATTTGAATTAGTTAGTTATCTCTTGATTTAATGTTTGAGTGTCTTTCGCGAATAAACTCTCTATCATAACTAGTCAGTTATCTTGCTTTAACTCTTATGCATGTACACATTTATTAATTAAATATATTTATTTAATTAATTAATTTATGTGTGCATTTGAACATATCATTTATGTTATTCTATATTTATATTTTTCATGAAAACATTATTCTTCTAATTTATGAATACTTTCAACTAGACATTAAATCATTATTTAATCTTGATCTCTATTATTAGGTTTTATCACTCATGTCAGTACTAATACTTATCTCAATGCATGTCAAATATTTTAATCTAAATCGTTTTTTTATCTTTTGATCTTATCCTATCATTCAAATGATAAATTTTCTATATATTGGCCTGGCGTTCATCATTTCAGCTCCTGAAATTGTATGACTTTTGGAGCACTTGTTTAGTCTTTGATATTTTCTATAATCACATACATCAAGGCTATGCTTGCACACATGTTGAAAAAATGAGGGAAAGAATACCATCGTAGGGAAATGGAGGAAAATTGAGGTCAATCATGGAAGTATGTAGATACTGAGTGAGATCGCTCTTTCTTTACATGTTTAATTTCCTTTATGCTTTGCTCTTTAGCTTTAGATTACATATGAGTTTATTAGCCATTGTTATTGCTTTAACCTTTCCTATTTTCCTGATAGTTACATCGACAAATAATATAATTTAGGATGAAGGACACAATTTCTTTCTTAGTTATTGTGGTTAAAGGAACAACTTCAATCAACTTTGTAAATTACTCCATGGCAGTGATGATGAATTTGTGTCCATTTGATGAAGGTGGATAAATTTTACCTATAAGATCTAGTCCCCACTAATAGAAAGGCCATGTTGATACAAATGGTTTCTATTCCTATGCTAGTTCATGTATCAGGTTCCCATGGACTTGGAATTTTTGGCACTTCTTGAAAAATTGAAAGGACTCCTCCATATTCGGCCAGTAATACCCCAAGCATAGGATATTTTTAGTGAGAGTTAGACCACTTGAATGTGTGCCACAGATACCTTCATGAACCTTGCATAAATGAGTTTTAGCTTTGTTACATTCAATCTACATTGAAGAAGAGTACCATCAAGACCTCGTCAATAAAGTACATCGACTATTAGGGTATGTCGAGTTGCTTGTCAAATGAAGTTATGTTTATGGTTTTGAGATAAATATGATGGTAGGGTATTATCTCTTAGATAGGAGTAGATCTTCACATAGATAGAAGCATCAGCCTCAACTAGATGGTATATGACTTGGGATGCAGGGTTCTCATAGGCAGGGTTAAATAGTTGTTCCACCATGAATTCATAATGAGCTCTTTTTTTAGGTATCTGTAAGAGAGAAGCAATGGTAGCCATGACATCAACAGCTTTGTTATCCCCTCTTGGAATCTACTCAAATTTGATCTCCACAAAGTACTTGTTGAAATCATTGACCATTCTTTTATATGGCATTATTTTGTCATATTTTATCTGGTAATCATCATTCACCTAATTTATGACTACTTGGGAATCACAGTAGACTTACAACTCTATGATCTTCCATTCAATTGTTATTTTAACACCAATGATCAATGCTTCATACTCAGCTATGTTGTTAGTGTAGGGAAAATTTAACATGTAAGACTTTGGAATGGTGTGTCCTTGAGGTGTGACAAATAGGATTCCTGCATCTAATCCATGTTGCATGTAAGATACATCAAAGTATAACATCCACTATTGTGTTGACACTGTAAGAACATCTGCATCTGGAAACTCAATGCTCATTGGATGATCATCTTGTAAGGGTGCCTCAACTAATTGATTGGCTATCACTTGACCCTTGATTGTTTTTTTGTCCACATATTGGATGTCAAACTCGCTCAATATCATTACTCACTTGGCTAGTCTTCCTATCAAGGTAGCTTTGCTAAGTAGATACTTCAATGGATTAATTTTTGCTATGAGTTTGATGGTGTGGGTTAACATGTAGTGTCTTAGTTGTTTAGTAGCAAATACTACTAAAAGAAAATGTTTTCCAATAAATGTGTAGTTGATTTCATAGCCATTCAATGTTATGTTGATGTAATAAATAGCCCTTTCTTTTCCCATAGAATCTTCCTATGCTAGTAGAGCACCAAAAGATACCACTATTGTTGCTATGTAAAGTAATAATGGTTTTCCTTTAGTTGGCAGTACCAGTATGGGTGCTGACATCAGATATTATTTTAGTTGATTAAAATCAGCTTCTCATTTTCATCCCATTTGAAAGAAACATTCTTGTGTAGTAAGTGATTAAAAGGATGATTTTTATCTACTAGTTGTGCAATGAACCTTCTAATAGATTGGAATCATCTTGCAAAGATATGAGTTGGTTGATATATTCTTGGGAGGAGGCATCTCCATGATGGCTTTGAATTTCGTAGATTCCACCTCAATGCCTTTAGCTAATACTATATATCCCAAAATATTAGTTGATGTCACGCCAAATACACATTTCTTGAGGTTTAATCTTACATTGAATTTCTCCAACCGAGTGAATATATTGTCAAGGATTTCTAGATGTCTCTCTCTAGTGAGTGATTTTTCCAACAAGCCATCTACATAATTCTCCATAAAGGTATGCATCATGTCATGGAAGATAGTGGTCATCGCATACTGATATGTGGCTCTTGCATTATTCAATCCAAACAACATGATGTTAAAACAAAATGTATCCCAAGAACATGTGAAGGTTGTATTATCTTGATCTTTGGGTGTTATCTTAATCTAATTGTAACCTGAAAATCCATCCATAAGTGATATCATTGCATGTCCTGCTATCAAGTCTACGATGATGTCAATGTTAGGCAAAGGAAAATCATCTTTCAGGCAAGCCCTGTTAATATTTCTGAAATCCATACATATCCTAATGTTTTTATCTAGTTTTGACACTGGTACAATATTTGAGGTCAATTTAGCATAGTCAATAGGTTAGATAAATCCCGCATCTAATGTTTTCTTCAATTCAAATTTCACCAGAAGGGTAATATGGGGATGCATTTTTCTCAACTTTTTCTTCACTAGCTTTACTCTAGGTGGTAGAGATAAATGATGCATGATAAGCTTAGGATCCATGCCTAGCATGTCAGTGTACGACCAAGCAAAGTTGATTTGTCTCTCTTCAAAGAACTTAGTGAAGCTTGGTTTTTCTTCTGTCATGGATGTTGCTAGATGTAGGGTCTTTGTTGTTTCAATTGTACCAATGTTGATGGATTTTGTAGCTTCAATTAGCACTGAATATCTCTCATGATAGTGCTTGAGAAGGGTGTCAAATATCCCATTTTTTAGTGCCTCAGAGAGGTTTTCACCGTTACATGTGCTCCTTTTTTTTTTACTTTTTCTTGATCTAATACTACCATTAAATGGTTTTCACCATTAGATCAATTTTTGATATTCATTGTTTGGGTATGTGTAGGATCATGATGGGCCAAAAAGTGGCCATATGATGGGTATGTGTAGGGTATGTGGCTGATAACTTTTTTTTACCTAAAATTGATGAAACGAAAAGGGTTTTTAAAGGAGTATCTCAACTTTCCACCAATATAAATTATTCTTTACTTTGAATTTAACAAATAATTATTATTCATTTTCTATTTGAATTATGACTAAAGTCATGATTGATATGCCAATTGAAAAACATCTATAGCTTTCAAACAGTATCACATTTTTTGAATCCAAAACATGCATCACATTCTATGCTTCACATACTATATGATTAAAAAAAAAGAATTTTCATGAAGTTTTGACCAAGTTAAGGTGGTCAGACATACGATTTTTTTTTGAAAAGTTGTAATAAAAAATTAATAATTAATTATTTACTTAGAAAAAAATTATAAAAAAATATGCATCACATTGGTACACGAGTCTTCTACTTATATCTAATATCCTATAAAAATATATTATCATTTTATTATGGTTAGGGTGGTCAAATAGACATCTACTTATTTTTTCCCTGAAATTTAAGTACTACTGCATTGAAATTTCCAATTTTCACCAAATAGATTTTTTTTAAATAGACCTAGTAGTTTAGAAACTACATTCAATTTGCTATAGATTATATTATTACATATTTTTGAAATAATATAGATAACATTCAAATTTTTACGTCAAGTTGCCTACCTTTGATTTTTCTAATTTTTTTGCCACTTAAGGGCATGTTTTTTCCATCATGATCCTGTACATACCTGTTTTGTAGCTGAGAGATTTGGAACTCCCCTTGTCTGAAGCTTTGTTATGAGATTAAATGATGGATCATGTTTTGGGATTATTAGAGTAAAAGAATTTCATAATGGGGTCATCATTTGGAAAGATAGGTATGTCAAGTAGCTCGGTTTGGTCCCAGTCAATTAGTTCAGGGTGTACCAATAGTAAAGAATCGTCAGATTGGTTAAGGTCAAAAGGGGTGAGTGTCTCATGATGGAAAAATTGTCAAAATTTTTGATAGTGATGTCAAGTTCTATGATGTTACTCTCTTCCAAGTGATTTATCTCACTCAAAGTTTGATCATCTTCACTTGAGTCATCGATATGTTGTGATCCAATTTCAAGTGGTCTAGACCCTGAGCTTTGTCCCTCCATACGTGTTGGTGCATACCTTTGTATCACATAAATTTATTTTTCATGGCAAGATTCTTTAGAGAGGGATTTCCATTCATATTCTTTGGAATCTATTTCGGAACTATCTCGCAATTGAAGGATTCACTCAACAATTTGTTGCTCATTTTCTTCTTTTAAATCTTATCTATATCTGGCCATGTTTTTTCCTTTGAATTGGTTATGATAGGCTATATTGTTTCTATGATACCCTCTTTTCTTTTGCTAATAGGATATTTTCCATCATATCCCATCTTCTCCAGGATGGTAAACCCTTTACCATATGGTTCAATTAAAACATTGGAAGTTGATGCTTGTGATGTTTCTTCATCCTTGTATAACCAATTTAGAACATCCTTGTTTTTTGATTCCTCTACTAAAGTGCCTACTTTTTACAAATATTCTGTCAAAGAGTGTGGTTGGTTATGAGGATTGTTTTCTTGATGTGGATGGCTGCCCATAATATTTTGGTGAAGATAAGAGTTGTTATAGACATAAGGATCGCTCAAATGAATATTCCCCCATGCCTTTGTCTTTTAACTGGATCTTCTTCTCGAATTGTTTTGATAAGGAATTGAGTTGACTTTCATGATTTGATGAAGTAGAATCACCAATGCCTTTGTCTTTTGACTGAACCTTCTCCTTGGGCTGATTTGAAAAAGAACTTGATTGACTTATGTTAATTGATGGAGTAGAATCACTGATACCCTTATCTTTTGACTGACCAGTCCTTTTTCTTAACCCATTTTGATAAGGAATTTAGTTTTCTTTCATTGTTGTATGAACTAGGAGTTGTAGCTTCCCTTTTATGTGGAACAAATTATCTTGGACTATTTTAAAGGTGTTTCAATATTGAGGATCATTGGAATCAGCTAAAATTGTGATTTCTTGTCCATTGAAGGGGAATTTCAAACATTGATGATGTGTTGATGGCATTGCTTGCATGTCATGAATCCAAGGACATCCCAAGAGTATATTGTATGTCAACTCCTTGTCTAACCCTTGGAAGATTATATCTTTTAAAACTAGTCCCACTTCAATTGGTAGCACTATTAGTCCTTGGGAAGATCTCTCTTCATCATCATAGGATTTTATAGTGATTTTTCTTCTAGGATCAATTGCATTTTTTGAATATCCAAGTGAATGGATAAGTTTTAAAGTGTAGATATTTAGGCTATCTCCACCATCTATTAGAACACTTTTGACCCAGAGTTTGTGAATTAAAACATCAATGTGGAGAGCAACACTATTTGGATGGGTGATTGATACATAATCACTTTCAGAAAATGATAGGAAAAGAGGTACGGTCAAGTGTCCCACCATAGCTTGGAATTGGAAAATTTCCATATTATTTGGTACTTTGGTGGCTACTAGAGCTTGTTCTAGAATTTCTTTGTGAGCTAGTGAAAGTTTTAGCAATTCCAATATGGATATTTGAGCTGGTATTTTCTACAATTGGTCAGCTATGTTGTACTAAGTTGTAGGGGAAGCAGTTGCTTTGAATGTAGAGGAGGAAATAGGTGTTTTAGATGTAGCTCCTTTCAATATTACTTTGGCTTTCCCTCTTGTGGTTACATTGACTAGTTGGTAATCTTGTTTATCTTTGATTTTAATGACATTAATATAATTATCATTTACAACAAAGTTTGTGATCAGATTTATTGGTATGATGTTATTGATTTGATGTGATTTGGTGTTGATGTCATGAAGATGAGTTTCAGTTGTAACAATGTTTTGTTCATGCTCAATTAATATGTCATTAATTTGATTCTTAGCAGCAATAATGTATTTTTTGCCCTTGATTTTGATGTCCTTAGTTTGATGCTCAATTATGATTTCATTAATTTGATTCTCAACTACAATAATGTCATTTTGGCCCTTGAATTTGATATCCTTAGTTTGATTCTCAATTGTGATGTCATTAATTTGATTCTTAGCTGTAATAATTTCTTTTTGGCCCTTGATTTTGATGTCCTTAGTTTGATTCTCAACTACCTCAATATGGAGAATGGTAGAATCATAAACATAGTTCACATTTTTTCCTTTGGTGTTTGGTGAAGAGGACTCCCTCTTTTCATAGTTTGGTAAAGGATTCTTGAATACTCCATGATCATTGTTCGTTTGAGGTCTTTGTACAAATATCATCTTTTTATCAATCAAATCTTGTACCAAATTTTCAATTGCATGAAGTCATTTGTTTTGTGTCCTTTGTTCTTGTGAAAGTCACAATAATGTGCATCATTGCACCATGAAGGTTCAACTCATGGTTCCCAATCTCATGCCTCTGGTAATGTTATAACCTTGGCTGCAAGAAGCTCATTTAATGTTGATTTGAGTGACTATCCCAAAGGTATGAATCTTCTTCGATTTGATGATGTTTGATATGGTGGTGGTTTAGATTCAACATTGCTTGGATCTCTATTTTGATTGGTGTTTCGATTGATTTTTTGATTGGTGGTTGGATTATTTTTTTGATTGGTCTTGGTGGTAGTTGTTGTCAAGTTAAATATTGGTTTTGCATTTTATGTTTCAGCTATAGCATAATTGTTACTAGCATTATTGTTTCTTTGCCAAAACTTTTATTTGTCACTACTATTATAAATACTAGAGGAATTTGTTGAGTTGTTTCCTTCATTGTATATTTTTAGGACTCCTCTTTTGACCAAGGCTTCTTCAATTTTGATTTCATTTTCAATCATTTTCTCAAAGGTAGGTGGAAATTGCAATTCAAGTCTATAGCTCATCTCATCATTTAGATTGTCAATGAAAATTTCTATCTTTTCTTTTTTAGGTATGGGACAAGCATGTATTGCAAACAATCTTCTCCATCTTTGCAAAAATATAAGGAATGATTCACCCTTTTTTTGTTTTGTGTTGAAAAGATCTTTCATTGTTATCTCATGTTGGATGTTGTAGGAGTATTGGGTGATGAACTTATTGACTAGCTCTTCAAAGGTCTTAATACCTAGTGCAAGCTTGGAGAACTATTCCATGCATTTTCCACCTAAGCTTTGTGGAAACAATCAAATCAAATAAGTGTGTTCATGTGCAAACTCAAGGCTCATGGTTTGAAATTCTGGTGCAAGGGTGCCCAAGCTCCTTAAGGGTCACTTGAAGAGTCAAGAGGATTCAGGGTTCATGAAGACCTATCAAACATCTCAAAGCATCAATTATGCTATTTTGAAACCTATAATGGCATTTGAAATGGATAAATGTAATAGAAGGATCAAAAGTCCCAAGGATCCTAATTAGGACCATAGGACCAAAATGAGTTGTAAGTGGACCAATAGTGTCCTAGGAGTCTAGTTAGGTATATAGGGGTTTAATTATGTCAAATAAGGTGGGATAATAAAAGTGTACTAGTTTTGGAAGCTTTCTAGCTAGTAGAAATCAATAAATTAGAAGTTGGAAATTCAAATTTTGAAATCCAATGGCTAGTTGTTACACCCCTAACTTTAACTATGTTTTACTTTTTACTTTGAATTAATGAGTAGATGATTATGCATGTTTCAATGATTTGATGTTTAGTTAAAATGGCTAGAAAGATCAATGTTTTCATGAGTCATGTTTATTTGACTAAAATTTGACATGTGTTTAAAAGTTATCAAGATGTGATGATCTCATGAGGATTATGAAAATGATTACTAAAACACTAATCTTGTGTTGTTGATTGCAAGTTGCATTCAGGAAACAGGTTTCAGCCCTCCGAGAAAGGGAGGGAGAGCATCATCAAAGAAAAGGGAATAGATACAAGGAATAGAATAGGTTGTCACCGTCTTAATTCTTTCTAGTTTCTTAATGTCAACCTAGTTGTTTTGGGGATAGTGACATCATCAAGGTTGAACATTAGTTGTTTTG
Organism: Sequoia sempervirens; assembly: GCA_007258455.2. NCBI lineage: Eukaryota > Viridiplantae > Streptophyta > Pinopsida > Cupressales > Cupressaceae > Sequoia > Sequoia sempervirens. The sequence continues at coordinate 212,643,341 of VDFB02047230.1, forward strand.
CGACTGAGACAATTTTCTATCGAGCACATCGCTTCTCATGTCATAACGAGTTTATGTTGTGACCTCATTTGCACAATTGGGTGTTCATTATTGTCTATATTCTTGATAATAGTTTAAATTGCCTTAATAATTTGGGGAACTAATATGATAGCCCCATTCCTTGCAAAAGGAAGTCATTATGATGATCATCTTTGAGTTCATTTTATGGGGTGAATACGCTCGAGAGATGAAAAAAGATCAATTTCATCGATCGTGTAAGAATGTGTTACCAACCCTAAAGTTTGGAATGATTTTTCATTTATATGTGTTGTATTTGGTGATACTTTTAACAACTAAGCCAATCTTTGAGTCCACTATTTTGAGAAGGCTCCTATTATGGAGGGGTATGATATATCAAAAAGTTTGCTCAACTCAATTGAGAAGCTTATTGATTATTGAGATGGCATAGATACGCCTATTCATATAAGTTTTTATTTCTAAATAAAAAAATGGATTTTGTTTAGTCATGACCAATAAGATGAATGTGGAAAAAGTCTAAACTCAAATATTATCAAAAATCTTTTTAAGATTGCGGGCATCTGACCAAGTTAGCGTGGGTTCAAACTCTATGTTTGGGCATTCCCTATGTGGGAATGTGGCTCCTTGCACATAATCCAATAAATTAACTAACTTTGAGCAACCTTTATTGTTTTGGGTCTATGGTTGAAATTTGGAAAGGTAAGAGTTAATTCTTTGGGAGGTTATGTGGAAATGCCCTAATTGGCATAAGTTTCTTGCACTTTAGAATTCAAATAAGATCCCTGTAGAAATCGTGACTAAATGCCTTATAGGCTTTGAGTCTCTAACCACTTGAGGAACTACTTTTTTCTCTAACTACCTATGTAGTTGTTGTTATAATGGATTCTTGTCAAGAAAGAGGGGCGGGGGGGACACACGAAGGGGAGGATTCCTCCAGAAGGACATCTCGATTAGTGAGAGGCTCTCACTATCTTTCCTAAGAGTGATCACCCTTTTTATTGATTACCTCTTTGCAATAGAAAAGGATATATGAAAAGAGTCAAAGAGACAAGGAATTAAGGCAAAATACATCCTTAATGCAATGAGCGGGGGTGTGAAACTGATATCTTTTGATAAATTAGATTTGTGAAGGGGAAACAAATGTAGATGTGGGGCATTCATTCCATGGCAAGGTGCTAGAAAAATCATTAAAAGCACTAGAATTATTTTTGGTTCTACAATTTGTGCATTGGGTTGACAAAAAAAAAAGAAAAAGAAAAAGATGAGTGACTATTAGGAAAGAAAATTATGAAACCAGAGAAGATGAGGCATCCTAGCTTATAGTTTTGCTTTGCCTGTGTTTCCATGAAATGAGTATGCAAATTCTGATATGATAATATGTGAATGGGAGAGGAAGTAAAGGTGGGATCACATCCCTCATTTGCATTGGCTGCTATAGCGGTGTGACCAAGTCGACATTTGGATGGGCTTAACACGAAGAGACCCATTGCACATGTGCAAGTGAGATCATCAACTAGATGAGGGGTATTCCCCACTTTCTAATAGCCTATGCTTGTGTGTTGTGTTCCTAGCAACCAAAGAACTGGAAGATATGGCTACAAAATTAGTCATTTATAAAGGTAGGATGGATTTTCGACCATTAAGAAAGATAATAGAAGTTGGGAGATAGAAGTTATGGCTTGGCTGCTTACACAGTTTGAAAAATTGATTCGACAATATACAACTTCAAACTTGGTAAGTAACCCTTTCATTCTTGATAATGGAATTGGACATTCTTAGTTTATATATATGTATATATTTTGGATGCTATTGGTGCACTAAAATCAATATTGGGTAGTTTCATCTCAAATCCATCTCATGCAGGGATCTTTAATTGTTTCTTTGAAATATCCTTATTGAGATAGTTCATCTCTTTAATTGTTACTAAAAGAATAGGATTCCAAGAAAACTTCCATTGTCTAATTGAGACTCTCTTCATTCTTGAATGATATATAAAACCTTATCTCCTTTGTGATATTGAACCAAGTTTGAACAAATAATTGGGAAGTGAGAAGGGGAAGAAATGACTAATGCACAACTAATTGCAAGTTTTGTTGTCATTAATGCTTAATTGAATAATGTATAATTATTCTCTTTTTTTTAATAACTACTCATTAGCTGACATGTATATAACCATTGTAGTCACCTCGAAAGGTGGTAGAGGTCATTAATATCCTATTTGATGAACTTCTCATTGTATTCTCTTTATGAACTAATGATGCCAGTATGGTTAATGATATAACCAAGGCCATGTTTAATCAACCCTCAAGATATGAGGTAGTATATAAGGTCAAGAACATAGCTTATTATTACAAGTCTAGATTAATATGTATCCTTCTTATGAAATAATTCTCTAAGATAGTGTTTAACACTAAAAGATCACATGGGTAAATATGAGTTCTCAGCCATTATTAACTAATCTTTCGGTCTAGGGCAAGGTATGCCTAAAAAGTCAAGATTATGATCCTTACTTCAAGGTTGATAAAAGCGAACTTGTGAACCATAAAGGACCTTGGGGGGTGATTATGGTCACTTTTGTACTGAGTTAAAAGTGGAATAACGTGACAAGGAGTCACAATATCCCATTTCTATAGTAACCCAAATGGTCAAAACAAACCCAAGATTGGGTATCACTAGAATGATTTACTTCAAGGTGGGTCATAAGGAGAGATTCGTAACTCAATTCAATATGACGGTGGTAAACTATTAAGATTGATAAAGGTTTAAGTAATAAAGGAAGTTATATATGAGTTCATAACTTAATCTAGGTTGAAAGTTAGTAGACTCAAATAGACCAAGGGGTCAAAGATAGATTATTATCTTTTAAAAATCAAACCTTTTAAGGGTTGAAAGATTGAATTAGATCAAGACTATTGATATGAAATGATAGTATTCTTTGAGATATTATACTGGTAAGGAAATACCTTGAATACTATGTTTATTCATGTACATAAAATGTGAATTCAAACAATGCCAAGTGGTCTAGGAGAGATTAGAGGAATTTTGTTCTAATGGTTAGTTACACTTATGTTATTACCTTTAGAGAATCAAGGATGATGATATTTCTATGTGTTGGGTTAGAGAAGCTAAGCCCTAGTATTGAAACAAGGAGGATGTACGAAATCTATAACTCTTATGTCAGATATGACATTGTACATATATATTTTGATTTTCAGTGAAAGGTCAAGAAAACTATAGAGAAAGATAGGAAGTATTATAACACCTTAGGAGATTCTTCGATAATGTTGAATCTCGATTAAATGCATCGATATGTTGGGTATTGAATCTTGAGATGTAAATGACAGGATGTCATAAACCCTAGATATTGCAAGAATGCAATAAGGGACTTTTCAAAAGGTTTGAAATAAATAAATCTTTACATTACATGTTTATAATGAATTATGGATTAATTCTAAGTTGGATTGACTAGAAGGGATTTTCTATAAAGACTAGTTGTGTCTAGAATACCAAATAAAGTAAGAAAAACTATAGGATGAGATAGTTCTATGATGAGTCATAGGTGTGTGTCTAGATGGAACGAACAATCAGAATGATCATACTTAGCTAGAATGGATCTAGAGTTGTATGGTCAATTGAGTTTTGTAGGAAACATCACTAGGACTTAGATGGTGAAACTTGACAGTTCCTTATATCTATACCCTTCGTGAAGGGTCTAGGAATTTCTAGTTAGGAAGTTTGTGGGGGACCATTTGACTCTGTGGTTCGAGGAAAAGCACTAGGATGATGCTCTCCCTCTGTAGTAGGAGACTCACTGACTCTCATGAAGTTTGACATTAACATTGTAGATGGAGTGAACTCCATGTTATGGTTTATGGAAAACAACCTATGAGGTAAAACTATTCTTTATGCTAAGTATAACTTATGTGATATAAATGAATAGTGTAAGGAATTCTCTTGATTCTAGTTACAATTACATGTGAATTCCAGTTTGAATTTATTTGGAAAAGTTGTACTTTATTCTTGTGCTTATACAAATGTTTTAATTTAAAAAAAAAATCTCTCTCATGTTTACTAAGTTTATTTACCTTCTAGTAAATTCTTGAGATTACTTGAGTATTAAGAAGAGGGATATTACACTAGTTTCAATTTGGGTGGGTAAGTAGTTTTTAGGTGTTTTAACAACAATAATATAATAAAACCAATCCTAATCATTTGGAACAGTTGGGAGAAGGGTTTACAAACTTAGAGAAGTCATTTGTATGAAAGGGTGTTGATATTGTAGGATTGTATGGATTGCTATAGAAAAAGACAATAAAACTTTAGTTTTCTTGCATTTTCTTGTGTTTTATTGATGAATTTATGATTGTTATTGATGAAATGTTTCATTGGATGAACTAGGGACTGTTTTTACATGCATTTAATCTTTTGAATGTCCCAAAAGCAATAACAATCAATTTCTTGTATAATACTACTGACTGTCTAAAGGAAATTCTGATTTTGCACTGATTTTTGGGAGTTTTCATGAGTAACTGGTCCATTTCATGGAAGAATGTGACTATAACCTATGAAATGGATAACATTTGACATGTATTATATATAAATAATAGGTTAATGTGTAGGAAGGAATGATTCTAGGGTGTACATCGTGATATGACAAGGTAAGGTGTATGGGAATGGTGCCTAAGGTATAGCAGTGGGAGTTCTACCTAAACAAGGGGTATTTTTATGAGTTGGAATTGTTTAAAAATGTTGAGTTATTGGTTAAAAGTGAAAGAACTAGTTCTGGAAGTGATTGGAAGGCTAGTACCCAAGAAGCTCTAGTTTTAGGGGAATTAATTGAGGGTTTTGTGATTAGGGGTCTTAAAGATGTCATAGAAGTATAAAACCCTAAAAATTATTATTTTGTAAAAAAATCAAGACATTGTTGAAAGTTTCATAATCAAGAGACAAGTTTTGAGTAGGGTTGCTTTGAAAAAGAGGGATAATTAGGCTTTACTTATGTGGAAACAACAAATTTTGGAGAGATTGATCCAAAAAAAGAGCCATAAAGGTTTTAGTATGTTATATAACACCAAAAGGGGTATTTTAATTAGTCATTGGTTTAGGGATTCATTTGGTAAATTTGTGAGAAAAGTCCAAAAACTAGGCGTTGGAGACCTAGTTAGCTAGAAGCCTAATCAAGGTGGATAATTGGTTGAGTCTAAGACAGAAGCTCGAGGCTTTGGAACCATTCAGGACAAGTTTAATTGAGTTTCCTAAGAGCATTCAAAGGGTTTGGGTCCATAAGGGGAGGATTTAAGTCACAAGTGAACCATTGAAGTCTTATCTCCATAAGGGTGCCTAGAAGAGGGTTTAAGAGTACATCATTATAATCCTTGAAAACATTGTGTTTTTCCTAAAGTCCCATACCCTCTGCATCAAAGTGGTATCAAAGTAGAGAGTAGGTCCTTTAGGGGTTGAAGGTTCAACAATGGAACCTAAAATTCAATTAGCTAGAGAGTTGGAGGAGTTGATGGAAACCTTGGAAATGGAAAGAAGGGAAAGAAGAGAGCAAGAAGCAGCAAGAGAGCAAGCCAAAGCAATGGAAGAGAGGCAATGGAGAAAGGATTGAGAAGATATGCAAGCTAGGCTAAAAAACATTGAGAGAAATAGGAGGAGAGAAGAACAAGAAGACCAAGAAGACAATGATGAAGAAGAAGAGCATGTGAGGGTAAATCAAGAACAACTAGCAGATGAGATAGAAGACCGTGAGGAAAGGAGGTTAGTAAGGTTGTTGAAAGTAGTACAAGATCATGGAGGAAAAAGTCATATAGATTTTCCTATCTACCAAGGAAAGATGGATAGTGAAGAGGTGTTAGGATGGCTTGATGCCTTAGACAACTATTTTGAGTTTGAAGAGATGGAAGAAGAGAAGAAGGTTAAGTTTGCCAAAACCAAGTTGAGAGGTACAACATTGACATGGTGGACTAGTTTTCAGAATGATAGGATGGCTAGGGGATTGGTAAAAGTTTCTACATGGGTAAGGATGAGGATTTTGGTTAAGGAGCAATTCTTACCATCTAATTATACAATTCATTTGAAGAGGATGAGATAGAATTTAATGCAAAAAGACATGGATGTGATGTCATATAAGGAGAAATTTCACAAGCTTAGTATCAGAGGAGGATGTGAGGAAGATGATGAAAAAGTAGCCAGGTATATCAATGGTTTGAGGTATAACTTACAAGATGAAATTGGTTTGCAAGTACCAAGGACATTAGCAGAATGTTTTCAATTGGCCATTAGAGTAGAAGAAAAGGTGAAAAGGAAGCAAGAGAGGTCAAGAAATGGTGGAAGAGGGGGTAGTTCAAGCAAAGGTAGAGGTAATAGAGAACAAAGGCAAGGCATCAATGATAAAAGCAGCAATGACAAAGGCAAAGATGTGTTTTTAGACCAAAGAGGAGGAGGTAGATTCAGAAAAGGTAGAGGCACATTCACAAGCAGGTTACAAATGCAATGAGCCAGGGCATCCCTCTTTCAAGTGTCCTAAATGGGAAAAATCAGATAAGGGAAAAGATAGGAGGGCCAATTTGGTACAAGAAGAAGACAAAAAGGAGGAGCCAAGACATTTATGGCAAACCCTGAAATTGATGGTGAGTTCCTTATGGTAAAGCAAGGGGAAAGAGTTCAACAAGAGCCAAAGGTAACCATTTTCAAGACATTGTTTAAGCCATGGTAAATTATGTAGGTTGCTCATAGATTCAGGATCACATAGCAATTTGGTTTCATTTGATATGGTAGCCAAGTTAGGGATTGAAACATATGATCATCTACTCCCTAAAAGGCCACTTGGGTAATTCAATTGCAGCATGTAGAGATTAGTAAGAGGGATTATGTGGATTTTTCAATTGGAGCTTATCAAGATAGGGTGCTTTGTGATGTTATTCCAATGACTTGTGGCAATATCATTTTAGGGAGACCATGTTAGTATACTAGGCAAACAATGCATGATGGATACAATAATGCATATTTGGTTCACAAGGGAGGTAATAGGTATAAGTTGAAGCCTTTTCCTTTGGATCAATTAAATGAAAATTTTGTGATCTATTTTGAAAATAATTTGCAGGTGGATATGTAGTGTAAGACAAGGGAAGATACTGGTTAGGTGAAAGATAACAAGTTGCAGTAGAGATATGAGGTATAAAGTCCTAAAAACTAGAATATTTGGGACTTGGGAAGTACCAAGATTGGGGGTATTGAATGCCCTATTGTCGAGAGTACTAGAGGTGGTGTTCCCCCACAAAGAAATCAGTGGAATGAAGGCTAGAATAGAGCACAAGGACAGATTGAGATCAAACAATAAGGAGGACAAACAAATAACTATTTTGATTCTAACATGAGTGCAAGTTGGTAGAAAATGAAAAAAGTGACTTTAGGAGATTTCTTGATCTATAATCAGAAGGTGTAGACATCTAGGAACAAGGAGCAATGTGATGGCAACAAGTTGGATACCTCTTGGGGAAAAAGTCTTTTCATTCTTGGGGAGTATGGTGTAGGGGCACCCAAGCTCCTTAAGGGTCACTTGAAGAGTTAGGAGGATGCAAGGGTCATAAAGTCCTATCAAACATCTCAGGGCATCAATTATGCTATTTTGAAACCTATAATGGAATTTGAAATAGATAAATGATTATAGAAGGATCAAAAGTCTTGAGGGTCCTAATAAGGACCATAGGACCAAAATGAGTTGTAAGTGGACCAATAGTGTCCTAGGAGTCTAGTTAGGTATATAGGGGTTTAATTATGTCAAATAAGGTGGGATAATAAAAGTGTAATAGTTTTGGAAGCTTTTTGGTTAGTAGAAATCAATAAATTAGAAGTTGGAAATTCAAATTTTGAAATCCAACAGATAGTTTCAATTTGGGCGGGTAAGTAGTTTTTAGGTGTTTTAACAATAATAATATAATAAAACCAATCCTAATCAGTTGGAAGAGTTGTTAGAAGGGTTTACAAACTTAGAGAAGTCATTTGTATGAAAGGGTGTTGATATTGTAGGATTGTACGGATTGCTTAAAAAAAGACAATAAAACTGCAACTTTCTTGCATTTTCTTGTGTTTTCTTGATGAATTTTTGATTGCTATTGATGAAATGTTCCATTGGATGAACTAGGGATTGGTTTTTACATGAATTTAATCTTTTGAATGTCCTAAAAGCAATAACAATCAGTTTCTTGTATAATACTACTGACTATCTAAAGGAAATTCTGATTTTGTACTGATTTTTGGGAGTTTTCATGAGTAACTGATCCATTTCATTGAAGAATGTGACTATAACCTATGAAATGGATCACATCTAACATGTATTATATATAACTAATAGGTTAATGTGTAGGAAGGAAGGATTCTAGGGTGTACACCTTGATATGACAAGGTAAGGTGCATGGAAATGGTGCCTAAGGTACATAGCAGTGGGAGTTCTACCTAAACAAGTGGTATGTTTATGAGTTGGAATTGTTTAAAAATGTTGATTTATTGGTGAAAAGTGAAAGAACTAGTTTTGGAAGTGATTGGAAGGCTAGTACCCAAGAAGCCCTAGTTTTAGGGGAATTAATTGAGGGTTTTGTGATTAGGGGTATTAAAGATGTCATAGGAGTCTAAAACATTGAAAATTCTTAGTTTGGAAAAAATTCAAGACACTGTTGAAATTTTCATAATCAGGGGACAAGTTTTGAGTAGGGTTGCTTTGAAAAAGAGGGCTAATTAGGCCTTAATTCTGTGCAAACAACAAACTTCGGAGAGATTGATCCAAAACAAGAGCCATCAAGGTTTGAGTATGTTATATAACACCAAAAGGGGTATTTGAATCAGTCATTGGTTTGGGGAGTCATTTGGGAAATTTGTGAGAAAAGTCCAAAAACTAGGCATTGGAGACCTAGTTGGCTAGAAACCTAATCAAGGTGGATAAGTGGTTGAGTCTGAGACAGAGGCTCGGGGCTTTGGAACCATTCAAGAAAATTTTAATTGAGTTTCCTAAGAGCATTCCAAGGGTTTGGGTCCATAAGGGGAGGATTTAAGTCACTTGTGAACCATTGAAGTGCTATCTCCATAAGGGTGCCTAGAAGAGGATTTAAGAGTACATCATTATAATCCTTGAAAACATTGTGTTTTTCCTAAAGTCCCATACCCTTTGCATCAAATTCTCTCACATTATCTATAGGATTAGTTTTACCATTTTATTTATCATACTTTTGAAACTCACAATGTTTGGGAAAAGGAATCATATTAGTAGTTTAATCAAAAGGATATGGGAAGATGTCTTGTATCAAGTATCTTTTTGTGTTTCCTCATAGATTCGTTTGACTAAAAAATTTGATGAAAATGTCTAATGAAATACATATAATTTGATGTATCATCAGAAGCTTGTAAAATTTGATGTGTAATTTTTAGTTTTTTGAAATTTTATCCCCAATGTTCATCGATTTTTTGATGAAACTGGGTTTCGTCAAAATTTTGATGAACTTGGGTTTCATTGAAATGTCAACTATCAGTTTCATTGAAATTTTGACAAACATGAAAAATAGAAAAAAATCAAATTGTGGCCGACATAAAGAAAAGTGAGTTCATGCCTGATTTATTGTGATAGTGTTTTGCTCTACTTGAGATATTTTGTAGAGAACTAAGGATGATTTTCTTGGGAAAAATCAGAAAAAATTCAAGAAGATATCACCAAGTTGAGGGTAGTCATTGTCTTTTTGCAGAATTCAGTTGTGAAGTCATATTTGTAGTTCTAGGTTTGAAAAACATATTGTAAAGCAACATCTCATTAGATTTCATTTTTAGAGGTTTAGGGTTTTGAGAATTTCATGTCCATATTTTGTTGTGTGGAATCACCATAAGATCACAACCAAGCAATAGATTCTTGTGACTGTAATTATGTGATCCATAACTCTATTGGTCATGTGGCACAGTTGTGCTATAACAAATATAGGATGCATTCATGTGTGACCTAAGTTTAATGTGGATACGTTGTGATAGAAATTGAGGCACTCATATAATGTAGTTAATTCAAGTTGTATAATTTAGGTGTCAATCATCATTGGGTGCATTCAGGTTGTCTCAAGTTTAATAGGTTAGGATGTAATTATAGCATGATCAAAGAGTGATTACCTCTTGCTACAATAAAGATCCTATAACTCTAGCTGATATGCAAAGTGGTTGTGTTATATCAATTATGTAGTGCATTCAAGCACAACCCCATTCAAGCACAACCCATGTTTAATGGGCTATTCTAGAGAGTGATCAAAATTTTCTAAACCTTATGAATGTTGCTTGACATATATTTGTATAATCTTGAAAATTCCTTCAGAGGCTTTTGAAGTATCAATGTATCCTATATAGGGTTTAGAATGATTTATTTTAATTAAAAAATAAATAAATGATGTATTTCCCTGTAATTATATAATGTGGAGATCTCCTAAATCTGCCCCAACACACTATCCTCTTTGGCACTGTATTCATTAATCCAGCTACTAGGGTTTTGCATGTGACATCTTTAATATCTTCATGATCGTGGATTTTAAATAGATCTCAAATATTTTCTTTAATCCATTTCAAGGTAACGCTTGAGTTCCATAATCCACCTTCAATCTCTTCTAAGAACGGTGTCTTAAGCTAGACTGCATAGTATGCATATAAATCAAGTCCTTCATACCTACCATTGTTCCAAACCACCACTCACTGCCTTGCTTAAAATGTTGCCTCCATAAGCACAATAGCATGTTTTAAAATCATGGTTGCCAATGATTGACCATTAAGGTCACCACTTTCATCAAGAAGATACAATGAAATTTTTGTCTTCAAACTCAAGGCATTATGCAAGATAACATTGTGAATTTTTTTGTCGTGTACGATTTGATTTTCTTGCACATTTACTGCTTTGATAATTTCCTTTAAGACTGGGTATTGCACCCTCAACCGCAATCTCAAACATCTCACTCACTATCACTTGAAAATTCCTTTCATGAGCATCCTTCTATAAAATCAAACTATGCCCTATAGACTACCTACTTACTATAGGGGACTCATTGTTTCATGGTATTGTAGATCTTAAGATCCTTCAACCTTATTGACACTACTTCATAGTCCATGAGGTATTATTCACTATTCTCCCATCTTTGATGAGTCTCAAAACACTTCTCAAACATGCAATCCACTACCTCCATTATACATTAATGGCTAAGAAGAAACATTGAACCTATGATTACCACTATTACTTCATTTGGACAGTCATTCCCTAATTGCATTTGCCTTGTCTAACACTACCAAAAGCATTTGAAAAACCCTTAAGGTCAGGAATGGGGTAAGGAAACTCATTGTTAAAATATCCACTTTACTATGCAAGGTTTGAGCTTTATTATCTTGTCACTACTCAGCCTATTTTTTACTATCACATATCAAATGATTGTCATTCTTCTTACCGTAGATTGTATTTACAAATGTCACTAGGCTACATAGTGTGCTTGTTATTGGATACAATTTTTAGATTGCAAGATTTTGTTATTACCTACAATGTCTCAATCTTTCTAGTATTGCAACCTCACTAATCCAATATAGTTATTTTTTATGTTTCTACAGAGGCCTGGGGTTTGTACCCTAATCATTCTCTTACCAATGCTTCTGTTGTTTTTTATAGGGCTCTCTCAATGTTGAGGGCCCTAGGGATAAGCTCATCTTAAGAAGTGACACATTTCATCTTTAACTAAAAGGATAAATCTGTATTGACATTATCAATGATGATTCTGACATGTTGCTCCTTAGGAATGGGTCACTTGCTCTTACTAGCTTGCTACCTCCATCATTGTAGGAAGTTTGTGATCAAGTTCAATATTCTAATTTAAAGAGTCTTAATGGTTGGAAATCATAGTAAAATCATGATTTAATAAGTTTTGGAATTAGCATTTTAAAGTTTTTTTTAGGGTAATTAACTTCAGACTATCTTCTCTTTTGCAGGGGTGGTTGCATGCCAAATTTTTTTGGTGTAAAATATCAAAATTATTAGATTATGTTACCTGTCTATGAATATAAATTATTGGAGTGTGAGTTTGATATTTTTTGAAGATCTAAATAGTCAAGCATGGTAAAGAAAAATCATGTTAGATAATATTAATCCAGATCAAAATGAAGAGACACTTGATAGATTGTGGGCTAGATTGAAAAGAAAGGGTGATGGGAAATGTTATTGTCTTGCAATAATTGCAAGGGCTTAAAAACGAGATGACTTTTAATCACAATAGTTGAGAAACATTGTAGGTAGCATGGTCATGTTAAAGGGGCACATAATTATCGTCCATTGGTAAGTTGTTCATTATATGTGTTTATATTGATTGAATTTGTAAATGTTTATATCATTTTAATATTATATATATATATAATCACTTGATCATGATCATGGTTTATTTGTGTCTATCATTATTATAAAGGTGGGCTGCCCTAGGGTAGATGATATGGATTATCACAGCCCGGAGAGTGTGGTTTTGCAAGTGAGTTAACATGGAGCTATGAATATCGAAGATGAAGTTAATGATCCTATGGAAGAAGATGATCATGCACCAAAAACCATAGTTGAAGATGATGGTACGAATACATTGATCCATGACACATTTAGTGGCAAAGCTAATCATGATGATCAAGATGACTTTGATGATGTTCATGATTTACCTGTACTTGAGAAGGCATAGGATCCCCTTTATGAAGGTTCCAAAACAACTCTTCTCTCTTATGTATTGTTGTTGTTGAACTTGAAGGTTATGAATGGTTTATCAAACATAGCAATCTCACAGATGTTAAGGTATGTGATATATGTCATCTTTTTTCATCTATTTTAATTGTTGTTAGTTCATCACTAGTAAATAAAGGATGAAATATGTAGCATTAATATTCTTTATATTAAGAAATTATTTTTTGTTGTAAATTGATTGGTGAATTTTTGTTACCACCATCAAATATTTTACCTCGCTCATACCGAGATTTATCTGCCATTATGAAAGATATAGGAATGGAGTATCAAGCAATAGATGCATATCCCAATGATCATATTATATATCATAAACAACAAGAATTTGCAACAGAATTCCCGAAATGTCATATTAGTAGATATCAAATAGATCAACTAAAAAAAAGGGTGTCTTGCAAGGTTCTTTGTTATATTCCCATTATTCCACATATGCAAGGATTATTTAGGTGTGAAAGCTTAGCACAATTTATGGATTACCATGCTGAATAGAAGTGGAGATGAAATTCTTCGAATTCCTATGGATGGTTCTGCATTTAGGAACATGGAGTAAAAATGGCCACACTTTAAAGAAGTACCTCATAATCTTAGGCTTTCATTGGGAGCAGACGGTGTCAATCCATTTGGAGAGCTAAGATCTATTTACTCAGTGTGGCCTATTTTTGTTATCAACAATAACATTCTTCCATGGATGTCAATAAAGAGGGAGCACATAATGTTGTCAATGATTGTTCCAGGTATTTTTTTTACATCAATTTTCTTTAACATAGTAGCATCTCATTTTTCTTATTTTTTGCATAATGACTTATATTTTTTTCATTGAATAGTCGTGTACATTAATTTGTATCACTAGTACATTTTGACCCAAATTTTGACAAATGGAGGTTGGGTCAAAATTTTGACATTTCAAATATCGTTGAAATTCTGATGAATAGTCATCAAAATTTTGAAGAACATTCATCAAAATTTGGGTCAAAATGTACCAGTGTATATATTGTAGTAAAATGGATATAATAATTATGTATTGTTTATGTTCATTCAACAAAGTAAGTACCAAGTCAAAGATATGAATGTATATATTGAGCTTCTTATCAATGAGTTACTAAAGTTATGGAATGGTGTCACTATGTATGACATCTCTAGACCAATAGGACAAAGAAAATTTCAATTCCATGCAATGCTTGTATGGACAATTCATGATGCCCCAGGGCTAATACATTTTTGTGGTATGTTATAACATTTGACTGCACTTTAACAGTATTTAATTTGATGAAGTAGATATCATGCATGTTTTTAAAATGATCTATTCATTATATATAATTATAAAAATTGACATATTTAATCCAATTATATATGATCTTGCAGGTCTTCAAACAAAGGGAAAATTTGCATGTACAATTTGTGGTCCAAAGATGAAATCTCGTCATTCAACAAGTTTAGGAAAGTAGGTGTTTGATGAGTATAGGGACTTCCTCCATAGAAATCATAAGTATTGAACTACTGAAAAACATCTTTACAATGGGAAAGAGGAGACTACATCAAAACCATGAAGAATGAAACCTTGCCCGTGGAAGTTGGAATATAATAGAATTAATCATCAAGGTTATACATCGAATCAAATTGTTTATCTATCATATATGATATGTTTTGAATTTATATTTTTATATTGTGTTGTGTTTACTCATGTTGTAATTGACAATTATTGTCGTTGTTAATTTTTTTAACTTATATGCTTCATGAAGGTCGTCAAGGCATTAATGGTTGGCTTCCACAGGGACTGAAAAGTTATCCCAAATAATTTAGTAGGTTTCCCTACTATGAGAAGCTACAAATTGTGCATTTTTTTGATACAATGCATATTAGAAAGAATATAACATAAATTTTATGGAAAATATTGGATGTAAGGCATGACAAAGAAAAAATTGTCAAAATTTGTAGTGACATTCAGGAAGCCAATCATGCAATGAAAAAATGTCATTCAATTAAATAGCGATGGAGACAGAATTAATCTAAGAGTCATTCCTTGGTTGTTAACAAAGCAGCAAAGCAATGCTATAAAATAAGTCATACAAAAAAAATGATTTCCCACAGGATTTGTTGCGAACATAAAATATATAATAACAAAGAAAGGTGAATTTGGGTCAGGGATGAAAATGCATGATTGGCATACCTTCATTAAAGTAATTATTCAGGTATATTATATTCACTTGTATAATGCATGTACTTTTCAGTGTATTGTGTTTACTACTTTTAGAAAAATAATGAAAAGATCATTTTATAATTGTTGTAGTATGTTCTACCTCTATCTCTTCCAGAAAACTTTGACAACAATGTCAAGAAAGTTATATATGATCTTGGAAAATGCATGAGGTAAGTAGCGAGATTTGTTCAATTCGTTGTATACATCTTATAATTGTCATTGGTTTTACTTGTTATGTAATATATTGTATATTTTTGTTAAATCACTTGTAGATGGCTGTCATCTAAAGAAATCCATAAAGAAGATATAAATTATTGGAAGAGAAAATTTCCTCTTCTAATGTGTGAAATGAAAAAGTGTCTACCTTCGACATTTTTCAATGCACAAGAACACTACCTCATACACCAGGTTGAGGAGATTGAATTGTGTGGACCTATACACACAAGGTCAATGTGGATGGTTAAGAGACAATTGAAATTTTTGAAAACTTTGGTTAGACAAAGAGCACATCCTAAGGGTTATATGGTGGAGGGATATATGGTATACTAGACCATGGTGTACATTAGTGAATATCTTCCTAAGTTTGTACCAAAGATCTATGTAGATTGTATTTGGGATCCCAACTCTATTAACAAATTTGAAGGGGAGTACCTGATGGGGAAAAGTAGATTGAGGAAAGTGAGAGGTAATTATAAGATGGTGATGGAGATTAATTGGAATACATTTTACATATGGTTTTTATGTATATTGTACTTATTTAATTTTTAATCTTCAATATACATCAATTATAAATTAAGGTCATATATTGTGGTATTTAACTAATTATACGTTGTTTGTGAATTTCAAATGTTTTTGATACAATTGGTTGAGAGTGGGATGCACTACATTTGTACATTGCCAACAATCTTGATTGGAAGACGGAATGGATTGAACGATATCAACAATCTAGTCGTGCATTAACATGGGAAGGTGTGGCTTCATTGGTTAAAGAAGCTCATCATAATGGAGATTCTAATGTTACACAAAGGGAAATTGATTTAGCATATGGTTTAAAAGATAAATAGGTATGTATAAATATATTAATCACCCATATTATTTAATTATTTTCAATTATATTGATGTATATATATACTAAGATTGTTTTCTTTGCATACATTCAGCCAAGAATAAATATGTTTATCAATTGACAATATTGCAATAATTTTTACATGTTTGACATATTGCAGGTGAAACAACACACAAGGCTATGTGGTGCAATGGTCATAGATTTTAAATCAAAATGTTGGATGACATGAAGAAAACTTGTGATTCTGGTATAACTACAGTCTTTCAAGTGACTAATGTTTCATCTAGAAGTGGCATACATCCAGAAGTCTCAAAAAATTGATACTATGGGATTTTGGATGATATACTTGAGTGTGACTTTAAGTCCTTTAGATTAATTTTGTTCGTCGTCCTATGGTACAGGCTATGATTGAATGAAAATTATCTTGAGAGAACTGTTATTGAACATGATAATGGATTTACCATGGTTAATACAAGGTTGATCAAGCGAGTTGGAAATGAGCCCTATGTTCTTCCAAGTCAATGTGAGTAGGTATTTTACTCAAAGGTTCCAAGTAAACCGGGTTGGTCATTTGTTGTTAAACATGATCCAAGAGGAAGGTTAGTAGTGTATAATCTGGTGGAAGAAGAAGATACTGAAGAACTAGAAGATGATGTAAATGATGATTAGGATCAACAATTAGTTGATGATGTCCCTAACAAAGATGTCGAAGAGGAAGAACTAGATCATGATGATGTAGGAGTTAATGTTCATGAAGATGATATCCATGTGGATGATGACATTATCAAAACTAATATTGATGATGATGATGATGATGATGATATGACAAATCCTTATAATGTTGAATCTAGATCGGATGATACAGACAAAGAGTTGGATGAAGGAGAAGATCAATGACATTGAAATGTATGAGTTATGCGATTATATTATCTATAAGATATTAATTTATTGATAGAATTATATTTGACTTATGTGGTTACATAATTAATTCATGATTTTTTTAATTTCTATGTCATTAAATAATTAATTTAATGATGTACATTTTAATGTTTGAAAGGTCAAAAAATTAAAATATTTCAATAGTGATGTTAACAACCTTGAAATTAGTGTGTTTTATGTTTCATGTGATCATAAAAGATTAAAAAGTCAGTTGTAGAGGTGGTTGTTCAGTGGTTGACATGTAAATCCCTTTAAAAGGCATAAAGTGATCATTGTAATGGTTGTTGATGGTTGAGGATTTAAAATACAAGCTCTTGACATTCGAAAATCTATGTTTTTCTTCAAAATTTCTATATTTTTCCTATTATACAGTGTTGTACAATCACATGCAGCCATATTTTGATGTGAATTCAATTCCAAGTTGTGAAGATACATGTTAGCTTTGATTTTAATTTGATTTGAGGGCTTAAGGCATTGATTTAAGTTAAAAAGCTTCATCTCTTTGCATATAGCCCGGTTACCCTATTTTTGACAGTTTTGTAGTCCAAACATGATATAAAGAGGCTCTTAAATTTTTTATGATTACTGTAGCTTGTGTAAGAGGCCCCATGGATACTATTGTAATTGTAGGATTTCTGAATAGGGCGTAGGATGAGAAATAATGAAGGTATAGCTATTGTCCTCAATAGTTTTGTGAAGAAAAGTATGTGAAATGAGAAGTACTTCCTGGCTCGATGCTTGTTTGCTCCTTCATTTTATATAAGAAGGATTTCAAGGCCAGAAGTATGGGTTAGCAAGTTAGATATTTTTTGGTTGAGTCTAGGCAGAGTTGCAAAGAAAATTGTAAATTTTGATGGTTTTAAGGAAAATGGAATTTAGGTTTTGAGTCTTTCTATAGTAGGTTTTGAATTCATGGGGATTTGATGTTTTATGCTTGTAGAATATGATATTTTTTATTTAAATTAAAATTAATATACAACCGGGCGGGGGCCCTAGCTCGGTTGGCTAAGTAATTCCGTTGCGGCTCTGCTAGTCGTGAGTTCTAGTCTCCCCTGTCCCGTGGTACCGGAGGGCGTGTCGCGCCAGCGCCGCCGGTGACATTAAAAAGTTTACCAAGCGCACTGCAGTTTATAGGGGGTCGTGCTACCCGATTCCTGCAGTCTAAAATAAAAAAAAAATTAATATACAACCTAAGTGGACCAAATACTTGTTGATAACCATAAATCTTTGATATCTCTACCTTTTATATTCAACACATATGGACTAATAGTTGAACACAAAAAATCTATTTGTTGTTATAAAAACAACACATAATTATTTAAAATACAATTTATATTGATCAAAAATGGACCAGTAGTTGAACACTAAATTTTTTTGAAAATCCTTCACATTTAATGGGAAAATACATGTTATTTATTGTGCTCACCTTTTATATTTTTGATAGGACAAACTATTAATATAAATTTATCCAATGCTTGTACATTGCTACCTCAATTGTTGTACACATAAGAACAATATTTTT
Source organism: Sequoia sempervirens (assembly GCA_007258455.2). Classification (NCBI taxonomy): domain Eukaryota; kingdom Viridiplantae; phylum Streptophyta; class Pinopsida; order Cupressales; family Cupressaceae; genus Sequoia; species Sequoia sempervirens. The sequence continues at coordinate 212,661,852 of VDFB02047230.1, forward strand.
TCACTATGATAGCAATATTGCTCAAAGGACCTAGACCAACTAACAAGGACTTTAAAAAGCCTCCTACACTTTAGGCTCTGCAAGACTTGGGAGGGTGATCCCTTAATGTGTTTACAACCTCTGCACCAATATCATAAACAACATTAACACAGAACAGATAATCCCATTGAATAGCTCAACACAATAGGATAATATCAAATAAAATTGGTTGTTCACCAATAATATCAACTATGTGGAGCATGAGATAAATACAACACAATCCATAATAAAATATAGTCATTAATTTGCAATTTGTAGCAAGCTCTAGGCAAAGACAAACAATTATTGAACTACACAAATAAGTACAACTTATATCAATGCCATATATCCATTGCAAGAGTCAAATTCATAAGCATCTAAAGGTTTATGACAAATTTAATACATAACATATAAATTATAAGATCCCTGACAATATTGCATTACAATTTCATCAATATGCATTCTCACCCAATACTACTTATCAAATCCTTATGTAAAACATATCCGCCTATAATCCCATTCAAGCATTTTAATTAATTCCTTGAATTAAAGCTAAAATAAGGATTATACACAACACAATAGTGAGATGAATGAAACAACCCTTAGTCATCTTATTCAAAATTCGGATATGCATGTACAATGGAGAGACATGAGTTTGAATTTATCATTTCAACTCAAATGCTAGTACTATTATACAACCTTAAATCCCCATGAATTCAAAACGGATTATAGAATAACTCAAAACCTAAATTGTATTTCTCTCTAAAACCATTAGACTTTACAATTTTCTCTACAACTTCACCTATACTCAACCAAAAATTATCTAACTTGCTAACCCGTACTTCTGGCCTTCAAATCCTTCTTATAGAAAATGAAGGAGCAAACAAGCATCGGGATAGAAAGTACACATGTCACTAGCTAGTTGGCACACCTAGTGATATTCTAAAAATTGTTACAACAGCCATCACCTTGGAGAATATTCTTGTTCATCATGTGAGGTGAGAAAATTCGATGCAACAACAAAAAACCACAAGAAACCCATGCCGAGAATGCCATCAAATCAAAACTGGAAACCATTGTAACCACAAAATCTGATTTACCACCTATTAGTAGTCTATTCCTTTTACTCTTCCTCACTCAAATATTTAGTTACCCATTTCTGGTATTCATCAGTCGGCCAGTCAAAATTAATCACCTCATTCACCTTGTTATTATAAGGTGTGTATTTTACCACTACCTAATTTGCATCTCTTTCAAAAGCTTCCAAAAATGAGTAGGTACTAATAATTTTATCCATATAGCTCTCCAACAAGTCATAATCTGACTCATCACAAATTAATTTAATTTGATCATTGATGACTTCACTTACTTGATCCTACCACTGCAAGAGTGACCTGATTTTCCCCTACTCATCAATTATATATGGTAACAATGTGTTACCCCAAATTCTTCACCAATTCCCTGATCTTCCTCATCAAATCATCTAGTAGGGTCTAAAAACCTTGCAATGATTTAACCAACACTTGAGTAGGCTATAATGATTGGAGCCTATTATTTGTATCAAACCTTGAAGCCTTATATATGACATCCAAATCACTGGCCCTAGGGATCCAATTTTCAATCAAGGGTATCACTACTTCCTGATCCCTATCAATATTCTTTATTGCATCTAACAAAAAAGAATAAAAAGAATGTATACATAGAAATTTACTATCACCCTTTTCATTTAAATGCCTCAAGATAGTAGTAACAATCTCCTTTTTCTTTGAAAGAGATCCCTCCTCAGTTACCTTCAATGATGTCTACAATTCATCAATTGTTTGCAAGAGTTGCTTCTTTGTAGGATTAATAGAGCACTTTGTTTCTTCATCAATTTTTTCTAAAGGATGGGAGAGAGAAAGATTATGAATGGGAGACCTTGGGGTGGAAACAATTGGAGAAGCAGGAGGCACTAACCTTGTTGTGGAAGGTAATGTACTGGTCCCTAGAGCACTTGATGTCTCCCCAATCTGTTTATACCTAAACCTTTCCACCTTAGTTTGCAACTCAACATTCATCTATTACATCTTGTTGTATTCCTCAATCAAAAGGTTATACTTCTCCATTAGGCTCTTCTTTTCAGCCTCCTCCCTTTCAGCAATCTTTTGGGCCAATTTGGCTACATTCATAGTCAAATTAGTGGCCTCAATGGTTGAGGTCTTTGAAGCTCTCTTTATTATTAATCCTCCTCTAAAATTTGGATTAATATATGTAACATTTGGCTTTCTTCCTTGAGGGGATAATGCCCAAATTGCCAAAGTTTCATATTCCTCACTAAAGGCATAATCTTGCAATGCTGCCTTGACTTCTTCTTCAGAGTCTTGCAAAGGATTCTTAGACTTTAAAATAGCATTAAACGCTATAGCATCTACAATGTCCCATTTAGGTAGAAACAACACACCAACCTGACTCACCAATCTTCTTCCCTCTTTAGGAGTGATGTTCTTAAATTCCTCCATTAATTCAGCTTTTACCTCCTCATCATTATCCTGGTCTAACCTGCCAGGCCTTAGTTCTCTTCTCTTCTTACATTTCTCTTGATATTCTTCAAATTTCATCCTCCATACCAAGTGGAAGAATACATGAATTTTTATAAATGTATTGTCATCTAGAAACTCCTTACATGCTTCCATTCTTGCATCTTGCACACTTTTTCCTTTCATATCTAAATCAGATAGAACCAATTCAACTAGCCTAGGAGGGGAAGCCATACCAACATGCATGTCCTGATCAGTAACCATAATTTCATCCATCAGATCCTCCTATGTTTGATTAATTCTTTATCTTTTAGGGCTTGGCCCGGATGGTGGTGATGAGGAATTATCTTCTGGTGATGATTCTAAATCAATGATTTTAATTTCCCCAGGCACTTTGAATTTTGGACCTGGTTGTGAAAGAAATTTCATTATTTAATTTCCTTTTCTATCCACTTCCTCTTCATCACTACTGTCATCCTTTTTCCTCCTATAAATAGGCCACATTTCTATAGGCTAGTATGATGGCCTTATTTCAATTGGCCTGGCACCTTGTTCCTATACACCCAAACTCAGTTCTAAATTTATATTTTTGGTCCTCAATGTGCCCATAATTTCCTTGAAGTTTTGCATTAGAAAGTCAATCTTCTTATGGCATGGATTGAACTCCAACAATGGATCATACTTCAGATCCATCTTGTGCACAATATCTAATAGCTTATCATAAGCTATCCATTTCTCCTTGTTCAACTCCTGCCTATTTAGATCAAATTCATTTCTAATCAAATCCTCAGGAAAGTTGAACTCATGCACAAATTTGCCAGCCTTTATTCTTTGTCTAAAAATGGAAAAGAAACCCTCAGGATCATGCTGCCATTTTGGACCACACCTCAAATGGTAATCATCAAAGAATTTCTCAAAATGCACCTAGCCTCCTTTTGAAAATGAAAAATCAGACACCACTATATAACCAGGGAAAAATGTTCCGTTACCCCTCTCTGTGAGGTTGTCCTCATGGATACAACCCATTTTCCACATAACTTCTACAAACCCCACTCTTGGTGGCACCTTGTATGGTAGTATATGGGGGGTTCCTTGAAAACCGTATACTCTAAAATAGTGCTAACTAGGTATGGGATAATGTCACCCTAGTTATTCCAAACTTTCAATTTTGGCTTCCTCCCTTTTGGCCTTATGAAATCATGCAATTCCTCAAAGATCTTGGGTACATTCACCATCAGTCTAGCCCTCAATCTAGAAGCAAAGCAATTATCAAATTGCACATAACTGGTGCTTTCCTTATTGTAAGATAAATATGTAGCCCATAATTATACTAGCAATCTTTCTCCATCAATCGATTGCCTTAATTCCATCTTTTCAAAGAAATTCAATATTCTTGAACAAGAACATATGCATCAACATAGAATACTAGAAGAATTGAGTGTTGGTATCATTTTTCTGCAACTTTGACAAACCTTGATGTATCCTCTCAGCCAAGAAAGAAGCAAAGTCATATGTCACAAAGAAGTTAGGGTGTTGTATTTGTACCCCCATGAACATGTATGCAATAGGCATCACCACACCAAGACTAAAACCAAAAATCTGACATAATGAATAGAAAGTGACCAAGAAATGATTTGCAAAATAGTTTAATCTGAAAGGTTCCTGGTCACTGGGGCTGATATGAAATCATGAACCTCCTGCCCTAGCCAGATGAGGTGGAAGCAACTTAGCTCTAAAAAGAGACTTCAACTTTGCATATTCCTGCTTCATTTCCTCAATATTGATAGGAACCAAGTCTTCACTTGGTTCACTCAAGTCAAAAATCTGTAGGACCTCTTCTCTATTAATGCTCAATAGAACCTTTATGTCATTATCCTTGATTACCCATGTCACAGGGTCATATCTTGAAGCCACTGCCCTAAGTAAGTGTATCTTAGCAAACACGTTTGGGACCACCAGCTTTCCCAAATCATACATTCAGCCATTTAAAAAGGGGTGAGGAAAATTCCTCTGTCCATACCATAATCTGAACATTTCCAAGCCTGTGAGAGGAACCATAGCATTAGCAATGTTAGAAAAATTATATACTAACCCTTCCCCCAGGATTTTCCCTCACATTAGAACCAATCTCTTCTTCCTATCATTCATTGAGTAGGGAAATTGATCCAGGGAATCATCATACAAGTTTCTTTTTAAATAGTCAACTTGGCTAGAATGTTGCTTTAGCGGTGCCATCTTGGACAAACTAGGGTCTTTTTACAATTTCACACTTCAAATAGCTAGGACTAACTAGAGATAGGAAATTACAGAACAAAATATTGCAATTTCTCACAACTATAATTAAACTATAGCCCTAACATATTTATCAACAAGCTCAATGACAAGCACAACAAATATTTTCCCAAATTCAAGTGTAGAATGACCAGGAAGCACAGAAATTAACTCACGGATTTTTTTGTAGAAGTCCCAAATTCTAGTTGTAGAGATTCACAACTTCACTTTTGGCTTTGAAACTGCTCCACAAAATACTTGAATGCTTTGTGATAAAAATAAAATATAAGAATTGATTTTATCTCGATCAAATCATGCCTACAAATGTCTCATCTAGCATTAAAGCTCACTTGCACACTGCACGAATGACTCCAACCATATTTAATGCATATTTAAATTTTAGCTGTCCATGTGGTGGTCTCCTACAATATCAAAATTAGTAAAGATCCTACAACTTTGGATCACGCGATGGTAGGAAACTATAGATCTTGAGCATTCGTGATCTTTTTCCTTCAACATAATTGTCAACCTTATTATTAACCATCGAGCAGTGTTTTCATCAAGATTATAACATATCCGCTAATTTAAAACATGTGCACCTCAAGAAAACTTTAGTAACATGCCTTTTAATGTATTAAGGTCAGATTAATTTACCACAATATTTCCTTCATTCCTTCAACTTCATCAGATGAGACACGTGATCTTAGTCATTCCCTACCATCCTGCAATGACCCCACCAGTTGATCGCGATATCACAGGCAAGCACCATGTGTACTGAGCCCTCTCCCCTGATAAAATTTTTTATTTTGTAGAGGAACAAGTTCACATGGTGGTATATCAATCATCGCGTGATCTCAACCATTCCCCACCATCACGTGATGACCCCACCAATTGATCGTGATATCATGGGTAAGCGCCATGTGTACTTGGTCCTCTCCCCTACTAAATGATTTTATTTTGTCGAGGGACAAGTTCACATGGCCGCAGATCAATCATCATGTGATCTCAATCATTCCTCACCATCCCACGATGATCCCACCAATTGATCTCGATATCACAGGTGAGCACCATGTGTCTCATCCGGTGAAGCCAAAGGAATGACAAATACTTTGATGCATCTTTAATACATTATGTCATGGGTTACTAAAATATTTATAATATGCATGTGTTTTAAATCAATGGAGATGTTATAATCCTGATAGAAAGGTGCTCAATGGTTAATAACAAGGCTGCAACTATGTTGAACGAACACGATTGCTAATGGTTGAGATCCACAGTTGCTCGCCATGATTGCATGATCAAAATTTGTGAATTCTTTATTGATTGTGATATAATGGGCAGGCGCCATATGTCTCATCCAATGAAGCCGAAGGAATGGTAAATACTTTGATGCATCTTTAATACATTATGTCGCGGGTTATATTTATTAATGTCTTAATATTAGTTTATAAATTGAACATTAATTATAAATATTTTAAAATAAATTAAGTATTTCAATCTCAAATTTTAATATTTGATGTATTACAAACAAAATTAAACTAAATTCTAATTTTTAAAATCCATAAAATATTTATTATCTTTTTAGTTTTACTAATTATTTAATACATTTAAATTAAATATTCATTTTATATTAATTAAACAATTATTAATTAGAATTTTAGAATAAATTAAGAAATAAGATCTATATAAAATCAACTTTTTCTATTTTTTCTTTGTACATCCAAATCATTTCATTTTCTAAAATTATACTAAATTCTAGATATCATAATTAAACACAAAAATTTATTCTATTGTAATCCTAACCCTAGTTAAACCCTAACCCTATTTGGACTCTAACCCTTACCCTAATTGAACACTAAATCTAATTGTAATTGACCACTAAGCATAATTGAATTCTACCCCTAACCCTAACCCTCACTCTAACTAAACCCTAAACCTAACTCTAATCAAATCCTAACCCAAACCTACTTGATTCATAATCCTTGAGAGAGGGAGAGGGGGTACAGGGTATAGGGTTTAAGGGTTTAAGGGTAGGAGGGAGAGACTTGAGAGAGAGAGAGATGGAGTAGAGGGTAGATGGTAGAGGGTTTAAGGGTTTGGGGTTTTAGGACCATTAAAGGTTCAGGGTTGTGGGTAGAGGGGAGAAAGATAGAGGGATTCAGTGAGAGAGAGATGGAGGGAGTGGGAGAGAGATAGATAGTATGTAGAGGTTTAAGGGTAGAGGGTATAGGGTTTAAGGGTTAAGGGTTTAGGGTTTAGGGTTAAGGGTGGAGGGGAGAGAGATAGAGGGATTGAGTGACTGAGAGAGAGATACCTAAGAGAAGGAGAGGGGGTAGGATATTGAAGATACTTGAGAGAGAGAGAGGGAGGGAAGGTTAAGCATAGAGGGTAGATGGTTTAAGTGTTTAGGGTTAAGGGTGGAGGGGAGAGAGATAGAGGGAGTGAGTGAGTGAGAGAGATACCTAAGAGAGGGAGAGGGGGTATTGAAGATACTTGAGAGAGAGAGAGGAGGAAGGTTAAGGTAGAGGGTAGATGGTTTGTGTTTAGGGTTAAGGTGTGATGGGAGAGAGATAGAGGGAGGAGTGAGTGAGAAAAAGACCCAAGAGAGGAGAATGGGTAGGAGGGGAGAGAGATAGAGGGAGGGAGGGTTAGGAGAAATGATATTGCTGAGAGAGAGAGATACAAAGGAGGGGAGAGAGATAGAGGGAGGAGGGCAAGGGTAGAGGATAAGTGGAGAGGAGAGAGATAGAGGGAGGAGGAGTGAGAGAAAGACCTAAGAGAGGGAGAAGGGTAGGAAGGAGAGACTCTGAGATAGAGTGAGTGAGTGAGTGAGTGAGATAGAGACATCAGAGAGGGAGTGGTGCTAGGATGGAGAGACTTGAGAGAGAGAGATAAAGGGAGGGTTAAGGGTAGAGGGTAGATGGTTTAGGATTTAGGGTTTAGGGTTAAGGGGGTAGAGATAGAGTGAGTGAGTGAGTGAGAGAGAGACCTAAGAGAGGGAGAGGGGGTAGGATATTGAAAATACTTGAGAGAGAGAGAGAGAGGGAGGGAGTGGGAGAGAGATAGAGGGAGGGAGGATTAAGGGTTTAGGGTTAAGGGTGGAGGGGAGAGAGATAGACTAGGGACTGACTAAGTGAGAGAAAGACCTAAGAGAGGGAGAAGGGGTAGGAGGGAGAGACTTGAGATAGAGTGAGTGAGTGAGAGAGAGAGACCCTGAGAGGGAGTGTTAGGAGGGATACTTGAGAGAAAGAGAGAGATAAAGGAAGGGAGGGTTAAGGGTTGAGAGAGACCTAAGAGAGGAGAGGGATAGGCTAGAGAGACTTGAGAGAGAGAGGGAGGGAAGAAAGAGAGATAGAGGGAGGGAGGTTAAGGTAGAGGGAAGTGTTGGTTTTGTTTTACAATGTAACTAGGCTGGTCTTCTAATCTACCTATGAAATTTCTTATCCCAATCAAGGGCAACTTGAAGGACTTGGACCAATTGACGAGGACTTTAAAAAAGCCTCCTACACTTTGGGCTTTGCAAGACCTAGGAGGGTGATCCCTTAATGTGTTTACAACCTCTACACCAATATCATAAACAACATTAACAATAATAGATAATCTCATTTAATAGCTCAACATAATAGGATAATATCGAATATAATTGGCTATTCATCGACATTATCAGCTATTTGGAGCATGAGATAACTACAACACAATCCCAAGATGCCATGAATGCACCTTACCCAAAGTATGCTTTAGGACCTCCATGCATACAAACACAAGGATTGTCATTTATCATCTTGCAGCATTGGTACCTAAGATGATGGTACTACCCCTCCCTTGGACATTGCTCTCTTCTTACAATTGGATACATCAGTCCTCTCCTTTTGATTTTGTCAAAGAGATATGAAATGATTTCTAAGCAATGCCTTATTGGGTCAATGAGATCACTAAAATTCTAGGACTTGTCAAATGAAGGTATATTATTGACACCTATCCCTTTTCTATTCACTTGTTAGGACTTATTAATGACTATCCAAAGAGAAAATGAGATAATGGCAATGACCATTTATATTATTTATCTCACTGCAATCCATTTCATGGCTATAGTCATGTCATCACACAGTGTACGTTTATTTTTTCAAATGCATAGATAACATGAAGACAACCCTGTAGCCTTTAATGGTACTGCTCTTATTCATGACTATGCTTTGTTCCCTTGAAGCACCATGATGTATGATGGTTTTTATGCTAAATATTTGTCCTTTCCTATTCTATCTTATGTTCTGTTCCTATCTTTTCTTATGTTACTAGTCTTTTATGGTATGGGGAAAATCCTAAGGTCTCCCCTCTACCCATAACCCTAAACCCTAAAACCTTAACCCTTAAACTCCAAACCCTTAAACCCTCTACCCTCTACCCTCTCTCTCTCTCTCTCAAGTCTCTCCATCATACCCCCTCTCCCTCACTTAGGTCTTTATCTACCTCTCACTCACTCCCTCTATGTGTCTACCCTATACCTGTAAACCCTAAACCCTAAACCCTTAACCCTTAAACCATCTACCCTCTACCCCCCCTCTCTCTCTCTCAAGTCTCTCCCTCCTACCCCCTCTCCCTCTCTTAGGCCTTTATCTATCTCTCAATCACTCCCTCTATGTGTCTCCCCTCTACCCATAAACCCTAAACCCTAAACCCTTAACTATAAAACTTAAACCCTTAACCCTTAAACTCTAAACCCTTAAACCCTCTACCCTCTACGTTTAACCCTCTACCCAATATCTCTCTCCCACTCCCTCCTTTCCCCTCTCTCTCTCTCAAGTCTCACCCTCCTACCCCATCTCCCTCTTAGGTCTCTCTCTACTCACTCTTATCTCCTCTTCCCCCACCCTTTAACCCTATAATGTATTTCTACCTCTCCCACTCTCCTCTCTCTCTCACTAAATCCTCTATCTCTCTCCCTCTAAACTCCATAACCCTTAACTCTAATCTCTTAAACTCCCAAACCCTTAAACCCTCTAACCTACCCTAATTCTCTCTCAAGTCTGTCCCTCCTACCCCTCTCCCTCTCAAGTCTTCTCACTCACTCTCTCTATCTCTCTCCCCTCTACCCTTAACCCTAAACCTTAAACCCTTAACCCTTAAACTCTAAACCCTTAAACCCTTAACCCTTAAACTTTAAACCCTTATTATTAGGTGTGTATTAAAACATTATAAAAGTATAAATTTTTGGAGTTCTAATAGGAATTGAATGATAAATGATGATGAATGGGAAAATCTAAGGCACTTTAATATTTTCAACTAAAAAGTTAGAGTTCAATTAAGATTAGTGTTCACTTAGGGTTAGATTTAGGGTTCAATTAATGTTCAATTTGGGTTAGGACTGAGGATGAGGTTGGGGTTTAATTAAGGTTATGAATTCAATAAGAGTTCAAATAGGGTCAAGGTTAAGGTTAGGGTTGGGGTTAAGGTTCAATTAGCATAAGCATTAGTGTTAGGGTTAGGATTAGAGCTCAATTGTAGTTCAAAGTTAGGGTTATGGTATAATTAGAACTAGTGTTCAATAAATGTTCAATTAGGGGTAATACTTAATTAAGGTTAGTTTTAAAGTTCAATTAGGGTTTGGGTTAGGGTTGGGATTATGAATCAAGTAGGTTTGGGTTAGGGTTTGATTAGAGTTAGGTTTAGGGTTTAGTTAGAGTTAGGGTTAGGGTTAGGGGTAGAGTTCAATTATGCTTAGTGGTCAATTACAATTAGATTTAGTGTTCAATTAGGGTAAGGGTTAGAGTCCAAATAGGGTTAGGGTTTAACTAGGGTTAGGATTACAATAGAGTAAATTTTTGTGTTTAATTATGATATCTAGAATTTAGTATAATTTTAGAAAATGAAATGATTTGGACACAAAAGAAAAAATAGAAAAGTTGAATTTATATAGATCTTATTTCTTAATTTATTCTAAAATTTAATTAATAATTGTTTAATTAATATAAAATGAATATTTTATTTAATTGTATTAGATAATTAGTAAAACTAAATAGATAATAAATATTTTATGGATTTTAAAAATTAGAATTTAGTTTAATTTTATTTGTAATGTCAAATATTAAAATTTTAGATTGAAATACTTAATTTATTTTAAAATATTTATAATTAATGATCAATTTATAAACTAATATTAAGACATTAATAAATATAACCCTAATAATATCTTATTAGGAGTAGGGTAAGTGTTAGTATTAAATTAGGGTTAGAATTATGGTTCAATTTTGTTAGGGTTTAATTAGGGTTAGTGCTCATTAAGGGTTAGGGTTTAAATATGATTCAATTGGGATTAGGGTTCAATTAGGGCTAGGATTTAGATGGGATTAGGGTTAGGGTTAGAAATAGTGTTTAATTAGTCTTAGAGTTAAAAATAGGCTTCAATTAGGCTTAGGGTTAAAATTATGATTCAATTAGGCTTAGCGTTCAATTAAAGGTAGGATTATATTTCAATTAGGGTTATGATTCAATTATGGTTAGGGTTTTGCTAAATTATAATTATCTCACATATATGAGTTTGGGGGTTAGAGCTAGGATCTTGATTTAATTAAGCTCGGGCTTAAGCTTAAGGTTAGGGTTTAATTAAGTTCAAGTTTACAGTTAAGGTTAAGGTCGGGGTTTGATTATTGTTATAATTAGAGTTAAGGTTTTCATGAGAACTATGGTTAGTGTTAAACTAAGGATTATGAATAGCATTAGAATTATGGTTAGTCTTAGAATTATAATTAATATTATAATTAAGGTTAGAATGGGAAGGTTAGGATTATAATTATAGATAGACTTAGGGTTCAGATTAACATTAGGGTTAAGGTTAGGTTAGGTTTACCATTTAATTAGAGCTGGGGTTCTAGGATAAAGCTTGGGTTCAATGATAGGGTTAGGGCTACGGTTAGAGTTAAAGTTCAATTACAAATAGGGTTAGGGTTAAATTAGGTTTAAGGTTAAGGTTAGATTACGGCTATGATTCAATCTCAACAATAATTCTCACTCTAACTCTAACCCTAAACTTAATCATGAAACTAACACTGACACTATTTCCCAATTATTTTATTAATTATGTTTTAAAAATTGATATATTTATTTTATTTTATATATTAAGTATGAAACATTTTTTATCCTTTAAAAATTATTTTATTACATATATTTAAAAACTTGATATATTATTATATTTGTTTTACTATATGTATATATCAATTTTTTTAGTGTTTAAGAATTATTTTATCAATCATATTTAAAAAATTGATATTTTTATTTTATTTTATTTATTAAATGTATATAACAAAATATGAAACAGTTAGTTGAAAATTATTTTATAAATTATATTTAAAATAATTCAAAGTAAAAAATAATTATTTTTTAAAGAACAAAAATTTATTCTATATTTTTAAAAATTTAAATATACAATAGTTTTTAAAAGTTTTTAAAAGTAGAGAGTAATTTTTTAAAGAAATAAATATATATTGAACATACTAAGGAAGTACAAAAAAGCTAATTAATGAAATGTACATTAACTGACACTAACAACTGTTAACAAAAGTGTGGCAGGCATAAGCCATGTGGATGCCCATGCCTTTTTTTAGGTTGGGTGGCCATTGCCCCACCATACTACTCATTGCCAAGGAGACCATGTGGCACCCACCTGTGATATCGCAATCAATAAAGAACTCACAAATTTTGATCACACAATGGCGGGCAACCATTGATCTCAACCATCGGTAATCCTATTTGTTCAACATAGTCACCAGCCTTGTTATTAACCATCGAGTAGCTTTCTACCAAGATTATAACATCTTTGTTGATTTAAAACATATGCAGCTTATAACTGCTTTAGTAACTCGTAGCATAATGTATTAAAGACACATCAAAGTATTTATCATTCATTTAGCTTCACCGGATGAGACACATGGTGCTCGCCTGTGATATTGTGATCAACTGGTGGGGTCATCGTGGGATGGCGAGGAATGGCTGGGATCACATGACAATTGATCCACAGCCATGCGAACTTGTCCCTTTGCAAAATAAAAACATTTATTAGGGGAGAGGGCCTAGTACATGTGGCGCTCGCCCATGAAACTGAGAGGGGGGTGAATCAATGTCTTATCAGATTTGACCAATTTTCATCAAACTCAAAAATCATAGCTTAGTTTTAATCTCAATATACTTTGACTAATGCATTCATGAGTTGACTGTAATCATTCATAAATAGAATTGAGAAAGATAATAACCAAACAATGAACTGAAATAATCAACAACATAATAAAGCAAAGGGAACTCAGAAGAATAAGAAAACTCAATATTTTACTGAGTGGAAAACCCTCCTGGGTCATAAAAACAACTCCCTAAATGCCTTTCAGGCTTAATCTTTTAAACAAAAGTTCACAATGCCTTATAGGCTGATTTTTGAACACTCACTCAAGGAGCACTAGCCCCTCATTTTGAGACACCCATCTCAAGGAGTACCAACCCCTCAAATTAAGTTTTGAATAATAATAATGACTTAGAGAATTGCTCTATTTTCAGTTAAGCACATATCTTTCTGCAGATTTCATTCATACATTCCCATACAGACAAGGATTGATACTCTCAAAATTACAATCAACAACTCTTACAGTTTTTAACACTGGTATTTATTTACATTTCAAGTATGTAGGTTGTGAAGAAATCTTCAAAAAAAAAATTCACCAGATCTTTAGATTCTCTTGCTACTTTTTTAATATAAAGCAAAATACTAATAGACTATCGATGATGATTAAAAATCAATAGTAACGCTTATCTAGAGAGCTGCAAATCATCCAAAAAGTGCAACAACTCAAAAAGAAACTCAATGTATATTCTGTTATGTAACCATTTTGAGATTTGATGCCAATCCACAAAGATGACCACTGAGTTTTGAGTCTTTGTAACAATTCGCTGAGACAAGCAAATAGTTTTGTCAAAGGCAATTTATAACACTATCAATCATCCCCATAGACATTGCTAAGACTTTGTGAAGTCGGTGAGACATCTCACAGACTATAAACTGTTATATCGAAATGTTTATCTTTACGAGCTTTCGTTGAGACATAAGGATATCTCTCATTGATGTTCTTTTGTTTCATTCACAGTCACCATGACTTATCACTCTCAGGGATACCTCTCCTAGAGCACACTAAGTCACACTAAAATCCCTTTTTACTCTTGAGAGTCACTGTAACCTTCAACTTTTGTGAAGACATTTCATAGAATACATTAAGTTTCATTGAAAGACTTTATCCACTCTGAGTCGCTAAGACTTTACCATCCTTTCACCGAAAACCTTTCATTCACTATCGCTATGACCAAATGATATCAGAGAGACCTCTTGTACACTTCATAATGTTTTGCTGAAACTCACTTTGATACACATTGTCACTGTGACAATATCAATCTCACACTGATGAGCCTTTGATAGAAATCCCTTGTGATGTCGTTGTAACATAATGTTTCCCTCACCGATGCACCCTTCTATCTTATGAGGGTCACTATAGAATACCAATGTTGGGGAGACCTCTTGATGATAGCTTGAGACATACCGAAACATCTTCATTTTCTCAGAGTTGCTAAGACTTTTCAAAACTTATGCCAAAGGAAACTACACCACCAGACATTCCTCTTAGTTATTGCTATGACATTCACTCTTAGGGAGACATCTTGTAGATCATTTTAGTCATACCGAAACACCACGAAATCACACCTGTTCATCGAGACTTATAGAAAGTCTTGCTAAAGGTGATTGTCCAACTGCAGTAGGTGTGACATTGCACATTCACTGTGACATTTTAGCGAAGTCACAACCTTTGCGGATAAGATCATCCTTAGTCACTAAAACCATGTGAATGTCTCGCCAATAGACATCCACATGCACTAGTCGAGGAGACAATATGTCTTCGTTAAGACCTCAGCCAGATGACCAAACACATGTCGATATGCTTGTTTTGAAGTGGGTCGGTGTGACATTGCATGTTTGATGAAACCTTGCACTGAAGATGATTTCCTTTGCCGATAGATAACACTTTTCTGTTGCCGAAACCAAAGACAAGTCTTTCTGAAATAACCTTTCTTGTGTTGGTCGCCAAGACAATTGAAAAGTCATGCCGAAAGCAACCTGTATGATAAATTCAATTGCCATGACATCTGAAATGTCTTGTTGATAGGCAACTCAGACATTTCAAAGTGGATCGGGGAGACACTACCATTCTCACTCCAATATGAGTAAGCCTGAAAGAGAAACATCCAAAACCTATGATGTGCAAGGAAAACCATCCAGAGACAGATTATAAATGAGAACAAATTGAAAGAGATTTTGTCATCAAGGACAAACTGTAAACACAACTGAGATTCAACAAACTCCCCCTTTGTCCTTGATGGAAAAACACCAAAGACTCTCCCCCTTTTTGCCTCAAGGCAAAGAAAGATGAACACAACTGAGAAGCCATTCAAAATACCATGAGAAAATAGCTACAAAAAAAAAAACAGTGTAGCAACCAAGAATGTAGGAGAGCTGTAAGTGAATTAAAATATATAACATGCTCCCCCTAAGCCAATGCTAGTAAAATAAGAGAAGTAGAGATTGAGAGATAACTCCCAATCGAAGTCTCAACCTTTCAAATAACTCTTTAGCTTAGGGCATAGTAAAAATACCAGCCACCTAATCTTGAGATCCAACAAACTATAAGTAGACGACATTAGCCAAAACTTGTTCTCAAAGAAAATGAAACTTGATAGCAATATATTTAGTTCAAGAGTGCATAACAAGATTTTTTGAGATGTTTATCACACTTGTGTTGTCACAGAGAATAGAAATAGGTTTAGGAACTTCAATACCCTTATCAGATAGAGTTTGACTCATCCAAAGAACTTGAGTATAGCATGAAGTGGCAGCAATGTATTCTGCTTCTGTAGTAAAGAGAGAAATGGATTCTTGTTTCTTGTTGTGCCATGCCACTAAACGATCACCAAGAAAGAATGTAGCGCCACTGGTTCTTTTCCTATCATCCAAACAATGAGCCCAGTCAACATCAGTATATGCAATCACTAAAAAATTAGTTCTTCTAGGATACCAAAGGCCATAATTAAGAGTGCCCTGAATATATTTAAAAATCCTTTTAACAGCAGTGACATGGGATTCTTTAGGTGATGCCTAAAACCATGCAACAGTGCAAATTGCCTACATAATGTAAGGTCTAGAAGTAGTTAAATATAACAAACTGCCAATCATTGATCTATATTCAGTTTGATTTGTATCAGGGGAATCATCAACCTTAGTATGTTTGCATCCAGTAATCACTGGAGTGCTAACTAGATGGTATTCATCCATCTGAAATTTCTTAAGCATCTCTCTAGCATACTTGGTTTGATAAAGAAATATTCCATTTTCACATTGAGAGATTTGAAGACCCAAGAAGAAATTTAATTCTCCTAATAATGACATTTCAAATTCAGATTCCATTAGCTGAGAGAATTTTTTACTTAATGTAACATTGTTGCAGCCAAAGATAGTGTCATCAGTGTATATTTCAACAACCAAAATATCATAACCTTCAGTTTGAACATAAATATTTCTATCTACACCTCCTCTAACAAAACCATTTGAAAGCAAATGATTATCAAGCCTAGAGTACCAAGCTCTAGGTGCTTGTTTTAAACCATAGAGGTCCCTTTTCAATCTGTAAACATGATCAGGCTTACCTTTGCACATAAATCCTTTAGGCTATTCAACATAGACCTCTTCATCTAAATAGCCATTTAAAAAAGCAGTTTTGACATCCATTTCATAAACAGTAAAGTCTTTATAAATAGAATAAGCCAAGAATATTATGATAGATTCTAATCTAGCAACGCGTGAAAAGGTTTCACCAAAATCAATACCTTCTTGTTGAGCATAGCCTTTGCAGAAAAATCTTTCTTTGTTGCGAATGACATTACCATTTTCATCAAGTTTGTTTCTATATATCCATTTCCTCCAATGACATCCTTGTCATCAAGTCTTGGGACTAACTCCCAAGT
Source organism: Sequoia sempervirens (assembly GCA_007258455.2). NCBI lineage: Eukaryota > Viridiplantae > Streptophyta > Pinopsida > Cupressales > Cupressaceae > Sequoia > Sequoia sempervirens. Next base: position 212,678,699 of record VDFB02047230.1, read on the forward strand.
TTGATTTTTCTCAATTTGATCAATTTCTTCCTGCATAGCATGAAGCCAACATAAGTCTATGAGAGCTTCATTAAAAATTTTAGGCTCAAACTAAGTAACTAGATAGAAAGATATTTGTGCCTTTTCATCAGATTCTACAGCCTTTCTTCTAGTTTGAACTCCTACATTTTTATCCCCAATAATCTAATCTTTAGGGTGATATTTAGTTAGAGCTTTTGATGCAACCTTTTTAGGACTTGTTTCATTTCTAGGACTTGTTGACTCAGTTTCTTCTAAAATTATTTCTAGTTCAAGTTCTTCTTCCTCATTATCCTGCAAAGATTTGGCATACAAATGTGATCTCTCATCAAATTTTTCATTAACAACTTCAACAATGTTGTTAAGTATTTTGTTAAAGCATTTATAAGCTTTGATGTGAGTTGAGTATCCCAAAAAGAAACCATCATCACTCTTTCATTGAAAACTGCCAAGGTTATCATCATCCTTTTTGATAAAACACTTACTTCCAAATATTTTAAAGTATTTGACAGAAGCAGTTCTTCCATACCACAGTTCATAAGGAGTGTGTTTAGATTTCACTCTAATCTACACTCTATTCAAAATGTATATAGTTGTATGAACAGCTTCTTTCCAGTACATATCAGGCAACTTAGCTTCATCTAACATTGTTCTAGCCATTTCTTTTGTAGTTTTGTTTTTACATTCAACTACCCCATTTTGTTGAGGTGTTTTTGTTGCAACATACTATCTTTTAATGTCGTGTTGTTCACAGTAATCAATAAACTCTTAACAAGTGAACTCACCTCCTTTTTCAGATCGCAGACATTTAAGTTTCAAATCAGATTCCTTCTCAACCAATTTACAAAAGATTTTAAACCTTTCAAATGCTTCTGATTTGTGCTTAAGAAATGTGACCCAAACCATTCTAGTATAATCATCCACAAACAACATAAAGTACCTTTCACCATTAATAGACCTTGTTCTGGTTGGTCCACATAAATTAGTGTGCACAAGTTGTAAAGGTTTTGAAGAAGAATGTTCTTTTGTTTTGAAGCTAATTTTAGTTTGTTTACCACTTAGACATTCTTTCCACACAAAATTTTCTAGCTTGTTAAGTATTGGTAAACCTCTAACATTTTTATTCTTACTTATTCTAACCAAATTTTCAAAGTTTATGTGTCCTAATCTTTTATGCCATAACCATCTTTCTTCAATTTGGCTCATTAAACACATACCTTGATTATTGTCATTGCTTGATGTGTTGAGAAGATTGTACACATTTCCTTTTGTCCTCCTTCCAGCTGCAATAGCCTTTCCAAGCTTGCTTTTAATCTCACATCCTTGCGAAGTGAAAAGAACATGATAACCACTTCACAGATTTGACTAACACTTAGAAGATTGTGCTTGAGACCTTCCACATAGTACACATTATAGATAGGAGTGTCTTCATTCAGAAGAAGTGAACCTCTACCTTTAATTTGAATACTAGAGTTATCACCAAACTTAACATATCCACCTACATAATCTTCAAGATTTACAAACTTATCCTTGTTGCTAGTCATATGGTTAGAACATCCATTGTCCAAGACCCATAAGTCCCTTTTCTTGGAATGAAAAGCTATTTGAACCAACATAGTTTGCTCAATATTGTTAACAATCTTAGGTTTCCAAACCTTTTTAATTTTTTGTTGTTTAGATTTAAGATCAGTTCTACACTGTTTCACAGAATGTCCCAAAGCATTGCATTTAAAACATTTGATTTGTCTAACAAAACCATAGTGTTGCTTAAGACCAAACCTGGGTATTCTAGGATTCATAAGTCTGCAAGTGCTCACCTTATGGCCAAATTTTTTGCAGAAAAAACAATAACCATAGAAGAAAGGATTGACTCTGTATGAAGATCTATTACCTCTTAAAGACTGAACATGATCCTTACCAAATTTTGAGTGATTAGAACCAGAACCTTTGACTTCAGAAGAGGGGTTTTGTTTTGCATGGTCGAATGAGCATTCACCCTTTTCAAAACCAACACCAGTTTTATCTTTGTACATCTTCTGCTTGCTGAGCATCTCATTCAGTTTTAGAGTTCTTTCATATTTTTCAATTTCCTTCCTAGGATAGACTGCTTAGACTTGTTCCAATTTTTGAATTTCTTGATCTTTGTAGCTTATAGTCTCTCGAAGACAGTCTTCAACTCTTTTACCTTCTTCAAGCTAAGTTTTCAGAGAGATCAATTCTTGATCTGGTTTGTGTTCTTGAGCAAGGACTTGTTTTTTGAGTTTTCTAACCTCTTGTAAAGCACATTTCAGCTCACTTTCAAGATCTACTACACCTTCTTCAACGTCAATGGTGTTAGAATCATTTTGTTGAGTAGTTTTAGCCATGAACAAAGTTTCATCTTCTTCAGCTGATGAATCTTTAGACTCAATATCATATTCATCCTTACTAAATAGAATTTTTTTCTTTTTGAAATTGAAGCTTCGTTTAGGTTTGAAGGCCTTCTTCATAGGTTGTTTTTCAGTTGTTTCATTGTCACAGATTTGATCATCATAGGGACACTTTGCAGCAAAGTGTCCTATTTTGCCACAATTAAAACATTTAAAGGAAATTTTTCCCTTATATTTTCCTGATCCCTTTTTAAATCTTCTAACAAAATGGGATTCTTTAGAATCAGACAACTCTAATTCACTGACTTTGAATTTTTCTTTCTTCTCAATGTTACAGGCAATTTCTTTACTTGTTGAATTGTTTTTGTTAGTTCTCATTTCATAGGTAGTAAATATTCCTTGTAGGCTATCTAAGGTAAGCTTGTCAAAGTGTTTCTTTTCTTCTAGGGCTGAAACCTTATATTCAAATTTGGATGGTAAGGTTCTAAAAACCTTTGTGACCACATCAAATTCATTAACCTCTTGACCTAGACCTTTCATTGAATTGACAACTTCATCTAATCTTAGGAAATATTCAGCCACTTTTTCATCATCCTTCATTTTCAACTCCTCAAACTGATGTTTGAGTGTAATGATTTTTGACAGTTTGACTTTCTCATTCCCTTGATATATAGTTTCAAGTTTTTCCCACATTCCATGAGCAGATTTGCAATGCATGACTTTAATGAACACATCTTTAGTTAACCCACACAAGAGGGCATGCTTAGCTCTATAATTTCTTTCATACTTCTTATTTTCAGCAACATCAGTGGGAATAATGGCTAGTACATTATAATATTCTAAAACAATGCACCAAACATCAACATCAAAAGAAATAAGAAAAGATTCCATTCTAATTTTCCAGAATACATAATTAGTTCCATCAAATAATGAAGCTCTGGATACAGAGGCACCATCTTGAGAATGTGCCATTAAAAACAAACTCCAAGACCAAGATCAATCCAAGGTCATTAAAACCTATCAGAGCACCCTAGGCTTTGATACCAATTGTTGGAGTTAAAATGACACTGAAAGGGGGGCTGAATTAGTGTCTTATTAGATTTGACCAATTTTCATCAAATCCAAAAATCATAGCTCAGTTTTAATCTCAATATACTCTGATTAACACATTTATGAGTTGAATGTAATCATTCATAAATAGAATTGAGAAAGATAATAACCAAACAGTGAACTGAAATAATCAACAACATAATAAAGCAAAGAAAACTTAGAAGAACAAGAAGACTCAAGATTTTACCAAGTGGAAAACCCTTCTGGGGTATAAAAACCACTCCCTAAATGCCTTCCAGGCTTAATCTTTTAAACAAAAGTTCACAATGCCTTATAGGCTAATTTTTGAGCACCCACTCAAGGAGCACTAGCCCCTCATTTTGAGACACCCATCTCAAGGAGTACCAACCCCTCAAATTAAGTTTTGAACAATAATAATGACTCCGAGGATTTCTCTGTTCTTAATTAACCACATATCTTTCTGCAAAGCTCATTCATACATTTCCATACAGACAAGGAATGATACTCTCATAATTACAATCAAAAACTCTTACAGTTTTTAACACTAGTATTTATTTACATTTCAAGTATGTCGGTTGTGAAGAAATCTTCAAAAACATTTTTCACCAGATCTTTAGATTCTCTTACTGATTTTTTAATATAAAGTAGAATACTAACAGATTGTCGACGATGATTAAAATTCAATAGTAACGCTTATCCAGAGAGCTGCAAATCATCCAAAAAATGCAACAGCTCAAAAAGAAAATCAATATATATTCTGTTATGTAACCGTTCTGAAATTTGATGCCAATCCACGAAGACGACCACTGAGTTTTGAGTCTTCGTAACAATTCACTGAGACAAGCAGACAGTTCTATCGAAGGAAATTTATAATGCAGATAGTCATCCCCATA
>VDFB02047230.1:212683149-212791164 GCA_007258455.2 Sequoia sempervirens
AACCCTCCCTTCCTCTCTCTCTCTCAAGTCTCTCCCTCCAACCCCCTCATCCATAAACCATCAACCATAAACCCTAAACCTTCTATCCTCTCCCCTCAACACTCTTCCTCTCTCCCTTCCCCCTCCAAATTCTCTCTCTCTCTCTCTACCTCTCACCTTCTTCCCCTCTTCCCCTCTCCCTTCCCCACCTAATTCTTTCTCTATATCTCTCTCTCCCTTTCCCCCCCTCTCTCTCATTTTCCCTCTCCCTTTCCCCCTCTCTCTTTATCTCTCTCTCCCTTCTCCCTCCTAATTCTCTCTCTCCCCCTCTCTCTCTCTCTCCCTCTCCCTCTCTCTCTCCCTTTCCCTCTCTCTCCCTCTCTCTCTCACTCTCTCTTGCCCACCCTCAACCTCCTAATTACTCTTGGCTATATGTGTGCAAAAATCGGATATCCGATTTATAGCACCAAAATATTACATTTTAAAATATTTTTCAAATTAGATATTAGATGTGAATTGGATATCCAAAACAAATAGTACTTTAGCTTAGGCATTGCTATGGAGCAATGTATTGATAGCCAACCCAAAGAAAAGTCAACTCACGATTTTCATGGTTTTTGGCGAGTTCAAAACGCTACCTTTTTCATGTTGCCACTTTTTGGCCCATCATGATCCTGCACATACCCAAGTCAAAATCAGGTAGTTGTTATTGCTAAGGTGGATCACTCCTTTCTTCGAAGGCCATACACTTATGATTGGGTCAATTTTTATTTTCTTTAGAAAATTCCTATTGCCTTTTTGATAGGTTAATTATCATTTGATTAGATGGGTTATGAAGCACTTATTTCAAACAAATATGTTTATAAAAGAAGTATATTTGCATGAAATTAAATATGATTTGTATTCCAATGTAAAAACTACAAAGAATGGAAACAATTCTTTCAACACGTAAAGTATTATGTAGTAGTCAATTAAAATGAAAAAGCTTGTAACTCTATATTAGTTAGGATACACAACTAAGAAAATGATCTAAAGTTACTTATTTATACTAGAGGAAATAAGCATATAGTATACAAAGAAAACTAACAAACCCATAACTACCCCTATTTTGAAGGAGTTTAGTTTTCTCCCCTTCCTGATCTCGCTAATATTGTCTAATTATTTTAAAGAGATGAAGGGTCATAACAAAACTTTATTCAGCCTAGTAAATAGCTTGGTTAATGAAACTTGACAAAAGCAACAAAACAATTGCTACATTTGGCATTTAATGTTGAATGAAGAGTGGTGAAAATAATCTACTTATAGTTTAATAAAACACTATTATAGTTTTACCAACATATACTATTGTATGCTTGCATGGCTTCTTAGTTAATATATGGGGAGAGAGAGAGATAGAGATATGTGGGAAGAAAAAGAGAGATGGAGATATGTGGGAAGAGAAAGGAAGAGAGGTGGAGATAGAGAGTTGATGGATAGGGGGAGAGGGAGGAAGAGATGGTGAGAGATGGAGAGGGGGAGATAGAGAGGGGGAGGGAGAGAAAGGGATATAGATAGAAAGAGATAGAGAGAGTGAGAGGGAGATAAAAAGAGAAATAGAGATAGAGATATAGAGTAGGAGAGATGGAGGGAGAGATGGATGAATGAGAGAGAAAGGGGGGAGAGGGAGAGATAGCTCAATAGATAGAGGGGGGAAGAGGTAGGAGTGACATAGATAGTGGGAGATATAGAGATATAGAGAGTGACAAGGAGAGATATATCAATCACCCTCCTTATATCTCTATCTATTAATTCTTATCTCTTTATTTCTCTACCCCTTTCTCTCTCTTTGTCTCCCTTTCTATTTGTATGTTTTTCATTATCTCCCTCTCTCTATATTTTCTTCCCTATATTTATCTTTGTCTCCTTAAGTGTGTAATGGGTACATTGAAGAGGTCTTAAAGGAGAATTATCATATCTTTAATCAAATGGCATGCTACCTTCAGCATTACTCCCCAAGGACACATACCATCCTTGGATTGTTGACATGAAACAACCAATCAAAATTTAGTTTCTCTCTCTCATATTAATATATATTACTATTATATTAAATATATATTATATTAATTATATTTGTATTATATAAAAATATACTTATTATTAATTATTAATTATAATAATTTTATGCGTATTTAATAATTTTGTTAAACAATATAATATATAATTATAATAAGTTGAATAATTATATTATTTATTATGTAAAATATAGACAATATATACTTAACTATATTGTAGAATACTAAAACCTAGCTAAATGGCGCCAAAATTTTGAACTTAATTAACATATTGTAAAACCTAACGAAACTAGGTTGTAGCTCGTCAAATTGGAGAAGTGAAAGGTCAATACCAGCACCAAGGAAGAGTTTGTAGTGAAAAAAAGGTCAATGCCAGCACCGAGGAAGAGTTTGGAGCAGTGAAAACAAGGTCAATGCCATTGCAGAGGAAGAGTTTGGAGTAGTGAAAACAAGGTCAATGCCAGCATCGAGGAAGAGTTTGGAGTTAAAACAAGGTCAATACCAGCACCAACAAAGAGTTTGAAGGAGTGAAGACAAGGTCAATATCAGCACCGAGGAAGAATTTGGAGGAGTGGAAACAAGGTCAATACCAGTACCGAGGAAGAGTTTGGAGTTAAAACAAGGTCAATACCAACGCTGAGGAAGAATTTGGAGTGAAAACAAGGTCAATACTAGCATCGACGAAGAGTTTGGAGGAGTGAAAACAAGGTCAATATCAGTGTTGAGGAAGAGTTTGGAGGAGTGAAAACAAGGTCAATACCAATGCCGAGGATGAGGTTGAGGGCACTCAAGGAAAATTGATGACCAAGGGGAAATGAGTACTGTAAGTTCAGCACCCCCATTCTCTTTAGCCTTCAATTTTCATGCCTAGTTTCCAAAGATCTTCTCGTACATTGGCATCCCCATTCTCATAAAATGGTATAAGATAAGACAAAAAAATAAAATAGCTTAGTCTTTCACATTTTTATCCACAAGCCTCAGGTCTTGGAAAAACTCCCATAATCTACCCACATCTTGGTTGAGGTCTAGGATTTCACCACACATAGCCTTCATCACATGAGTCTGAAGCAATTGTAGACATAGCCCAAGTATATGCTAGGCTAAGGTAGATCTAATGAATGGAAATAGAGGCATACAATTCTTCTTTAATACCTCCACCACAAACATATGCAAGGTGTTGGGTTTTTTTTATGGTAAGTAGGTTGATCATCTAATCTACCTATGGAATTTCCAATTCCAATAAAGGGCAGCTCTTAGGACTTGGACCAACTGACAAGGATTTGAAAGACCTCCTACACTTTGGGCTCTACAAGACCCAGGGGGTGATCCCTTAATGTGTTTACAACCTCTGCACCATCATCATAAACAACATTAACAACAATAGATAATCTCATTTAATAGCTCAACATAATAGGATAATACTGAATAGAATTGGTTGTTTATCAATAATATTAACTATTTGGAGCATGAGATAACTACAACAACATTTCACAGTAGAAGATAGTCATTGATTTGCAATTTGTAGCAAGCTCTAGGTAAAGGAAAACAAATACTAAACCATATGAATAAGTACAACTTAGATCAGTGTCATATATCCATTGGAGGAGTCAAATTTATAAGCATCTAAGTGTTTATGACAAGTTTAACACAACATATAAGATCCTTGATAACATTGCTTTACAATCTCATCAATATGTATTCTAACCCAATACTACTTATCAAATCCTTATACAGAACATATCCACCTACAATCCCATTCAAGCATTTTAATTAATTCCTTGAATTAAACCTAAAAAAATAACCATACACACCACAACAATGAGATGAAAAAAACAACCCTTGATCATTTTATTCAAAATTCAGATATGCTTGTACAATGGAGAGACATGAGTTTGAATTAATCATATCAATTCAAATTCTAGTACTGTCATAAAACATCAAATTCCCATGAATTTAAAACCTACTACAAAATGACTCAAAACCTAAATTACATTTTCCCTAAAACCATTAGACTTTGCAATTTTCTCTGCAACTTCATCTAGAGTCGAGCAAAAATATCTAACTTGCTAACCTGTACTTCTAGCCTTGAAATCCTTCTTATAGAAAAAGGAGCAAAAAATTATTGGGCTAGAAAGCACACGTGTCACTAGCCAATTGGATCACCTTGTGATATTCCAAAAATTTGTTACAACAACAATCTCCCTAGAGAATCTTCTTGTTAATCATGCCCACTGAGAATGGTTGATGCAGCAACAAAAAACTTCAAGAATTTCACACCTAGACTGTCACCAAAAAAGAAATTGGAATCTGTTGTAACTACAATAGATGATTTTTCAACCATTAGCAACCTACTCCTTTTCACTCTTCCTCAGTTAAATATACATTTACCCATGTTTCTGGTACTCTTGATCTGTTGGCCAATGAAAATTGATCACCTCATTCACCTTGACACTATAAGGTTTGTACTTAACTACCCCCTGATTCAATTCTCTTTCAAAAGACTCCAAGAATGAGCTGGTGCTAATGATTTTGTCTATACAACTCACCAACAAATCACAATCTGAGTTACCCTATTTTTGAGGGTTTTGTAGTCCAAACATGATATAAAGGTGCTCTTACACTTTTTTGTGATTATTGTAGCTTGTGTAAGAGGCCCCATCGATACTATTGTAATTGTAGGATGCATGAAGAGGGTGTAGGATGAGAAATAAAGAAGGTATAGTTGTTTTCCTCAATAGTTTTGTGAAGAAAATCATATGAAATGAGAGCTTCAAGCCTAGGTTTCAACAAAACATGTATGGAAGATCTTATTTTATGAATTTTTATCCATGTGCAGACCTAATGGGTTTTTTATGAACACTGAATATAAATTATACACACACACACATATATATGTATGTATGTATGTATGTATGTATATGTATTTTTAAATGTAAATGTAAATGCAATTACTGGATGCTCTCCTAGAACAATAAATGCAACATATCATTAAAGAAATATATATCTATGTATATAAATGTATATTTCTAAATGCAAGTGTAAATGCAAAGAGCATATGGTTTTTAGTGTTATAGATACAACATATCCATAAATTAATGTAATTGAAATTCTAAAGTCTTCAACACATATAATAAGAAATTGATCAAACTATTAAACTACATGAGAAATAAATGAAAATAGTAAATGCATATGTATGTGTATTTGTGAATGCAAGTGAAAAATAAATAAGAATAATGAAAATTATAAAAGAATACAAGGAAATATCTCCTCCCTTCTTGGTAGTGATAAGCTCCTCCACACACAACCCTTAAAAATTATGAATAGAGGAATATAATCTTTGAAGAACTCAAAGTTGATTCTCTCCTACCTAATGCAATTAGTCATTTTATCCTTACAAACATTTATAGTGATTACTAGAGGCACATAGACCAATTATTCATAATAGAAGAATTTGATCATACTTTTCCAATGATGGCATTATGAGAAAACCTTAGGCTAAATGAATAATTCCTAGCTAAATTATTTAAATCATGTCCAACCATATAAGAGAAGACCGTTGCTATTTGTACCTAGATACTATGGAGAAAGGCTAGTCTTTGGGCTCTTTCATCAATCATCCTACCTTAAAACATACCAAAAATCTCCTAGCAATTAGACATAGGAAGATTTAATATGACTTAAAAAAAATTTATTGCCAAAGCGTAAACTTATGATGACTTAACAAAGCCTAGTACACACTTCCTCCCTGTTAACCACTTAGACATATGGAAATTAAATGTAAATTTGCTGCTATTTTTAGTCATGTAGGTGTCCAATAAACCACTTGGTGGTGTTTCCCTTCAAGTTTATTTTACTTGAATGAAGAGAAAAAGTCCTTTGATTACAATTAGATAATACATTTGATGCCTTGGTTGTGTAACTGGTGGACCATAGTCACATTTAACCCTTGTTACAAATTTTGGGAGTTAAAATGTTAAGTAGATTTGATTTTTGATGGACACATTTGGACGGTAGTAACAATAGCTTGCAATCTATCAAGACTTGATTACCTTATAACCTGTGAAATTCTAGCGATGAAATGATAGATTAATCATAATGTCACCTTGGGATCACATCACCATGAAACAAACTTCATCCAACATCCATATGAGTGCAGGTACCATCAAATAGGTATTTGTTAGATTTTTCTTCCTTAAGTGAGGGAAATTTAGGAAGATAAGAGGAAAGTGAGACATGTAGTATGTCTAAAAGAGGGAGATCAACTAGAGGTCAAAAGATTAGAAGAAAATTGTGTAAACTCATGGAATTTTTTCTTGCTGAAGGGCAGTCATGTTCTTATGATGATGAGAGCATAGGCAACGTCAAGGTGCCCTTGAGGTACAAACATCTATGGAAACAATGGGTACCCAAGAAACTTCCTCCAATAAACACTTATTTTTGTGTCAATGAGAGGATATATCGCATAGCACCATCGTCATTACATGGTTTGGGATTATTTTGCATGGATGGCATAAAGATTTGTTGTGACAAAGTTACTAAATTGATGGAGTATGTCAGACCCTGTTACAGTTACAAAGATTAGATGCAACTAGTTCGATATACACAAAGTATGTGTAGGTATGCACTGTCAGCAAATTATATACAACTAAAAGATAAGGATCAAAATAAAGGAGTGGCTATGTACATTGACAAAAGGCCAAAAGCATCAAGGAATATTGTAGGGTTTATAAATAGTACATGACCTGGGTCAACAAATAAGCAATCCAATTGCATATTCGAGGTGTGCAAGGGAAACCATGTATTCGAATGTGTGATAAATCAATAACTACAAGGGAAGAGTTGCTAATTGATTACAATTTGAATCTCTTAGTTACAAATACAGTTACTATGGGGGTGGTACATACTATGCACCATTTTACCCAACCTCCAATTAATGACTCTAATATACCATTTTATTCTTATGTTTTTTTATATTTAATTTTTGTCACAAATCGACATTGATTGTATGGAGAAGGCTCTAGCCCAGAGCACAAATCACAATGTATCTTTAGGCACTTCTACCCAATAGGTTTACCTCATTGTAATTGTACAAATTAGATATGAGCAAAATGTTTTATTATTATGTTTTTGAAAAGGAAAAAATAGGTTTTACAGGGACCTAAAACCATAGAGATATTTTATTTTTATGTTTTTTTCATAAGTTTATTGGGTTAATTTTGATAATGTTTTTAATATTCTTGTTGTAGTCGACTAATCAAGGAAAGGCACCAGCAATACAGGAGAGCATCCATAGTGAGGTGCAGTTAATATTTTGTGATGATGACATTGCTTATTCAACAAACCCTCTCGATATGATAAAGAAGATCCAGAAAAAATGCAATGAAGAAATGGCTAGGTTGATATTCATAGTGCCTCAAATAGATGAGATAAGAGAGAGGGTTAAAACATTGAATAAGTGATTACAAAACTTGCAAGTAAGCTATCATGAGGTCTTTAATTATAACATAAGTTCATTCATGGTTTTATATTTTGTACTCTTTTATGTCATGAACTAAAATGTGTTGTTTTTACAGGGTTATTTTCCTCCTCATGATGCTCTTGGCCATGATCAGGGTACTGCAAGTGCTACCCGAGGAGTAGGGGTTGGTACAAGTGTCTATCCTGATCTTCCTATGCATACATCACATCATCTGACCCCATCATTTGTGCCTATATTATCGTCTAAAATGTCAGAAACACATACCATGCAAGTATCCATTAATTCACCCTCTAGTAGTGAACATGTGCCAGAACATGTGTCAAGACATGTACCTGGGGATGCAGAGGCCACTAGTACTGGTGATGTTTTAGCAACATTTCCTAGATCTTCCTGTATTACTAGTACACGAACGTTGTCGGTCACACTTGTGGTGACCAAGGATTTTGTTCCCATAAAGATAGAGAAGGTCCCATGTACTTTAAAGTGTTTTAATTATTATTATGTATAATCCAATTGAAATTTACTTATTGATCGCTCTTTTTAGACTATTGATCCCATGATCATTTTGTAGGAAATGATTTTTTTATAAAAATCTAAGTGATATTACATTGGATCTCTTTGGGCCCACCATACATACACGGTGGAATGCCCAAAATCAAGATTTAAAAGATGAGCTCATTAACCGTTTAGTTGTGTTGTTTGGTGATAAAACATTCAACCGAACCAAGGTCCTTAAGAAAGTTGGTACCTATCTAAAGTATGTGAGGGACCAATATAGGTCACATTTAGAGAAGAAAAAAAGGTACGAGCATCCCCCCATGATTTTGGAGAGAGAGTGGAAGGACCTGGTGTCAGATGGAAAGGTAAAGGTTGAAAAGAAAAAAGGAAAGACACCACCAGGAAAAGGAAGGTATGTGATACTATGAACAATGTAATTATATACTGATTACTCTTTCTTTTTACATAATCTAACATATTTCAAACTTTTCATAGGCTACCTGACACATCAAAGGAAACAAAAGAAAGACTAGAAAAACATGGGCAACACAAACTTGGCTCTGGTGGTTACATGAAATTAGCCGCACAAATTGTAAGTGTCAATAAATGAAATATAGTATCCAAATAATAAATTGAAAACAATTTTGGTTTTATCACAATATAGAAGCAAAATTCATGATCTTATGCAAAAATGTAGGGCTCTGAATTCAATAGAGTTCCCATTGAAGATGACCTGAAGATTGCCTTCCAGCAAGGCTATGGAGCCATTAAGAGTCTTGACTGGGCAAACACAACCTTCCACTACATCCGACATGTAGGTAAATAAACTCAATAAAGTTTATTTAATATTAAATACTTGTGCAATCTATTCAATATTAATTTCCACCATAAAGTAATTACATGACTATTTGTTTTAAACATTCAAACAATGATAATACTACACATGACATTGGAATGCAGCCTAGTGAGGGTGGAGCACAACCTATAGATGAAGGTCATGTTGTGCATCCCAGTACTTTAGAGCATGTAGAGTGTGATCAACATGTTGAGCATGATCAGGCTAGAGAAGATCAGGAACATGATGTGGTCCCATCAGGTAAAGAGGACCACTCTAAAGTTCTTTTAAACATATTTAATTGCAATTGGTGTATTAATTAATGTAACCTTTCGTGTTTCAACTTTAGAGCATGTAGAGCATGTAGAGCATGATCAACATGTTGAGCATGATTAGGCTAGAGAAGATTAGTAACATGATGTGGCCCCATCAGGTAAAGAGGACCACTCTCATGTTCTCTTAAACATATTTAATTTCAATTGGTGTATTAATTAATGTAACCTTTCGTGTTTCAACTATAGATCAGGATTTAGAGGTTGTTCAACATGTTGAGCATGAGTCTATAACAAAAGTTCAGGAACATGATGTGGACCCACCAAGTAAAGAGAACCACTCTAATATTCTTTTAATTAATGAAATAATTGTAACAATAATAATAAAACATATCAGTTTAACATTTCTTTCTTATTGTAGCAGACCCCCCTGCAGCGGCGTCCATGTCATGAGTAGACGACTAGGCATACATTAAGCTCACGAGCAAAGGGTAGAACAACTAAAGTGGGGATAGATATTGATTTAGAAAATGATACTCCACTTCAAATTTTTGTAGCTTTAAAAAAGAATTAAAAAAAAAGTGATTGTAATCATATCATGACAACCATATTTTTGGTAATATGTAAAAACTGAAAGAATAAATATTATATGTTAATGAATAAATGTGAATATGTTAATTAATGAATTTTATATGTTAATGAATGAATGTTATATGTTATTAATGGATGAATGAATTAATGAATGTTATATGTTATTAATGGATGAATGAATGAATTTTATATGTTATTAATGGATGAATGAATGGTTAATGTTATATTATTGGGTATGGGGAATTGAGAGTGATGTGAGGGGGGAGGAGAGGCCAAATGAGCTTCCACTGTCATGTGGTTGACCCTATTAAGTAGAGAATATTAAACTATTCTCAAAACAAAGAGATGCTCAATTAGGTAATGCACTTTTCAATATAAGAAATGCATCGTTTGAAGCATCAAACCAATATACAAAGATGAAAGAAAGTGCCAACTTTTCACTATGGTGGCAGAAAAATGATTCTTTATACCCTAAATCCATGCTCTGCATCATAATTTGAAGTTGTTTCCATTCCAATGTTCTGAGTTTAGTTTGTTTGTATGGCTTTGTATGAATACCACATTGTGTTGTGTGTGGATTTGGTTTCAAAGCTCTGTTTCTTCTATTTTTAGTGGTGACATAACTCTAAAATTTGACTTTTGTGCATAATAGGTTAGTGGAAAAATTGACAGCTCTTAAGGGTTTAGAGGCTCGATTGAGATAGATACACGAATATTTGGATCTTGTTGTTGATGGGAGGCTTCGACTTAACCATGAAATTTTGTACCATCTGTAGGTATGCAAAATTTTCTCTACTTACATTCATTCTTGATCATAAATGTTGTAAATGATATTAATGCTTCAAAGTTAAGATTTGTTTCATTGTTATAATTAATGATCAAAATGTTATACTTTTCTATACATTCAAGCATTCTCTTGCCCCCTACCCTTAAGAATCATAGTGATACACTTAAGACTGAAGGAATAATTCTTGGGGAGACTCAGAACATCAGTATGACTGCATGACACCATAGTGACTTATGATTTATTGGCTATCAGTGAGACTCAGAACATCGATGAGACTGTGTGACACCAAAGCGATATGTAATATTGACTATCAAAGAGACTCAAGGCATTGGTGAAACTACATGACATCTCAACAGGTGTCTAATAAACATGGAAAATGACCAAATAAAATAATTTCCCAATATTTGAATACGAAGGGATGTGACTTGATTGATCTCTCACTGATGGTACATTTCAACGAATATTTTTTAAAAAAAATTGCATTGTTTCATCAAAATTTTGATGAACACAACCAACAAATCACTAAAAAGGTCTGATGAAGTTGCTATAGCTATGACGAAGGCTTCATCATAAATCCTTGTCCATTTCATCATGATTTCAATGAATTCCACTGACGAATCACAAAAAAGGTCCGATGAAGATGCTTAGCTGCGACGAAAGCTTTGTCGTAACTCCTTGCCCATTTTGTCAAAATTTTGAAAAACTCCATCAAAAAATCACAGAAAAGGTTTGATGAAGTTGCTTAGCTAATATGAAGGCTTCATCATAAATACTTGCCCATTTTTTCAAAATGGAGACGAACTTTTGTTGTTCTTTCGACGCTTCAGAAGAGCCATTGCAATTGCATTTTGGTTGTAATTCGTCGATGGATACATGAAGTTTTCATCAATATTCTGACAAAAAGCCAAGTCATTTTATGATGCCGACAACCAAAAAATCTGCGTTGTTATTTTGACATTTAATTTGTCATCAGACTTACAATGAAAAAAATAGTGATGAAACTATTTTCCTCATTTTGTCGCTTTTTCAACAAAGATTTGTCGAATGACCAACAAACATCCGTTGAAAAATGGTTTCAAATTTAGTAGTGCCTCTTTGCATGTCAAGAAGTTGTTGTTGGATATTTTTCATTTAATGAGTTAATGCAGCCAATGGATCTATGTTTGGTGGAACATTTTTAGTCCTTTTGGGTGCTCCTTTTAGTTGATTAACATCAAAGTCATGTGGAAGTTTGATACCTTGATTAGCTAGCATTAAAAATTATTTTTCTCCATCTTTTTCAAAAATATTTTCCATGAATTTATGGAATTTGGGATCTTTTTAATCTATTTGGATGTCTTCCTCAGTAATTTCCTCATTTTTAGGTTGGTGGAATCTATGGAATGAATTTTCTTCACCTTCAGCCATGGTGTTCTGAGTTTCAGTTTCTTTTTCCTTGAGTTTCTGCTTTTGGGATCTTGTTAAAATAGGCATACAAGTGTGAAAGTTTGACTAGAATTTGATCTTTGTTTGGAGGAGTGCCAATGATAATAACTAAGTCAAATAAGATGACAAATCCTATTGATGAGACTAAGTTAAATTTGACTATACAACATTGTTTCATGATGAAGGGTGACAAATCTTGATGATGAAACTTAGCTTAATAATCAGAGGTTTGATGGATGATTAGGAACTTTAAGGTGGTAGATCTTAGTTTAGTTTGAAGAATTTCACTTGTAAGGACCAGTTTCAGCAAGTTTAAGACACTGGTGTGACTGAGGAATGACTCTATTTTGGACAGGATTCTTAATTCTAGTTCAAATTGACAAACAAATGGTGAATTTAGCTCTCTAGTTTTAGTTTAATTAGATGCACTAAAATAGGGCCTAGATGCACTAAAAGATGGAATGGATGCACTAATAAATAGCCTAGATGTGCCAAACTGCACCCTAGATGTGCTAGTAAATAGACTCAATGTGTTGAAAAATGGGCTAAATGCGCCAAAAAATGCACCAACTGCGCTAAAATGTGGACTCAGTGCACTGGAAAATGACTCAAGTGCACTAGAAAATGGGTTAAATGCACTAAAATAAGTCAGCAATGTGCTAGACTGCCCCAAGATGTGATTCAAGTTGGTATTCTATGGGATTATTAGGTAAATGTGTTGAATAATTTTGCAAATGTGCTAGAGGATGGAACAGATGCACCAGAAAGTGAACCAAATGCACTAGGAAATGGGTCAAATGCACTAAGATAAAGCAATGATACACTAGACTTCCCCTAGGTGTGATTTCAACTAGGTACTTTGTAGGTGAATGTGCTAAAAGGATTTGAAAATGAGCTGGAAAATGGAACAAATGCATTGGAAAATTACCTAGATGCACTAGAAAATGGACTATATGCACTAGAAATCAAATCAGATGTACTAGACTATCCCCTTGATGCACTAGAAAATGTCCTAGATGCACTAGAATATGCTATGAATGTGCCAGAAAATTACCTAAATGCGCTATAGACAATGTTGTGAATGCACTAAAAAAGGGAATGTATGTGCTAATCTAGAAGTGTTCAGTGTTTTTGAAAGTCTATCTAGTTATTTTTCTTTTAATTAGTGAAATGGATGTTTCCAAGGGATAATTTTCTGAGCAATGATTTTTTTCTACTTTTTCAAGTTCTTGAATTATGAAAATTAAGTGTTCTTAAATGGATGATCTCTTGAATAATGACTTCAATCATAGTAGCAAGTTGTAAAATAATTGTTTCCAGCCTAGGAACTAAACATTGAGTGTGTATTCAAGAATCTAGTTTGATTCCTTGGATTTCCATAGGTATGACACAAGAGAAAACAAATCAAGCACTTTTCTAATGTCAAGGGTCACTTAAAATACCACATACCACATCTTAGAACTATGTCAGCTCACATAGTTGTGTCACCCCCAAGAGGGCACCCATGTTTTTTCCTTTCCCAGGTCTTAACCAAAGTTGAATCCTACACTTTTGGCCAGTAATCCTTGATAGTTATATGTTGAATATCTTGCGGGCAGATTCTTCCCTCCCCTTGCATTGTGATATTAGAAGTGTTTGGAGACTAACTCGGTTGGCTTCTACACTTAAGGTTCATAGTAAGGGTTTCTGTTCGATGTGGAAAAATGATAAACTCCTATAGGAGACCTCCCAGCCTTTAGAACAAAGGCTTTAGGAATGGTTATCAATGCACACTACTATCTAGTTGTGAGTTTCCTCAAATTCGCTTTTGATTATAGTGAGTCAGAAAACTTGGATTTAGTTGTTCCCACTTAGGTCGTTCCTGTAGGGTGCATACTTTTTCCTACTATGGTAGGCCTTCTAAAGGTACTATCAAAACATAAAAGAGTGAGTCTAGCATTTTGGTCACCCAGTGAATGGGAGAGCATAGGCCTATCACTTTACAAACATAGTAGATAGGGTGTTCATTAACCTCTTAATTAAACTATCTAGATTTCTAATTTAATCAAAACAAGACAATAATAACTTCAACCCCTGCAAACATAATCAGTAGTTTGATATAATTGTCTTTGAGGGTGAAGTCACAATAGTGGTTTACAATTTGATGGGGGAAGGAAAATTGAGAAAAAATGACCCCATGGAAAAAAATTTGATTCTAGGGGTTCGTACGAACTTGAAGCTTTGCATGAACCAAAAATGGGTTCAGCCGAACTAGGGTTCAAGTGAACCCATTCAATGCTTTTTCCACCCAAAAAGAAATCAAAATACATGTAACTAGGGTGGTTCGATCGAACCAAGGTTGGACCGAACCCTTGGGGATTCACTCAAACCCCCCTAAACCCTAATTCTCCCCTTCAGACACAAACAAAACCTAATTTTTTTATGCTTCGAAGGTTGGTTTGAGGATGAAAATGGAGGATTCTTCAGAAACCCAACTAGAATCAGGTAGTCCTTGGAATGAGCTATCCAATGAATATATTTTTAATATGTTTTGGTTTCATTATATATTTTTTTTTTAGTTTTATTAGCATAGGTTTTTCATTGAAAAGGAAGGTCTTTGTTCTACATAGGTGGAAAAATAGCAGATTATCAAAAAAAATTGAAAAATATGAGTGTACCAGATATTGAAGTCCTTGATCTAACAAAAAAAAATTGAATTTCGATATATACAAAAAAAATTATGCGTTATATGGTCGCGCTATGTCTAAATTGTAATTGGTTTGACTTCAAAACTTGATTAAAGAAAAAATATTCAATAAAAAAAAAATCTAACCAAGTGGAAGCACTAGATATCGGAATTACAAATCTAAATTCGAAAAAATTAGATTTTTATCCTTCATGGAAAAAATTTATGCACTATATGGTGTGCGTCACTTTTTTAAAATGTTGTTTTTGAAAAAAGCTAGTTTTCATATGAGATGGAAAAAGAACTACAATCTAATTCCAAAAAATTTGAAAAAAATATTTTTAGAATCTATGGACAAAATCTGAGGAGACTCTAGTTTGCATCATCTTCATATTCTTCATGGTTTAGGTGCTATAGGTGCTCGAATGTGAATATTAAGTTAAAAAATAATAATTTCAGTGTCTAGTTTGGCCAAAAATTGTAAACCACTATTGTGGGATCACCCTTGACAGCATTTAAAAGTACCTACAAAACAAAAAGTATAGACCAATTTTTGGAATTTCAAATTTTTGCAAAGAAAACCAGATCTACTAAAATAGAAGCCATAGCGCTAAAATGTCACTCCTATGCACTAAAAGAACTACTGGATGCGCTAGGAAAACTACTAAATGCGCTAAAAGATAGACTGAATGCACTAAAAGACCCCCATGTATGCACCGAGAGATGAACTGGATGTGCTGAAAGGTGCTTCAAATTTGTCGTAATAGGAACTAAATGCACTAAAAGATGTTTTGCATGCGTCGAAAGAAATCACAGATGCGCTACATATGAGTTCACATCTAGATCTATAAACACACTTTCCAAAAAAAACAATAAAATGGGGCTAGGCCCCATGGTGGGCACCGGAATGTACTGTGTGAATTGTGTAATGTGAGTAAATTAGTAATAAAACCACACAATCAATGAAACGTATTATATTAGAGAATTGAATTACAAAACTAATCAAATTAAAACACAAATAATTCCTAAAATCATTCCATTGTTGCCTATCTCCAAGGACTCATGAAATCATAATGGCTCTAGAGTTTTTTGTGCACTATGACCTTTTAGAATGACAACCTGAAGAATGGAATGCTTTAAAATGCAAGAACTCTATTCCTACATTATTTATTGATTGATCTACATGATTGATGCTATGATAGTGATGTTAATGCTACTATATAAAATTGGAGATTATTCTATGATAATGATGTTGTATAAAGCTACTATGATAATGTAAATGTAGCTAATAACTAAGCCATGATTCTACAATTAATTACTAATTGATCTAATTCTAAATGCTCAAACACTAAATTCTCTCAAGAAAATTCTATAGAGTAAGTTTTCTCAAAGATGGGATATCAAATGTTGGAGAATGAGGCTGCATTCATAGGATTTCCAAGGCATATTGTGATGTGGCAACAACCAATGGTCAGGATTTTAACTGGAAATATCTAGGGTGGACAATGAAGAAGTTAGAGGGAATCATGGAGAGTGTTCCTTTTATTAGAACACTTTGTCAAGTGTTTAGAAGAATAAATGAAATGGAAGAGCCAAGTGTCCAAGGTTGTTTCAGAATTTTTTGAGGATAATTCCAATTTAAATACTAGGGATATTTAAATTCATGAGACACTTGATGAGGTGGCAAGAGGAAAAGTTGTAGACATGTGACTAAATTCTAATTTCGAATTATTCAAATTTAGTGAGTCTAAGATATTAATTAAATAAAACAAACTATTGGATTTTTTTATTTAATTAAGATTAGAGGAATATGATTTAAGATAGAAGAATTAGAAAGTGTGAACTATATAAATAAATTTAGAATTTATTTATAAGTAGATGAAATAAGAGGTTTATTATTTAAATAACTTGTATTTAATTAATTGATTATCCTAGCCAATTTTAGGTGTATACACAAATAAATATAAAACTACTAGTAACATGGAGGACAAGTGTGAGTAGTAATACACTGATAATAGTCAAGGGTAAATGTATTCTTTTCAAATGGAATGGACCTCAGAAAAATGTATGCATATATACATTTTTGTTTATTGTAGAAATATGCATCTAGATAAGGGGAACCCAGGAAGGCAAGTGGTGGTGGTTTAGGAGGGACAATTAATATTTGCTTCTGTATGAACTTGGGAATCCAATATTAAATTTTTGCAGAGGTTGCTACAACGTATCATGCTATTCTCTTGGTTATCACTAAAAGAATTAGAAAGATTATCATTGAGGGGAACTCTAAATATATCATTGGAATTATCAATTCTAAGACTAAACCTAATTGGAATTACGAAGACATCATTTCAGAGGCTATATCCACCATCAATAGCTTTCAGGAATGTACAATCCAATGTATGTTTAGAGAAGGGAATGAGTTGGTTGTTGGGAAGTTATGCATGAGCCTCACCACCATGAAATTCACTAGGATTCCATGCAAAATATTTAGTAAACATTTTTTTTTATAACCATTTGTAAATTCATATTGACTGTAACTGTCAAGTGTAGTCTTATTTTTAGAAAAATTAATATCATAATTTAATGTTTGCATGAGCAACATGAAATGTTTGCATGAACTACGTGCATGAACTATATTTAGAACTATAATGGAAAACCTCTATAAAGAGAGGTCATACGTAAATGATTTATTTATTTAAAAATAAAGAGTTGAGGTTGTGTGTTTTGTGTGTAAAATATTTTTGCTTCCTCTTTTTTTGTGTGTTTTAGTGTTTCCTTAGGCTTTAGAATCTACATTGGTTGATCTCCTTGTCAACATAGACCACAAAGTTGATACTCTAATGATTTGGAATGATATTTCCTCCCTACCAGACCATTTTAAAGATCAAATAAAAAACAAGGCACAAACTAATAATCCTCACCTTGTCGGATGAGGTATTTGTAAATTTCATCGACATGATGGCATTTAATGGACTCAGAAAATAGTTCATAATGGAAAATAATGTTAGGATATTACATATTTCTTCAAGATAATTTAGAAGACTGGCTAGTGGTTAAGTTTACATTTTTCCCCTATTTGCCTTCATACTACAAGTATTTCCTACCTAACCACCATTGGAGGAGACCTCTTACAAACTGACCCAAAATATTGTGAAAGTAGAAAGAATGATAAAGGGGTCTAGGTTGTTCTTGAGAGAGAAAACCTCTCTCAATACCTAGAAGTGATTAATGGGTATGACATTCTCATTTCTGTGGAATTTTCCAATTCGTTAAAAGATGGAACTATATATGTGAGAGGCGTTCAATTCGTTGTCTCCATGGAAATTATTTCTTTAGAATCTTAAAATCCTTTGGAGGGGGTACACATTCCAAAGAAGGTGAAAGTAAACTACCAAGAGGTCATGAATAGATTCCTAAAAAGAGGAGAAAATATTAGCAGACTATAGAATGGTTTCAATAAACACAATATACCTAACATCTAGAAGAGGGTTGTAGAGCTCCTAATGAGGAACATTACTCTCAAAATATAGTACAAGGGTTTCTATTCTTAGATATTTCCTATGCTAAATCAATTTAATCACAATATAAGAATGACCTTTGTTTTTGGTTGCATTTGTCTCTTGTTGAGTTTGTTCAAATGGAAAGGCCCTTTCCCTAGCTCAAGGGCTCATTTAATTCCTCTACCACTATAATATGGCCCCCACTTTGATCCCTGCACCTTGGCCAAGGGATTATAACCCATATTTAGTTAGGATAGAGGAGGATAGATATAACAGAGACTCATTCCATGAAGAAAAATGGAATGAGTCTCTATTATATTTAGTGTAGTTGTTGGTTTTCTTCTTTTTGTTTTAGTGACCTTTTTTGCTTTAGTCTCACTACTAGTGAGACTCATTCCTTTTTCCTTCATGGTTTTTATGTAATGGTTCCAATCCCTTTCTCAAGTTTATTTAAATCAAAACATGTATCTAAAGCTATATTAGAATGATATCAATGGTTGGCATATGCATGTCCTCATGTATGGAACACTTGTTTAGTTATTTATTGTATTGATAGTATTATTTTATGAATTTATTTTAAATTCGAAGAATTTTTTGTTTAAACATAATGTTATTAGGGGCTAACCCCTATAACATTTATATATTTTTATAATATAATATTATATAACCTTACATAGTATATGTTTTATTAAGCATATCACATTTAAATTTAAGAGTGGTTGATTTGAATAGGTGCAATTAATATCCCTTACGATATTTTGCCACCCTTTCTCTTATATGTAAGGAGGTTCTCTCTCATTTGAGAGTGTATGAATTTTGATATTTTGTAGTGAACTATATCACTATGCACAAAAGGTATTATTGGTCATGTGAAACTATGTGGAGAAGTGTCCTCAAGTTTAGCTTGTTTTCAATAGAGTATTTTAATAAGTGTTTTAATAAAATCATGTTTTATGAGACTTTTTTACACAAAAGTTTTTTCCCCATGTATATCTTGTGTAATGTGTAATATCTATGCTTGTATGATACTAATTTTATTTAAAGTGTATATACATAATTTGGTAATGTATGATGTTTATTTTTGTGTATTATATTTCATAATCTAGTTAAATCAACATTACTCTATTATGAAAGAATTTTGATATTATAAGCAAATAAAATGCTTTTAAGAATCTAGATGTTTTAATGGTTTAAAATGAATTACATTTTTTTTATATAAACAATATAAAATATTTCATGATATTTATAAATATGTTGTATTGTAGAAGTTGCACTATACATATTATACAATCCTCACTTATAAATTTAGTGAATGTGATTATCTACTATGTTAATGTTCAAATAGATTGTCATACACAAGAAATATTGATTTCATACCTATCACATTTCAAACTCACTTATAAAATTCTATGTTGGACATTGGAAAAGCCACACCATTTCATCACCAAAAGGTGTAAAGCTTAATTAATAAAATGGAAAGTCACACAAGTTATTTTATCTATTCAATATTTTATTAACTTTCTCAATCCTTACCTAGTCTAGCATTCTCATGTGCAGTATTGCATCACCCTTTTGAATGTAGGTTTGTGTTACTTTTTGGTAGTGCTAGAATAGAAGTTCGTGGTACCTTGATTACTCCTTGAGACACCATTTAAATGGACACTTTCTCTTGCATAGCTTGATAGCTTTGACTGGTTTTTTACTTTAAATTAAACAAAACACTAAACAACACTATGATACACCATATAGATATATATATATATATATATGAATTCTTGGCACCTCATCATTCAAATTGTGGTGCACATGTTCATATTTTCTTGGTGTCTTTTTTCATATTTTCATCATGCTAAAATTATAAATGGTGTACCTTTGTTTCCATGTCCTTCTCTTCTTTATGGATGGTCATTCCTAATTGATACTACTACTTTCAATGCTATAATTGGAACCCATTTGAGCCACATCAAGCTATATATTATTATGTGTCATTAATTGTATATGAGTGGCAATATTTCATTATGTGTCCAATACTCATCTAGTATATAAACAAGTCTATGACATCTTTCTTGATCTGTATCATGTCTTGACTCTTCTTTAGACCACATGAATCAGATAGCTCCAATACTCATCTGGTATATAAACAAGTCTAGCTCCCCTATATACTATAGTGTTATTGGTAAAAAAGTTCACATGAATAGTGACATTGGTGCGACATGCCCTCTAATACCAAACGGATAGGGGGAGACTAGACCTCGTGGCCTCTTTCCTACAACAAAATGATTTAGCCAATTGAGTTAGGCCCCCTGCCCATTATCATGTCTTGATTAGTCAAATGTTGGTGACAACATTTATTTGGTGAGATTTCTAAATTCTTATTATATTTTGGAAGCCTTGCAACTATAGTGTTAATCCATCCAACTTTTTATTACACATTTTCAGCTTGGTTTCCCCTACCATAATGTATGATGCTTCATCATGGAGTCTTCATGGCAATTCAAATGAAATGCACAACCCATGGTTTCTTAAATATATTACTATGAATAATGTAATCTTTCATTTCTCATGGATATAAAAGCAATATTCTTAAAAATGATAATGCATCCAACACATCAAATATCCATTATTATAATATGTTTCCATTTCTTTTTATAGACATAAATCTCATGATGGAATTAGAGGTGATGATATGCATTCACAACCCATCATAAGGTAGTTTTATAACCTCTAAATAAGATGATTTTATGTTTTGTATTCTCATGTATTGTCCTCAATGTGAAAATATCAATGGATCATAAAGGAATAATAGATTAATCCAAGTATAAGCTTTATCAAATATAATGGTCATTCTATTGTTGAAGTTTTCTCTTGCACATATGAACTAATATATTATATAATGTAATCTAATGAAGGAAATGGATGGTTCAACACACTTTGACTAATGATATTGTTTATTCATATCATTTTAAGTTAATCTCCATAAATTTTGTGCTAAAAAGGCATCTTTATATGAAAAAAAGACACCACTTCACAGTCTAGGATCTAAAAACACTTTCTACATCATAAAAACTCATGAAAATTTTACCAAAAATAGTCTTTAAAAAGGAATGCAGGTTCTATAAGGTATGCCAAAATTAAGAGGGTGAAAAGATTGGAGGTAAATAAAATGAAAGATAAAGCAATAAAAATCACAATACCTTCACTTAGAATCTTTGCTTCTCTCCTTGATGAGAAGAAATAAAGTGCACTCTTATTCCATTTGATTTTATTTTTGATATGTTGATATGTGGGTTGCTCAATGATCTAGTATAGCCTTAGTATTATTGCAAGATAAGAGATCAAACTAACATGTAGGTATGATATCTTGATGCTCAAGACTTGGATGTTGAAGGATGAGAGCCTCTAGATATAGTCTTGAAGAGGCAAAATCAATGGCTATGAATGATTGATTGTGTATGGGTAAGATTGAATGAGGATTAGATTTTGGATCAAAAATACAACCATGTGACAAGTGGCACATGAAGAATGGGATTTAAGTTTAAGATTGGGATAAAGACACAAATCCTTATGGCAATGACTAGGAGTAAGAGGTTAAATGAGATGAGGGAATACTTAAGATGAAAATTTAGTTTGACTTTTGGTTAAATGTCTAGGTTCATTGAATCTAGACGAGTTAGTTAGACATGTGAAAGGGACATTTGTTATATGAGGAAAAAATTAGATTATGATTCACATGAACAAGATTAAGGGGGTTAGGATTAAATGGACAAGGATATATGATAAAGTGAAATTAATTAAATAAATAAAATATTTATTTAATTAATTAGGATGAGAAAATAATTAAATAAATGTTAAATATTTATTTAATTAAAGAATTAAAATAAAGATGTGAAAAGATGAGAATAATTAAATAAATAATAAATATTTATTTAATTAATAAATTAAAAATAAAATAAATTTAAGTTTGATTGATAATATCATATTTTAGATGTCTACACATATATTATATTTTTAATATATAAATAAAAAAATATAACATTTTTCATCATAAAATTATTTAATAATACTTTTATTTAATTACTATAATTATTATTTTTTAATATATTATTTATCAATATAATATTTAAACCTCTTTAAACCTATAAAAAAAGAAGTTACTTGCAATTTTTATATTACTCAAATAGTTAATTAACTAATAACTAATCTATCAAAGCCCAAAACACTAATTCGAAGGAAGGAGAGGATTGAATACTTTTCATTAATAGTGAAAATTAGAGTTAAATGCATTAACAATTGTTCACATAGTGTTACACTCATAGATATTTTATAGATTATAAACCTTGGGAAAGAATACAAATTGTAGCGTAAGAAAAACATGATCTACAACTTACAATTGAAGTAAAATGCATTCAAAAAGCATGACTTCAAGAGCATTCAAAAAGCATGACTTCCAACACCAAGAGACTCTATATAATGCATTTTTTTTAGCCAATAAATGATAATTGTGAATAGCATTGCTGAATTGGAGTGTTTCTTAGATGTGGGAAAATGAACTGTTTTTCAATGTTATGGTATAGTTGGTATTAGAAAATAAAGTTTGCAAGAAAGAGTTTTCCTGCTTAAAGACTACCTTTGCACCTCTGGTTAAGAATTAATATGAGGTTAGTGCGGATGCTTTTGTGTTAAACAAACAATATATTTTTTTATTTTTAGTTTTCATATAGTTGCACAAAGTTGTATGAGAAGAATAGTGTTGCTGAATTGGAGTGTTTCTTAAAGGTGATAGCGGGGAAATGAATAGTAAGAATAGAAAGAGTCACATTAATGTTTTTATGATATGGTTGGTATTGGAAAATAAAGTTTGCAGGGGGATTCTTCCTACTTGCACCTCTTGTTAAGAATTAATATGAATTTAGTGTCAATGCTTTTGAATTAAACAAACAATATATTTATTTTATTTTTATGTTTTAATGATTAACAAGTTAATAAAATCATTGATTATAAATGCATTGATTTGAATTATAATTTATTTTTTCACTTCTTTTTAATATGTAAAGCATATATATTTTTATAGTAAAATAACAATATTTTTTTGTCTTTTTTGATGTTTTAACAATGAATAAGTTAGTAGAAACATTGATTGTAAATGTATAAATCTTAATTATTTAGAAGATCATAGATTTTTAAATAAAAATATCATGATAGTTTCATTTCTACATTCTTTTTAAGTTACAAGGTAAAAGTGTGTTTATCTTATTGACTTTCATTTCTAAGATTTAATTTTATTGGCATATTCAATAGTGTTTTTTTCTTTTTTTTTTAGTGAATTAAACTTTAAAACATTATAAATTTTAATGGACTTTATAATAATATAACTAGAAAATATATAACCTATATATAAAATACACAGGCGTTTAATTTTTTCAACTTTAATTTTTATTAAAGTTGAATGATGAAAAAATTAAACACCTCCAGATGCATCTTGTATATGGGTTATATATTTGCTAGTAGCAGTCACAACGTGCATAACACATTGAATAAATTAATATATTTAGGGTTATGATTAGAGCTAGCATTTAGGATTAGGGTTCATATCATGGTTGGGGTTAGCATTAGGGTTAGGGTTTGGTTTAGATTAGTTATTATGATTAGGGTTAGGGTTTAACATTTGTTTTAAAATTTAACATGGCAATATAAATGATACTCAATTCATTAAAAATATCAAAAAATTACAATGTATATACTCACAATCTAAAATGCATTACAAGATAGTTATATAATTTTTCTCTAAATGGTTTAGTTGTACAATAGAATATCTTAAAAAAAGTTGGATGCTAATAAAATAGAGAATTTCAAATCAATTTATAATATCAGCATGAAAATTATAGACATCTATCCGCTGAGTTTTATGTTTTACTTTTATTTATTGAGATCTCAGAGTCGCTTGGTACTTTAAATTGAAGAAAAAGTGACATAAAATTATATAAAAAATATGAATCTTTAAGCTAAGAGTCAGGACTACGTTTATCATTAAGAATTCACTTTCTTAAAAATAATTTTTTAAATTATTCAAATTTTTAAAAGGGAATTTTTTTTATTTTTATACATTCCACTATAAAGTGTGTTCTCCATTTTCGCAAATTGCAGGTCATCATTTTTGCAGTTATTATAAAAATTAAGGTAGGGTTTTTGAAAGGGTTTGTTTCCTTTTAACAAAGCAAGAAAAACAGTTCAATAAAATTCAATCAATACTAAGAAATTTCAATAGAGAGGTTCACAATGATGAAGGAGATTCAGAGATAAAAGGGTACTTTTTTATGTGGAGTGAAGTTGATTGTAAGGCATTGGTCATTGAGGTTGTGGATCCCATAGGGTATGTAGGAGTCTCTAATCAGTGACAATAAGAAATCAGATTTACATGTAGAGTCTATGAATTGTCCTTTTGGTTGAGGTTGGATCTTCTTTTAAAAAAGGTAGGATTGTTCTTCATACAGATCAGGGTTTGGTTCCAATTAAAAGTCTTTTGGAGAGGTCTGGATTCAAACCTCCATAATTTTAATGGTTCTTTCTATCCATTTGATGGAATTTTATTATTTCATCATTTGTTTCTAATGAGATCTTTTTTGGATTAAGACCTATTTCTTCACAGGTTTTTGTCTCATATTTTTTATGTTTTATCTTGATGTACAAATTTTCTGAATCCATTCAAAACCCTCTTTTAATTTATAACTCCATCCAAAAACATTTATCTAATAAAAAACATGAAAAAATATTATAAAAAAACAAAACACAAAGACTGCAAAATGATAACAAACATTCAACACCACTAAAAAAAAATGAACACAAAAAACACCTAACATACAACCCATAACAAATTCTTATTTCATTATAGATGCATTCTGTTATTCCTTACATATTCCTCACACTATTTTATAGTGTGGACCTAAGTTGTGATCATTTGGAGAAACAAAATTATTATGCATGCTTGCATATTTTGCATCGAACATACTACTTTTTCAACATAACATTGCTATTTTTTCATGGAATTTTTAACTGTGATTAGGTTACTTAGAGTTCTTTCCACTCTTTCGAAATTCCAGAGATTACTTGGCTTGCATTTAAGCCTTCGGTTCGAGCATATCAAACTGATAAGTGAATTTCATGTTTAGATATAACCAGTTGTTGCAGCACTAGAAGCAGGGAAAGGCTAACAAGGAGACTTTAATGGTTGTAGGTCTTTATTTGTTCTTCCATTTGCACACAAATATAAGGTTAGAATTATACCCGTAGACTCTGAGCATTTTGTCATATTTTAAGTAGTCGTCATTTCTATTTTCTTGTGAATCTGGACAAATTCATGCCATCAGCCGCAAACCAGAGTTTGCAGTATTCATCTTTGGGAGAGCTTTACTTTTAAAACTTTGACCTTCCCTTCTTTGATTCAATAATTTCTCCACAATTACAATGTTTATCAGTAAGTAATAATCTCTGAATGTTTTTCTAAAATATGTTGTTTTTCATATATTTTTAAGATCTTAAAGATAATATCTGTAGTGCATGTAGTGCATTCAGGGCTTGCCAGAATGTGCTTTGCTAATAGCTTTTAGGAAGGTGCTCTGTTCAGCAAGTTCATATTTTTCATATTCCTCTTTCAGCACACTCATGAAAATGTTATTAATTTATTCATTTTAACAATTAAAAATATGATTTTATTTTGGATCATCTCAAATTCAAATTTAAAATGTCAAGTGCTGCTCCAGTTATCTGTTACGACAAGCTCCAGTTATCTGTTACGACAATACTTTTCTATTTGTGCCAGTTCAAGTGGTATGAATCGGTAAGCCAATGGCTGTATCTGTATTGTATTCTGGACGAAAATATAGCCTTTTCCACTGTGGCAACTTAGGCCTTGTATAATAAGCCAAACTTAACTGGCTTTGTAGAAACTCCATTGGCAAAATGGATATTTGAGGCTAGAAGCTTGTAATACTTTCAACCGTTGTTGATATTTCATGTAATATATTCTCCATCTACAAATTTATCAATCTAATAATCCACATCTTAATGTTGCTGGACTACTCATAATATGGATATATGCTATTGATGTTTCACAATGTCATGAATTTTGAAGTTACCATGTTATGTGCTGCTTCTTGCATTATATCCCAAAGAATCAAACACGTTACTTTTTAAGATGCATGAAACTTAGTATATATGGTTACATTCAACATTCTATGGGTTTTAACTCGTTGAAAACGGATACCAAATTTAAACATTAATGACAATTTTAAATCTACTGTTCTGATTTTAGTTTCTTATTAAAGGTCACTGTAGAAGAATATCTATTCTCAAAGGTATCTAATTTTTCTATTGTAAATATATTATCAATAAATATGTTTCTTAGGATCAAATGTTTTCATTAGAAAATGAATCACATCTAAATAAAAAATGGATAAATCATCAATATAATCAATAGTATGGGAGATCTTAGGTTTGAGTCCATAAAATGTTTAATATGATATCAGAGCTTAGATTAGCAAAGCTAAGTTAAGCTAGGACCCTAGAGCACCTATAGCATGGTTCAAGGAGAGGTGGAGGAAAATGAGTCACATTCAAACTAAAGATAGACCACTCACTAGAACAGTTTGTAATTCAATGTATAACACCCCAATAACAAATAAAAGGTCCCATATTTGATTCTAACTGATCTATTAAAAATTTAACAACTTCAAAATTAAAAGTTTAATATAATTTTAATATTAAAACTTTATATTGTATGCTTTCTTCTACACTAAATTTTTATATACTTCTAAAGTTCCCATGTTCTTAACTCCTTCCTATGTCATGGTCTATAATATAGATCAAATGCTAGTTATTTTTGATACGATGAGGAATGCATTCATTATATTCAAAATTCAACAAAGATGGCCATAAGACCTCTTGATCGAATTCTATAAGGCATTTGTTAGAAATATAATCTCAACTAGTTAATTGTGCCAGTCCTCTCCAACTAAGCCTCTGTATCAGCATTAATGACATCTTAAGGAGAAAGATTTTTAAGAAAGATTGCTAAGAGATTTGAAATGATTCAGCATTAACACTTCTTTAAGTCTTACACGTTTTGTGGGTAGCCAAAATAATATTATTATATTCTTCTTTCTCCACCGTAGCTTTTTAGTTTTTATTTCTGGAATGTCGTCATTTTTGTAACAAGAAAGAAGGCAGAAGAAGAGAAACCAAGCTCTGCTGTAACAAGGAAGAACAAAAGAAGATGGCCAGTTTAATATATATATATGAATCTGATATTTTCTACTTTATGCTGGGTTATTTGTGAGTGTTGTGAGCAGCATTTATATGCATTTTATTTGTCTTTCTTTACTGCTGTACATGCACATTTTCAGTTTGCTCTGTTATTGCTGCTTTAATCCTCTGCCCCTTTTCCCACAGTATTGTGCATAGTAATATCAACTAAATAATTCTTGTTTCTATTTGATGGCTACGGGTGATTAGGATCCTGCCACAAACACTTAAGAATTCCAATAAATATAGAACTACTAGAAACATGGAGGACAAGTGTGAGCGGTAATATACTGATAATATTCAAGGATAAATGTATTCTTCTCAAAAGGAATGAACCTAGGAAAATTATACTTATATATACAATTTTGTTTATTGCAGAAATATGTATCTAGATAAGGGGAACCCAGGGAAGGCGAGTGGTGGTGGTTTAGGAGGGACAATTAATATTTGCTTCTGTAGTGAGCTTGGGAATCCAGTATTAAAATTTTGCAGAGGCTGCTGCAACGTATCATGCTATTCTCTTGGTTATCACTAAAAGTGTTAAAACAGGCCCAAAATATAACAGCAGCAATAAATAAATAAAAAACAGGGTAAAACAGGGCATAAAAATAATAAGCAACAGCTGAAGATATAGCAGTCTAACTTGTATTCCAAACAATCCAACAATTTACAACTGTAGTACTGTATGCAATGAACAGCTTCATATTTATAGTGGAGCTTGGAAACTTCTAGTAATCTAGAGAATTCTAAAATCTGGAATGTTCTTTTTTACAACAGTTCTTAGAATGTTCTTTTTTAGAACAACTCCAGGAATGTTCTAGCTTATAGAAGACTCTAGAAGCATTCTACCATTTTCTAGACAATCTTAATTCCTAACATCCCCCCTTAAGATTGGATAGAATGTTACAAAAAAGATACAAAGGAGAGGGGAACATTATAACACTATCCCCCCTTAATGTTCACCTTTCGAATCCAAATTGCTTCCTTTCCTAAGTTTTTTGTTGCTCTATATTCTGCTCCACAAGAAGACAATGATGTAGTAATTTTCTTTTTGCTGCTCCATGTAATTGGTCTTGACCCAATATGAAAATCATAGGTTCCAATAGATTTTTGGTCATTTATATCACCACCATATTCTTCTTTCATAAGTTGCTCCCATTTTTTTTTTCCCTCTAGTTTGCTCATATGAAATTGGATCATCAATCTGTAATACTTTGGCCATAAAAGCACTACCATTCCTTCCTTGAAGTTTTGATCCTTGTTCATATATCTTTTCAATGCTCCTTGTCTTTTGTCTAGCTGAAAAGTCTTCTTCTTCATTGTCACTACCTGTAGAAAATGGCTGGTCAAAAATATTAGTTGTTTCATTTTCAATGATATTTTCATCATTTGTAGAAGTGCACAACTCATCCTCATCAACATTTCTTTGGAAAAAATCTGAAAAGTTGGAAGCATTTGCTGTTGTAGAATTAGAAGTGGGTATAAGTTGTGATTCTTCATCAAACTTTATATCTCTACTAACAAAGACCTTGTTTGTTGTCAAATCATATAACCTGTAAGCCTTTAAATCTTCATTATAACCCATAAACAAACACTTATGACCTTTTGGTTCTAATTTTTTTTTCTTTTCATCAGGAATGTGTGCCCAAGCAAGACATCCAAACACCTTAAAATACCCAACATGAGGCTTTTTTCCACTCCATGCTTCTTCAGGAGTAACATATTTGAGGGAATTAGTAGGAATTCTATTCAAAATATGTGCAGCACAAGAAACAGCCAAACCCCAAAATTTATTATCCAAACTTTTAAAATGCAATATACAACGAGCCATCTCTAAAAGAGATATATTCATTCGTTCATCCACCCCATTTTGTTGAGGAGTATAAAGAACTGTTCTTTGCACCTTAATACCATAATTTTCACAAAATGACTCAAATTCATAATTGTAATATTCACCCCCATTATCCATCCTTAAGCATTTAATTCTTTTCCCACTTTGATTTTCAACTAGTGCCTTAAATTTCTGAAAAACTTCAAATACTTCATTTTTCTTTTCAAGAAAATAAACCCATACTCTCCTGCTATAATCATCAATAAAAGTGAGAAGGTACCTGGCACTTGAGAGTGAAGTATAACCTGGTTTACATAAGTCACTATGAATGAGTTGTAGTGGATGATTAGCTCTCCATGCTTTATCTGAATCAAAAGGTTCTTGGTGATGTTTCCCTAACACACATCTTTCACAAACACCTTCAGAAGCTGAAACCTTTGATAATCCTCTAACCATATCCATTATAACCATATCTTGTAATTTTCTATAATTTATATGTCCAAGTTTAGCATGCCAAAGTCTTGACATATAATCAGTCTGAGCAATAAAAGCATGAGAGAGTGTGTATTTATCATAAACAAACCCCACAAATTTAAATAGACTCTCTTCATGATCAACTCTACCAATAGAAATTATATTGCTTGGATCTTTTTTATTTCTAACAATAACTTGATCAGCATTGACAACAAACTCATATCCAGCTTGAACAATTTTATATACTGAAATAAGATTTACCCCTAATCCTTTTACCAATAAAACATTTTTCAAAGTCCCTTTTGTCACATTAATAGTTCCCGTTCCTAAAACTGGAAGCTTCATTTTATTACCAATAGTTATTTTTTGATCTGAATTCATTTCTTCATTAAAATCAACAAATAAAGATCTATCTCCAGTCATGTGATAAGATGCTCCTGAATCTAGAATCCATTCTTTATTAAAATCTGAAGCAAAATAACTCCCTTTAACAGTGGATTTACCTTTTCCTTGTTTTTGAACGGACACAGCCAGAAAGCTATTTTTATCCATTTTTCCATCATTAAACCTTTCTTGCTTGGGCTTATATTGTTGTCTTTCATTGTCCCTCTTCTTCAAACAAAATTTCTCCATGTGATTCTCACCCCCACAATACTTGCAAATAATGGTCTTTCTTCCAGCTTGCTTTTCTACACCATTATTTCTAGAAAAATGGTTAGAACCTTCCTTATTTTGAAATTTATTATTTCCTTTCCAATTCTTATTTCCATCATTTCTAAAAAAATTGCTTTTGGCTGTATATGCATGATTCTTCTTAATGTCCTTCTTTAATAAGCTGAACTTCTTCATCTAAGACAAACTTACAAAATTGATCAAAAGTTTGTTGGGGGGTATTGGGATTTAACTGAAGAACCCTTTTCCTCGATTCCTTAAATACCTTATATGGCTGGGGAAGCTTACTTTCAACCATTGCAATCAACTGAAAATCCTTTTTTGCATATTCAGCACCTATTTTTTTTAGCTGAGCATTTAAAAAAATAACTTCATTGAAGTAATCAGACATTTTTTCAAAATCAAATAGATCTAAATTCATCAATTTTTCTTCTATACTAAATATGCTAGCAATGTCTGCATCTTTATAATCTTTTTCTAAATTCTCCCACAGCTCTATTGGATTATCAACATCAAAAAATCTTCTATTTAGATTGGGGCTCAAAGCTTTACCAATAATACCTCTAGCTTGCTCCAACTTACTTTTCCACAACTCCTTTTCTCTATCATTTTGGGGTTCTCCAATTTCTTTATTCACTATCCTCCATAGAGCTTTTTCTCTCAAAGCATTCTTGACTGCAATCTTCCAATCTGCAAAACCACTTCCATCAAAGATAGGAAAAACTTCATTTGAAGAACCCATGTTAGCAAAAAAAATCAGCCTTCAAACAAATCTAGCAATACTCCAACAATATAACAGCCCTACAACCAAATATCATTCCAATAATATATCAGCCCTGTAAACAAACCACTTTCAGCAATATATTTTCCTGCAGCATATCCCTCTAGCAATATTTTTAGTTGAACCTCTAGATGAATCTCCAGCTGAATCTAGCCAAATCTAGCTCTCATACCATGTTAAAACAGACCCAAAATATAACAGCAGTAATAAATAAATAAAAAACAGGGCAAAACAGGGCATAAAAATAATAAGCAATAGCTGAAGATATAACAGTCTAACTTGTATTCCAAACAATCCAACAATTTACAACTGCAGTACTGTTTGCAATGAACAGCTTCATATTTATAGTGAAGCTTGGAAACTTCTAGTAATCTAGAGAATTCTAAGATCTAGAATGTTCTTTTTTACAACAGTTCTTAGAATGTTCTTTTTTAGAACAACTCCAGGAATGTTCTAGCTTATAGAAGACTCTAGAAGCATTCTACCATTTTCTAGACAATCTTAATTCCTAACAAAAAGAATTGGAAAGATTATCATTGAGGGGGACTCTAAATATATCATTGGAATTCTCAATTCTAAGACTAAACCTAGTTGAAATTACGAAGACATCATTTCAGAGGCTATATCCACCATCAACAGATTTGAGGAATGTAAAATCCAACATATGCTTAGAGAACGGAATGAGTTGGCTGATCTCCTTGTCAACATGGACCACAAAGTTGATACTCTAATGATTTGGAATGATATTTCCTCCCTACTAGACCATATTAAAAATCAAATAAAAAATGAGGCACAAACTAATAATCCTCACCTTGTCGGATGAGGTATTTGGAAATTTCATCGACACGATGGCATTTACTCCTCACAAAATAGCTCATAATGGAAAATAATGTTGGGATATTACATCTTTCTTCGAGATAATTCGTGTTAAGAAGAGGGCTCTGTGGATTTTTCTTGTGAACAAGAAGACTGGCTAGTGGTTAAGTTTACATTTCGCCCCTATCTGCCTTCATACTACAAGTATTTCCTACCTAACCACCATGGGAGGAGACCTCTTACAGATTGAGCCAAAAGATTGTGAAAGTAGAAAGAATGATAAAGAGGTCTAGGTCGTTCTTGAGAGAGAAAACCTCTCTCAATACATAGAAGTGATTAATGGGTATGATATTCTCATTTCTGCGGAATTTTCCAACTCATAGAAAGATGGAACTATATATGTGAGAGGCATTCCCTTCCTTGTCTCCATGGAAATTATTTTTTTAAGCATCTGGGCTTCCTTTGGAGGGGGTGCACATTCCAAATAAGGTGAAAGTAAACTACCAAGAGATTATGAATAGATTCCTAAAAAGAGGAGAAAATATTAGCCAACTATCGAACGGTTTCAATAGAGACGATCTACCTGACATCTAGAAGAGTGTTGCAGAGTTCCTAATGAGGTCCATTGCTATCGAAATCCAGTACAAGAGTTTCTAGTCTTACCTATTTCCCATGCTAAATCAATTTAGACACAATATAAGAATGACCTTTGTTTTTGGTTGCATTTGTCTCTTGTTGAGTTTGTTCAAATGGAAAGGCCATTTCCTTACATCAAGGGCTCATTTAATTACTCTACCACTATAATATGGCCCTCACTTTGATCCCTACATCTTGGCCGAGGGATTATAACCCATCTTTAGTCACGATAAAGAAGGATAGATAGATATAACAGAGACTCATTCCATTTAGGAGTCTCTGTTATATTTATTGCAGTTGTTGGTTTTCTTCTTTTTGTTATAGTGGACTTTTTTGCTTTAGTTTCACTATTGGCGAGACTCATTCCATTTTCCTTAATGGTTGTTATGTAATGATTCCAATCCCTTTCTCAAGTTTATCATAATCAGAATATGTATCTAAAGCTATATTAGAATGATATCAATGGGTGGCATATGCATGTCCTCATGTATGGAACACTTGTTTAGCTATTTATTGTATTGATAGTATTATTTTATGAATTTAATAAATAAATTTTTAAAAAAATTGTTTAAACATTAAGTTATTAGGGGTTAACCCTTATAACATTTATATATTTTTATAATATAATATTATAAAACCTTACATAGTATATGTTTTATTAAGCATATCCCATTTAAATTTATGAGTGGTTGATTTGAATAGGTGTGACTAATACCCCTTACCATATTTTTCTACCCTTTCTCTTATATTTAAGGAGGTTCCCTCTCATTTGAGAGTGTGTGAATTTGGATATTTTGTAGTGAACTATATCACTATGCACAAAATGTATTATTGGTCATGTCAAAGTATGTGGAGAAGTGTCCTCAAGTTCAGTTTGTTTTTAATAGACTATTTTTGTAAGTGTTTTAATAAAATGATACTTTATGGGATTTTTTACCCAAAAGGGTTTTCCCCATGTATATCCTATGTAATGTGTAATATTAACATGGTATGGGAGCCAATTAGGCTATGCTAGTCATTTATTATGTGTGAATTAAATTTATTTACTTATTTTCCTAAATTACTTGTATCATCATGTTTGGACTAAGTTAGTGACAATATTCTTTCAAGATTTGTGAAATGTGCATATTCATTTGAAGAAAGATTTGAATGGATTTTCACCTTCTTATTAGATTGTGCTAGTCATTTACTATATGTAAATTAAATTTATTCTTATTTTTGTAAACTAAACTTGTATTATCATGTTTGGACTAGGTTAATGACAATATTTTTTCAAGATTTATGAAAAATGTAGATTCATTTGAAGAAAGCTTGGAATGCATTTTGACCTTCTTAAATAGTTAGATGATATTATGTAACCATGATTCATTCTAAAAAGGTTAGATATTGAATTTTAGATAATTTTAAGTGTATATACATAATTTGGTAATGTATGATGTTTACTTTTGTGTATTATATTTCATAATATAGTTTATTCAAAATTATTCTATTATGATAGAATTTTATATCATAAGCAAATAAAAACCTTTCAAGAATATGGATTTCTTTATGGTCTAAAATGAATTACAATTTTTTATATAAATAATATAATATTTCATGATATTTTATAAATATGTTCTATTGTAGAAGTTGCATTATACATATTATACAATCTTCATTTCTAAATTTAATGAATGTGATTCTCTACTATATTATTGTTTTTATATAAATAATATAATATT
This sequence comes from Sequoia sempervirens, assembly GCA_007258455.2. Taxonomy (NCBI): domain Eukaryota; kingdom Viridiplantae; phylum Streptophyta; class Pinopsida; order Cupressales; family Cupressaceae; genus Sequoia; species Sequoia sempervirens. Next base: position 212,717,460 of record VDFB02047230.1, read on the forward strand.
TCATGATATTTTATAAATATGTTATATTGTAGAAGTTGCATTGTACATATTATACAATCTTCATTTCTAAATTTAATAAATGTGATTCTCTTCTATGTTATTGTTCAAATAGATTGTCATACACGATAAATATTGATGTCATACCTATCACACTTGAAACTCACTTATAAAAGTCTATGTTGGACATTGGAAAAGCCTCACCATTTCATCACCAAAAGGTGCAAAGTTTAATTAATACAATGGCAAGTCACACAAGTTCTTTTATCTAGTCAATATTTTATTGACTTTCTCAATCCTTACCTAGTATAGCATTCTCCAATACAGATACTGCATCACCCTTGTGAATGTAGTTTTGTGTTGCTTTTTGGTAGTGCTAGAATAGAAGTTAGTGGTACCTTACTTGATTGCTCCTTGAGACACCATTTAAATGGCCACTTCCTCTTGCATAGCTTGCTAGCTTTGACTGCTTTTTGACTTTAAATTAAACAAAACACTAAACAACACTTTGATACACCATTTAAATATATATGAATTATTGGCACCTCATCATTCTAACTGTGGTACACATGTTCATATTTTCTTGGTGCCTTTTTTCATATTTTCATCATGCTAAAATTATAAATGGTGTACCTTTGTTTCCATGTCCTTCTATTCTTTATGGACAGTCATTCCTAATTTCTCCTACTACTTTTGATGCTATACTTGGAACCCATTTGAGCCACATCAAGCTATATATTATTCAGTGTCATTATATTGTATATAAGTGACAATATACTTGGAACCCATTTGAGCCACATCAAGCTATATATTATTTAGTGTCATTATATTTTATATGAGTGAAAATATACTTGCAACCCATTTGAGCCACATCAAGCTATATATTATTCGCTGACATTATATTGTATATGAGTGAAATATTTCATTATGTGTCCAATACTCACCTAGTGTATAAGCAAGTCTATAGTGTAAATTCACATGACCACTGATGGTGTGGCACACCCTCTGGTACCATAGGGATAGGGGGAGACTAGACCTCATGGCCTCTTCCCTACAAAAAGATGCTTTAGCCAATCGAGTTAAGCCCCCTATCCATTATCATGTCTTGATTAGTCAAATGTTGATGACAAGATATATTTGGCAAGATTTCTAAATTTTTATTATGTTGGAAGCCTTGCAACTATAGTGTTAATCCATTCAACTTTTTATTACACATTTTCAGCCTGGTCCCCCCTACCATAATGTATGATGCTTCATCATGGAGGGTTTTATTAAAAAAAAAATATTTTTCTCAATTAGTTGAAGAAAAATTAAAAATGTACAACCAATGGTTTCTTAAATATATTACTATTAATAATGCAATCTTTCATTTCTCATGGATATAAAAGCAATATTCTTAAAAATGTTAATACATCCAACACATCGAATATCTATTATTATAATATGTTTCCATTTCCTATTATAGACATGAATCTCATGATTGACTTAGAGGTGATGATATGCATCCACAACCCATCATAAGGTAGTTTTATAACCTCCAAATAAGATGATTTTATGTTTTGTATTATCATGTATTGTCCTCAATGTGAAAATATCAATGGATTATAAAGGAATAATAGAATCCTTGAAGTATAAGCTTTATCAAATATAATGGTCATTCTATTGTTGAAGTTCGCTCTTGCACGTATGAACTAATATATTAAATAATGTAATTTATGAAGGCAATTGATGCTTTGACACACTTTGACTAATGATATTGTTTATTCATATCATTTTAAATTAATCTTCATAAATTTTGTGCTACAAAAGGCACCTTTATGTGAAACAAAGACACCACTTCATAGTCTAGGATCTAAAAACACTTTCTACATCACAAAAACTCATGAAAATTTTATCAAAAAATCTTTAAAAAGGAATGCAGGTTCTATCAGGCATGTCAAAATGAAAAGGATGAAATGATTGAAGGTAAAAAAAATTAAAGATAAAGAAATACAAAGCACAATACCTTCACCTAGAATCTTTGCTTCTCTCCTTGATGAGCAGAAATGGAGTGCACTCTTATTCCATTTTATTTGCTTTTTGATATGTTGATATGTGGGTTGCTCAATGATCTAGTATAGCCTTAGTATTATTGCAAGATAAGAGATCAAAATGACAACATGTAGGTATGACAACTTGATGCTCAAGACTCGGATGTTGAAGGATGAGAGCCTCTAGATATAGAGTCTTGAAGAGGAAAAATCAATGGCTATGAATGATTGATTGTGTATGGGTAATATTGAATGAGGATTAGAGTTTGGATAAAAAATACAATCATGTGACACATGGCAGATGAAGAATGGGATTTAAGTTTAAGATTGGAATAAAGACACAAATCTTTATGACAATGACTAGGATTAAGAGGTTAAATGAGATGAGTGAATAAGATGAAAAGTTAGTTTGGCTTTTGGTTAAATGCCAGGTTCAATGAATCTAGACAAGGAGTTAGTTAAACATGTGAAGGGGACATTTGTTATATGAGGTAAAAATTAGATTATGATTCACGTGAACAAGACTAAAGGGTTTAGGATTAAATGGACAAGGATATATGATAAAGTGAAATTAATTAAATAAATATAATATTTATTTAATTAAAGAATAAAAATAAAAATGAGAAAGGATGAGAATAATTAAATAAATAATAAATATTTATTGAATTAATAGAATAAAAATAAAATTAAGTATAATTGATAATATTATATTTTAGATGTTTACACATATATTATATTTTTAATATATAAATATAAATATATAACATTTTTCATCATAATTTAAATATTTATTAATACATTTACTTAATTACTATAATTATTATTTTTAATATATTATTTATTAATATAATATTTAAACCTTTAAAAGAAGTTGCCTGTTTCTAATGAATAGAGTGCAATTTTTATATTACTCAAATAGTTAATCGATCCCTCATAACTAATAACTACTCTATCAAAGCCCAAAACACTAATTCGAAGGAAGAAGAGGATTGAATACTTTTCATAAATAGTGAAAATTAGAGTTAAATGCATTTTACACTCAAACTTATTATTATAAATTATAAAGCTTGGGGAAGAATACAAAACGTATCCTAACAAAAACATGACATACAACTTACAATTGAAGTAAAATGCATTCAAAAAGCATGTCTTCATGAGCATTCAAAAAGCATGACTTACAACACCAACAGACTCTATATATTGCATTTCTTTTCAGCTAAGATATGATAATTGTGAATAGTGTTGCTGAATTGGAGTGTTTGTTAAAGGTGATATTGGGAAAATGAATAGTAAGAGAGTAAAAATAGTCATATTGAAAAATGAATGTTTTTAAATGTTATGGTATAGTTGGTATTTACAATAAAGCTTACAAGGAGGAGTTTTCCTGTTGGAAGTCTACTTTTGCTCCTCTCGTTAAGAATTAAACTGAGGTTAGTGCGGATGCTTTTGTGTTAAACAAACAATATGTTTTTTTAATTTTTTGTTTTCATATAGCTGTACAAAGTCACTTATTACTTTAAATTGAAGAAAAAGTGACATAAAAATTATAGAAAATATTATGAAGCTTTAAGTTAAGAGTCAGGACCACAGTTTATCATTAAGAATTCACTTTCTTAAAAATAATTTTTTAAATTATTAAAAATTTTAAAAGGGAATTTTTTATATTTTTATACATTCCACTGTAAAGTATGTTCTCCTTTTTCACAAATTACAGCAACAACAACAGGTCATCACTTTTGCAGTTATATATAAAAATTAAGGTAGGACTTTTGAAAAAGCAAGAAAACAGTTCAATAAAATTCAATCAATGCTAAGAAAGTTCAATACAGAGGTTCACAATGATGAAGAAGATTTAGAGATAAAAGGGTAATTTGTTTTGCATAGTGAAGTTGATCCTAAGGAATTGGACATTGAGGTTTGGATCCCGTAGGGTATGTAGGAGTCTAATTAGTGACAACAAGAAACCAGATTTACATGTAGAGCCTATGAATTGTTCTTTTGGTTGAGCTTGGATCTTCTTTTAAAAAAGGTAGGGTTGTTCTTCATACAGATCAGGCTTTGGTTCCAATTAAAAGTCTTTTAGAGAGGTCTGGATTCAAACCTCCATGATTTTAATGGTTTTTTCTATTCATTTGATGTCATTTTGTTGTTTCATCATTTGTTTCTGATGAGGTCTTTTTTGTGTTAAGATCTATTTTTTCATAGGTTTTTGTCTCATATTTTTTATGTTTTATCTTGATGTACAAATTTTCTGAATCCTTTCAAAACCCTCTTCTAGTTTATAACTCCATCCAAAAATGTTTATCTAACAAAAAAATCATGAAAAAATATTATTAAAAAACAAGTAACACAAATACTACAAAATAATAACAAACATTCAACACCACTACCAAACAAAATGAACACAATAGACACCTAACATACAACCCATAACAAATTTTTAATTTCGTTGTAGATGCATTCTGTTATTCCTTACATATTCCTCACGCTATTTTATAGTGTGGATCTAAGTTGTGATCATTTGGAGAAACAAAATTATAATGCATGCTTGCATATTTTACATCGAACATACTAATCTTTCAATATAACATTGCTATTTTTTTATGGACTCTTTCAGAATTCAAGAGATTACTTGGCTTGCATTTAATCCTTCCGTTTGAGCATATGAAACTGATATGTGAATTTCGTGTTTAGGTATAACAGTTGTTGTTACCTTCTTTGATTCAGTAATTTCTCCACAGTTACAAAGTTTATCAATGTTTATCAGTAAGTAATAATCTGTGAATCTTTTTCTAAGATATGTTGTTTTTCATATAGTTTTTAAGATCTTAAAGATAATATATGTGTTGCAGTGCATTCAAGGCTTGCCAGAATGTGTTTTGCTAAAAGCTTTTAGGAAGGTACTCTGTTCAGCAAGTTCATATTTTCCATATTCCTTTTTCAGCACACTCATGAATATGTTATTAATTTATTCAGCTTTGAGTTTATTTTGGGATCATCCCAAATTAATATTTAAAATGTCGAGTGCTGCTCCAGTTATCTGTTATCTGTTATAATAATATTTTTATATTTGTGCCAGTTCAAGTGATATGATCAATTGGTAAGCCAACGGCTGTATCTCTATTGTACTATAGAGAAAAATACAGCATTTTCCACTTTGGCAATGTCAACTATAGATAATTCAGGCTTAGGCCTTGTCTAATAAGGCAAACTTAATTGGCTTTGTAGAAAATTCCATTGGCAAACTAGATATTTCAGGCTAAAAGGTTGTAATGCTCGATATTTCATGTAATATATTCTCCATCTCCAAATTTATCAATCTAATAATCCACATCTTAATGTTGCTGGACTACTCATAATATGGATATATGCTATTGATGGATATATGCTATTGATGTTTCACATTGTCATGAATTTTGGAGTTACCGTGTTTGGTGCCGCTTCTTACATTATATCCCAAAGAATCAAAACATCTTACGTTTTAAGATGCATGAAACTTAGCATATATGGTTTCATTGAACATTCTATGGGTTCTAACTTATTGAAAACGGATACCGAACTTAAACATTAATAACAATTTTAAATCTATTATTCTGATTTTAATTTCTTAGATGCCATTATTAATAGTCATTATAGAAGAATATCTATTCTCAATGGTATCTGATTTTTCTTTAGTAAATATATTATCAATAAATTTGTTTCTTTAAGATCAAATGTTTTCATTAGAAAATGAATCACACCTAAATAAAAAATGGATCAATCAACAAAGGGGTTAGTAGTATTGGAGATCTTAGATGAATCAATCAACAAAAGGGTTAGTAGTATTGGAGATCTTAGATTTGAGTTCATAAAAAGTTTGACATGATATCAGAGCCTAGATTAGCAAAGCTAGGCTAAGCTAGGATCCCAAAGCACCTATAGCATGGTTCAAGGAGGGGTGTTGGAAAATGAGTCACATTCAAACTAAAGATGGACCACTCACTAAAAGGGTTTGTAACTCAATGTAGAACACCCAACAACAAATGGGAGGTCCCAGATTTGACTATAACTGATCTATTAAAAATTTAACAGCTTCAAAATTAAAAATTTAATATAATTTTAATAATAAATTTTATATTATATGCTTTCTTCTGCACTAAATTTTTATATACTTCTAAGGTTACCATGTGCTTCTTGTGTCTTGGTCTATAGTATAGATCAAATGTTCTTTATTTCTGATGCAATGAGGAATAGATTCATTATATTCACAATTCAACAAAGATGGCCATCCAACCTCTTGATCGAATTCAGTAAGGCATTGTACATAGTAATCTCAAGCCAAGTGCACTCATAACCTTAGCTTAATATCAACTAAAGAATACTTGTTTCTATTTGATGGGCAGGGGTGATTAGAATCCTGCCACAAACACTTTAAGAATTCAAATAAATATGGAACTTTTGGAAATATGGAAGACAAGTGTGAGCGGTAATATACTGATGATATTCAAGGATAAATGTGTTCTTTCAAAAGGAATGGATCTAGGAAAAATGTACCTATAAATACATTTTTGTTTATTGCACAAATATGTATCTAGATAAGGGGAACCCAGAAAAGGCGAGTGAAGGTGGTATTAGGAGGGATAACAGCGGACAATTTATATTTTCTTCTGCACTGAACTTGGGAGTCTAGTCTTCAAATTTTGAAGAGGGTGGGACAACATATCATGATATTCTCTTGGTTATCACTGAAGGAATCAGAAAGATTATCATTGAGGGGGATTCTAAAAATATCATTGGAATGCTCAAGTCCAAGACTAAACCTAGTTGGAATTGCAAAGACACCATTGCAGATGCTACATCCACCATCAACAACTTCAGGAAATGTAAAATCTGACATGTGTTTAGAGAGAGGAATGAGTTGGCTAATATCCTTGCCAACTTAGGCCACAAAGTTGATACTCTAATGATTTGGAATGATATTTCCTCCCTACCGGACCATATTAAAAATTAAGTAAAAAATGAGGCACGAACTAATAATCCTGCCATTTCCAGATGAGGTACTTGGAAATTTCATGGACACGATGGCATTTACTCCTCACAAAATGGCCTATAATGGAAAATTAGGTTAGGATATTACATCTTCCTTCGAGATAATTTGTAGTAAGAAGATGACTCTCTGGATTTTTCTTGTGAACAAGAAGACTGACTACTGGTTAAGTTTATATTTCGCCCTTATCTGCCTTCATACTACAAGTATTTCCTACCTAACCATCATGGGAGGGGATCTCTTACAAATTGAGCCAAAAGATTGTGAAAGTATAAAGAATGATAAAGAGGTCTACGCTGTTCTTGACAGAGAAAACCTCTCTCAATACATAGAAGCGATTAATGTGTATGACATTCTCATCTCTGCAGATTTTCCAACTCATGGAATTATGGAACTATATATGTGAGAGGCATTCCTTTCCATGTCTCCATGTAAATTCCATGTAAATTATTTCTATAGCAACGGGGCTTCCTCTGGATGGGCTGCACATTCCAAAGGAGGTGAAAGTAAACTAACAAGAGGTCATGAATAGATTCCTTTAAAATTGGAGAAAATGTTAACAGACTATAGAATGGTTTCAATAGAGATGATCTATCTAACATCTAGAAGAGGGTTGCAGAATTCCTAATTGGTAGACTTGCCGTTGCACCAAAAGATCGACCTGTCAATGCCCGATACAAGCTTTGGTTAACCCAAGCGTTAGTGCTACGAGGAAGACCAAGGGTCACACCTTGCAACAATCCCCCCCAGCACAAGTGTGGGGTTTGAACCTGTGACCAGCTCTGATACCAATTGTTGGACTTGTCGTTGCAGCAAAAGATCGACCTATCAATGCCTGATACAAACTTTGGTTAAGAACCACAGGAGGCGGTTAGACCATATCACAAACCCAAGCGTTAGTTTTGCAAGGAAGACCAAGGGTCACACCTTGCAACACTAATGACATACGTTACTCTTGAAATCCAAAAGATTGACCTGTCAATGCCTGATACAAGTTTTGGTTCAGAACCACAGGAGGCGATTAGACCATGTCACAAACCCAAGCGTTAGTGCTACAAGGAAGACCAAGGGTCACACCTTGCAACAATCCCCCCCAGCACAAGCGCAGAGTTTGAACCTGCAATCAGCTCTAATACCAATTGTTGGACTTGTCGTTGCACCAAAAGTTCAACCTATCAATGCCCAATACAAGCTTCGGTTAAGAACCACAAGAGGTGGTTAGACCATGTCACAAACCCAAATGTTAGTGCTGCAAGGAAGACCAAGGGTCACACCTTGCAACACTAATGACGTACGTTACTCTCGAAATCCAATGTACGAGTTTCTATTCTTGCCTACTAGCTATGCTAAACCATTTCAGACACAATATAACAATAACCTTTGTATTTTTGGTTGCATTTGTTTCTTGTTGAGTTTCTTCAAAGGTCCTTCTAAATGGAAAGGTCGTTTCCCTACATCAAGGACTCATTTAATTCTTCTACCACTATAATCTGGCCCTCACTTTGATCCCTACTCCTTGACCAAAGGTTTATAACCCATCTTTACATCTTTAGTTAGGATGGAGGAGGGACTAGCCCCTAGAAAGAAAAAATCTAGCATGTCCAACTCCACCACTAAGCTGCAAGGGTCTCCCTTGCTGAGCCCCCCCAATTCTCTCTTGGTAGACCCCTCACCATCTAATACTAGGCCCAAAAAGTCATATTTTAAAAACATCAGATTGTTATCTACATCTGCTCATTTGAGGAAAACACTTCTCTACCTAGCTCTCCCAAAAATGATTCAGGGTAGTAGGGCCCCCTATGTCAATTACAACCCTCCTCCCTCCTACAACTCTCCCCCTATGGACTCCCCCATGGAGGAAGGGACCCTTATTGATTTTTCCTCCCATTGATATTCTTAGCCCTCCAAAGTCTTTAATCCTACCATCTTAGAGATTCTCTTAAGCCAAAACCCATAGAGGCCCACTTCTATTGGGAGATTCTAGGAGAGAAGGTGAATAACCTATGCAAGGATATCAATATTCAAAATGATATCTTAAAATGGCAACTTGCCCAATGCCATGTTTCCAAGATAACGATTTATAAATTGGAATCCTCTCTGGCTAAATCTCTAGAATAGCAAGATGAGGAGATTAAGGAAAATGTTTGGGACTATGTTAAAGAGCGGCAGAATTTTTTTTAAAATGGGAACAATTGCAAAAGGTGGTTGAGTATATTAAGAGTGAGGCTAAGAACTTGAAGAAAGATATGAATTCTCTTAATGAGATATAGGACAACATCCTTTGAAATCTGAAGTAAATTTTTGAGTATTACAAAGACTCTGAAAAATACTACAACTAGCACTTGCAGTCGGGGGAGCTACAAGGAATACGCCGATAGTCTTTTATAATTAGTGGGGGAGCTGCAAGGAATACGCCGATAGTCTTTTATAATTAGCTGCACGTTATTGGGCTGTCTTTGCACATATCATTTGAAAAAAGCAATTGGAACATTCATTTCAAACTTGGATTCTCAAGGGAGGCATGATGCTTCCCTTGATGCTAATGCTAGAAGAGTACTGCACTCTTTACTGATTAGTACAGCCTGCTACAGACCCCAAAACCACTCACTCCAGCACAACTGCAGGCAAACATCAATCTTAGCTCTCATAATCCAGGAGGAAGCAGAGGAAGATTCATAATGCAGGGACCCATTAGCATAATACTGGCTACTACTTCAACTGGAAGATTCTAACTATTTTCTTTGAGCAGCTGAAGCAATGTAGTCAATAATATATCTAAATAACACCGAAGAAGATTTAGCTGCCAAAGGGCAACATCCGTGCTTAAGAATTTTTTATTTCACTGTTAGATATAATAACATGTATTTGGATACCACTGTATAGTGTTTTTAATTTGGAGACCCTTTTCCAAAGAAATTACAAGATTAATTTATGTTTTTTTTCTTTCAAACCAAATACCATAGTTTATAGTTATTTTGAACTTGTGACTTTAGAAAATGTGGATCAGCTAATATCCCATCTAAGGAGCACCCAATAATACACTAAGTTCAGTAGGGAAATCCCTCTTGCTGGGCATGGACATGTGAGAATATTGGGCTTTTATGGTGAACAAGGCTGGGGTGACTCCTGTTGCAATTACTGGTAATTCCCACATTGTTGTGCTTTCCTTGCTTTCCACAACATGTGCATTCTTCCCACTAGAGAATTCCTCTTTATCCTAAACAATCATGGGTTAGCTTTTGAAATATGAATCTCACAAACTCAAAATAAATAATCAAAATAATTAAACCTTAAAGATGTTGCCCATGGGTTGCTCTATCTCTAAGCTACTTGAATTTGATTATCAATTTCTTTCTTGGGATGTCAAATGCTCTGTTTCCTCCAATAGTGACTACCTTTGAGTAAAGCTCTGAATTGATTCTTGTTGAATCTTTATCCTAATGAACCATGGCATGATCACAATTTTCCTTGCATTGAAGACTATTAAGAACAATTAGTTGGGAACTTTTCAAACCTATAACAATCATGTCATTGCTCAGGTAACGCTGAATAGTACCTCTTGTCTGTTGTTAAGACTCTGCTCAGGATTTCCTACCAGGACTATTTTGTGATTTTTTATTTTCTTCTTCATTTATTTTTGTATTTGCAATTGCAGGGATTAGCAATGCAACGTTGTTAAGCAACAACATCTGGGAAAAGTTTACATTCATATTCAAACAGTTATGAAGTTCTACAGCTGCATTTTACAGCTTGTGCACATAATTATTGGATATACTTATTAATTGGAGTACCAACTGCTCTATTTCTAGAGAAACTCGTTATACTGAATAAATTGAAGATTTGTTAAGCCCATGCTTCTTCTTATCTCTTGATAGAATTAATTAGAAGCATCTTGCAGAATTAGTAGCAAGTAGCTCTAAACCATCAGTTACTCAAAGTCTCAAACAGACCTGAATTTAACAGTAAAACCCCTCATTTCTTGAACAGCCCTGAATTTAATATAACATAATTTACCAAGGCATAAAGAATGCAACTTTGGCAGCTATTGTCCTCTAGCAATCTCATCTTAAAAAAAGAAATTTCCCAAGGATAAAAGACAAGAACAAAACTCCAAAAAGACACTATCTTCTGCATAATTAATTTGGTAGTATAACTTGTCCGACATGTTGATTACAAGACTCTCTAACCACTAAAATCCCTTGAACAGACCTCAATTTAACACTTGACTCCTCTCGTTACTCAAACAGACCTGAATTTAACATTAAAACCCCTCATTTCTTGAACAGACCTTAATTTAATATAAATTCCTTAAACAGTCCTGCTCTACACCAAATCTCAGCAAGATTGATTGAAAACATGCAATTTGTGTTATGCAAAATGTATAAGAATGTACTGTGGCCCATGCTCTGCATTGACTGCTCTTTATAGCTCACTATTAGCTGACAATGACATGAACAGAGACGAGCTGGACTTTCAATTCCTGGGCAATAAAAGCGAACAGCCGTATGCCCTGCAGACCAACAGATATATGTAAAAGGCGCGGTTGGGAGAGACCAGCAGCATATTCTCTGGTTTGATCCAACTCAAGAATTCACACCTATTCCATCCTCTGGAACTTCATGTCTGAAATTCTTACAGAAAAACTATTACAAAACCCTACCCGTCTGAAGCATATTTATAACAAATATCGACCGTCATGAAGCAGGTCCGTAGCAGCTGCACAACAAATCTTGGCGGTGATCAAACAGCTCCAGAGCAGGTTCAGCAACAATGAGGTGGGCTTATAGATAACTGCCGGCAGTGATAAAAATTAGGGTTAAAAACCATTGCTTTTACCCGTCGTCCGTCCTGTTTTCTGGCCAGGGTTAAAAACCATTGCTTTTACCTATCGTCCGTCCTATTTTCTGGCCATTTTTCCCGGCGTGAGACAACTTCCCGGCTGGAAGCTCCCACATAATATAGCCTATCGGCTAAACTACCCTCTAGGTGTTTCAATCGGAGTTCGAGAAAAGAAAAAACAAACAAAAGATGGAAAAGGCTATTGTCTAAGATAATTCTACAATGCCAAAGATTATTAACAAACCATGTAAAAAAATGCAACCAAAGGAAAAACTATTGTTCAATCTGACAATCCTCCAACAAAGGCATGAAGTTGCTTGTTGATCTATAACTAGCCTCTGTTATATCTTGTGGTGTAGCTTGTTTTCTTCTTTTTGTTTTAGCAGCATTTTTCTTTTGTCTCACGATTCAATTTTCCTTCATGGTCGTTATGTAATGGGTCCAAGACCTTTCCTAAGTTTATCTTAATCGAAACATGTATTTAAAGCTATGCCAGAATGATATTAATAGGTGGTATATGCATGTCCTCATCTATGAAACACTTGGTTAATTATTTATTGTATTGATTATATTATTTTATGAATTTCTACTTTAAAGATTCTTTTGTTAGAACATAATGTTATCAGTAGTTAACTCTTATAACATTTATATATTGTTATAATATAAGATTATTTAAAATCTTACATATTATATGTTTTATTAAGCATATCTTATTTATTTATGGTTGCTTTGAATAGGTGTGATTAATACTTCTTATGATAGTTTCCACCATTTTTCTTATATTTAAGGAGGTTCTCTTCCATTTGAGAGTGTATGAATTTGGATATTTATAGTGAATTATATCACTATGCACAAAAGGTATTATTGATCTTGTTGAAGAATGTGGATCAGTATCCCCAAGTTTAGTTTATCTTTAATAGACTACTTTTTATAAGTGTTTCAATAAAATGATGTTTTATGAGTGTTTTTTAGCCAAAAGAGTTTTCTCCATGTATATATTGTGTAATGTGCAATATCCATGCTTGTATGATACTAATTTTATTTATTTTATTATTTTTGTAATGATTAGTATCCTAAGATCTTATTTTTAACATTGTATCAGAGTCAATCAGGTTGTGCTAATCATTTAGTATGTGTAAATTAAATTTATTTACTTATTTTCATAAATTACTTATATCATGTTTAGACTAAGTTAATGACAATATTTTTTCAATATTTGAGAAATGTGCAAATTCATTTGAAGAAAGCCTAGAATGCATTTTCACCTTCTTAAATAGATAGATGACATTATGTAAGCATGATTCATTCTAAAAGGTAAGATATCATTTCAAATGATTTATTTAGTGTATATTCATAATCTGGGAATGTATGATGTTTACTTTTGTGTATTGTATTTTATAATCTAGTTAATGCAAAATGATTATATTATGATAGAATTTTGATATTATAAGTAAATCAAAACTTTTTAAGAATCTTGATTTTTTTATGATCTAAAATGAATTACAAAAATTTCTATATAAACAATATAAAATATTCGAGAACATTTATAAACATGTTCTATTGTAGAAGTTGCACCATACATATTATACAATCCTAATTTATAAATTTAATGAATGTGATTCTCTAATATGTTAATGTTCAAATATATTACCATATAGAATAAGTATTGATTTCATACCTATCACATTTGAAACTCACTTATAAAATTCTATGTTGGACATTGGAAAAGCCGCACCATTTCACCACCAAAAGCTGAAAACCTTAATCAATACAATGGAAATTCATGCTTCTTTTATCTAGTCAATATTGTATTTCCTTTCTTAATCCTTACCTAGTATAGCATTCCCCTATATAGGTATTGCGTCACCCTTGTGAATGCAGGTTTGTGTTGCTTTCTGGTAGTGCTAGAATAGAAGTTAGTGGTACCTTACTTGATTGCTCCTTGCGGCACCATCTCAATGGCCACTTCCACTTGTATAGGTCACTAGCTTTGACTGGTTTTTAACTTTAAATTAAACAAAAACTATATATATACCCTCTCTTCTCAAGAAGATAGAGTAGGCCCAACTAGATTATATATTGCCCTGGCTCGGCTATATGGGCATAGCTTGAATGTGCCCCCCTTAAAATATATAGGGCTCCTCCTCTTCGTATATCGTATATTGTCCGTCTCCATCTCCGTCTCATCTCTCGTCTATCTATTCTATATAATGGAGTTGGGAGTTCTCTAACTGGGGGCCCTATATCTATCTAGTATAGGCCTAGGCCCTAACTGACTCGACCCCCAGATGGAGATAGATCCACCTCTAGTCGGCACCCCCTACCCTCTAGTTACTGATAGGCGATAGGTGATAGATCGAGGAGGGGGAGGGCCGACTAGATCTAGATATATAGCCATGCCCTACCCTATCTATATACACCTAGGCCCTCTCTCCCTATCTAGATATAGGATTAGATTCTAGTAGGGGACCGCCCACCTGCTGCTAATATAGTTCAGAACAGAGAGATGGGAAAAGTTATGAGATTGGAGGGTTGGGGCCCTATCTACATCTCTTTCATTCGTGTAGCTCACACCCCATATAGTTATAGGGCTCCTCAGCCTCCCCTGGGAATAGAGTAAAGGCCCCAACGCCCCTATACATAGATGGCACTTTGCCTATATCTCTCCATGGGAGGTAGCCCTGAACTATCTATTTGGCTATCTGGAGGGCAAAGGAATAGAGTCCAGTCCATGCATTGCCTAAAGAAACTACAGACATCGCCAAGTAGAGATAGATAAATGACCAAAAACCGACCGAAGATAGACTGATAGGTGGAGCTCGAGATAAGATACGACTAGAGTGGAGTTCAGTAGTTATGAATCACTATTCCATCCAAATAGAGTTCAGGCCTATCCCTATTACCTATCGTCCATCAGCCCTCTATATATATATATATATATATACTTTCTTGGCACCTCATCATTTTGATTGTGGTGCACATGTTCATATTTTCTAGGTGCCTTTGTCATATTTTCATCATGCTAAAATTACAAGTGGTGTACATTTATTTCCATGTCCTCCCCTTCTTTGTGGATGGTCACTCCTAATCGCTACTACTACTTTTGATTCTATGCTTGAAACCCATTTGAGCCACATCAAGCTATATATTATTAGGTTTCATTGTATTGTTTATGAGTGGAAATATTTCGTTGTGTGTCTAATACACACATGACATATAAGCAAGTCTATGACATCCTTCTTGATCTCTTATCAATTAACCTTTCTTGTTACATTCATTGTTGTTAAATTTGTATGTCATCATTATTTATTATCATGTCTTGATTAGTCAAATACTAGTACTCAAGGAATGTGACTTGGCTTTATTGATTTTTTTTCTTTTTTCTGAATAGTTGAAAGAAAATTAAAAATGCACAATTCATGGTTTCTTAAATATATTACTATGAATAATATAATATTTCATTTTCCATGGATATAAAAGCAATATTCTTAAAAATGCTAATGCATCCAACACATCAAATAATCATTATTAGAATATGTTGCAATTGTCTATCATAGACACAAATCTCATGATTGACTGAGATGTGATGTTATGCATCCATGACCCATCATAAGGTAGTTTTATAACTTTTAAATAAGATGAATTTATGTTTTGTCTTACATTATCTTTAATGTGAAAATATAAATAGACTATAAAGGAACATTTGAATCCAAGAATAATCTTTATCAAATATAATGGTCATTTCATTGTTGAAATCCTCTCTTTCATGTATGAACTAATATATGATATAATGTAATCCAATGAAGGAAGTGGATGCTTTGACACACTTCAGCGAATGATATTGTTTATTCATATCATTTAAAAGTAATCTCTAAAAAACTATGCTACAAAGGTACCTTTATGTGAAATTGAGGCACCACTTCATAGTCTAGGATCAAAAACAGTTTCTACATCACAAAAAACTCATGAAAATTTTCCCAAAAACAAATTAAAATGGTTGTGGGTTCCATCAGGCATGCCAAAATGAAAAGGGTGAAAAGATTGAAGGTAAACAAAATGGAAGATAAAGCAACACAAAGCACAATACCTTCACTTAGAGTTTTTACTTCTTTCCTTGATAAGCAGAAATGGACTGCACTCTTAATCCTTTTGATTTTCTCTAAATGATATGTTGATATGTGGATTGCTCAATGCTCTAGCATAGTCTTAGTAATATTGCAAGATAAGAGATCAAAATGAAAACATGTAGGTATGATAGCTTGATGAGACTTGGATGCTAAAGGATGAGAGCATCTAGATATAGAGTCATGAAGAGGCAAAAGAAAAGGCTAAGAATGATTGATTGTGTATGGCTAAGGTTGAATTAGGATTAGAGTTTGGATCAAAAATATAGTCATGCGAAAAGTGCCACATGAAGAATGGGATTTAAGTTTAAGATTGGGATAAGGACAAAAATCCTTATGGCAATGATTAGGATTAATAGGTTAAATGAGATAAATGAATAATATGAAAATTTAGTTTGACTTTTGACTAAGTCTCTAGGTTAAATGAATCTAGACAAAGAGTGAGTTAGACATGTGAAAGGGACATTTTCCACATGAGGAAAAATTTAGATTATGATCCACATGAACAAGACTAAAGGTAAGAATTAAATGGACAAGAATATATGATAAAATGGAATTAATTAAATAAATAAAATATTTATTTAATTAATAGATCATAATGACAGGAAAGTAATTAAATAAATCTAGTAAATATTTATTTAATTAAATAAATCTAGTAAATATTTATTTAATTAAATAATTAAAATAAAGATGAGAAAGGTGTAGAAAAACATGGGAGGTTAATTAAAATAAAGATGAGAAAGGTGTGGAAAAACAGGGGAGGAGAAAATAGAAAACAAACAAAAATAGAAACACAAATATTTATATTAATCAAAAACTATTTTACAAAGCTTCAGCTCTTTCATAATCAACTTCATTACAAACTATTGATTTCTTTATAGCTCTTGAGATTTATGCTACTTCATTGCTACATATAGAAACCTAAAAGCACAGTCAAGAGACTTAAGCATATATGAAGGATAGATGACTCAATATGAAATATTATATTTCAAGCTTCCCACAAAATACATGTGAAATTTGTTGATCAAATATGGATAAGCTGGAGCAATTAATATGCAATCTATTCAAAATCCCTTGCCCATATTTGATTACATTTTTTCTCTTTAATATTGGTATTCAGTGAGATCCAAAGCTGATACGGAGAGGATACTGAAAAGACAAGTCAAGTTGGAGCATTTAATGAAGCAAGTGAGATTATATTTCCAACACTTCCCCTTAATCTCAACTGCAGACATTCATTTAAAAAAAATTTGGAGCATACATCTTCATTTCCAACTTTCACATTTTCAGAGCTTCTATTTTCATTTCCAGCTCTAAAATTTCTGGAGCTTCTATCTTCATTTCCAGAGCTTCCATCTTTAGATTTCATACATTGCTTACAAAATGATGCGGCTCTTTCCATGTTCTTTCAACTCTGGTTTTCAACTTTACCTTAGATGATGTCCTCCTATAAAGCAATGGTGCCTTTAATAACTGTGACCTTTTAACAATTGCAATCCCTTCCTTTTGACTTCTTTTGTTGATGTTTCAGCATCAACAATATGATTTTTGTGTCCTACTACACAAAATCTATTCAACTGATTGTTGTCCTTTTTCTATCTCTTTTCTGTATTTTGGAGCTATCTTGTCTCAACAAGATTTCAAGCACAATGCAGCTTTCTTTGTCCTGCGCTGTGTTGCTGCTGCAAATATTCCAAAGCACTAGAGCTTTGCATTCTGTGCGATATCTTCTGCTACTGCAAATTCTTCTTCTCCTTCCTCTTGTGGTTGCAACCAAGTCTTCAGACCTTCTAGAATCCATTTTTTTCATATCAACTCCAAGATTTTTAGATCTTTTCTCAAACATTTTCTTTGTTGATAACTTCAAACCAATTTTCAACTTTTTTTTTTGGATCCCTCAAGCCTTCAAATCTTCAAAAGTTTAATGTAGAAGTACACTCACTATTTGCATAATATGTTACAACACAATGATCAAACCTCTCTTGTTTGAAATCTTTGAAGACATGAATTCTTATACTGGAACAATCTTTTGATCATACTTGTGATCTTCCAACTTGGTCCATAGACCCATCCACAATCCATTCTTATACCTCCTGTCATTGATTCATTCTTCCAATCTTTGTTCAAACACATTTTCTCACAATGATTTTTTAATCCACATATACTGCAAGGATGTAAATTCCAGCACTTATCATTGGTATGACCTTTCCTATGGCAATGTGTACACTCAACACTCTTCATTTTTTAAACGACTTTTACTTGAACTTGTAGCATCATTGCCCTTACGTGTGACATACTTGAAACCTTCATACTTTGGCCTTATTGTTGGCTCAATTGGATTTTTCATTCCTTGTTCATGTTTACTTAATCCTTGTCCTTTATATCCCATTCTTTTCATAATTTTCATACCAACATTGTCATCAAAACAAATAACATTTGCAGTAGAATCAAATTCATAATCATTAACATGTTCATCTTCATATGATTTCATCAAAGTTACACTTGTCATTTGATTGATCAAAACACAAATCATTTGTATCACAAGAAATATCACACACAAAAGGCTTTGTCTTCAAATAATCATTTTCTTGCTACAATTTAATATTTCATCCTTTTGAAAACTATTTTCTTCTAATTTTTTAAGATTTTGTTCTAAACCTTCAAAAAACTTCAACTTGTTTTGTATTTCCTTTTTTTCTTTTTCAGACCATTTCAATTTTTCTTCCAATTCTATATTTTTCCTTTTAATTTCAACCAATTCTATATTTTTCCTTTTAATTTCAACCAATTCTTTACTCAAGGCATCATTTTCACATATGACTTCATATTTCTCTTTTTACTCTTTCTTTTAAATTTGCTATCAATTTTGAATTGTATTTCTTAACATTTAATAATTCTTCTAAAACATCTTCTATAGTCACTAAATTCTCGTTCTCCTTTTTAACTCTTTTTCCTACTTTCCCCATTGTAATAAACAATTTCAACTTGCCTTACTTGATTTTGTTAGAGAGATTTATTTTTGGCAACTCCGCGTGCCTTCAATCTTCTACAGTAACTGTTTTTCCCTGTTCAGCGACCGGCACTGCAACTCTTCCTTTGATCATGAAACTGGTGTTCGTCACAATCTTTCTCTTTGTTGCAGCCTTGTATTAACCCTTCAGCATGGCCTCTTCTTCTTTAACAGTTGCTTCTTGCACTTCAAACTTCACCTCAGAAAAGCTTTCTTTTTACTAGGCTGCGGCCTTTGAAACTATGCACCTCAGATCCGCCTATTTTCCTCTTTTAACAACAATCTTTTCCAAACTCCCAGGCGGCTTCAATGAAAGCACGATCTAACTTTCACTCTTGGTAGCGATGGCTTTACCAACTCCTCTCTGCGATCTCCTTTGTTAGGTCTGTAACTCTTCTTATTTCTTCATAATCTGGTTATAGCTACGGCTAAAATTACTCTCAAGCACCTTCAAAGAACCGCGATCTTCTTTGAAGACTTTAACAGCAGCGATCTGTAGTCTCTTCTGGTGGTAGCTGCGACTCCACCTCCCTAACAGCGGCAGCTTTCACATTTGCTTTAGCGGCTGGGCACAATCTCCTTTAGTGGCATGCGATTTAGCAGCTTCAACATACACAAAAAACTATGATCTGCACTCACTCCCATGGCTACAGTCTTCCTTGACAATGGATTTCTCTGGCAGCGGAAACTAGTGTTTTTTTTAGAGTGATTTGCTTCACCCAAACATCTTCAGAATCGACAGTCTCTTCCTTATTTCCAAATGCTACAGACTCCTTTTCAGCTACGACTTCTCAAACAATTGCTGTTAAAAAACAATGATCTCCTTTGTGACAGCAAGCTTTCGAATCACCTCTTTGTTGGCAATGATCTGATCACAACAAACTGTGGGTTTATCTTGGGCAGGCTTCACTAAAAGCTACGGCTTATACTAGGGCACCTTGTACCACTATGGACACACAACTACAGACTTCAAGCTTCCCTCACACGAACACCTTCTATAACATAAACCAGTCTTGCTCTCCCTGAATTCTTTGTGATCAACGCTGGCTCTGATACCACTTTGTAGAAAAATAGAGGAGGAGAAAATAGTAAACAAACAAAAATAGAAACACATATATCTGTATTGATAAAAAAAACTATTTTATAGAGCTTCGGCTCTTTAATAATCAACACCATTACAAACTACTGATTTCTTTACAGCTCTTGAGAGTTATGCTACTTCATTGTTACATATAGAAACTTAAAAGCACATTCGAGAGACTTAAGCATATATGAAGGACAAATGACTGAACATAAAATATTGTATTTCAAGCTGCCCACAAAACGTGTGAAATCTGCTGATCAAACAGGGACAGACTGGAGCAATTAATATGCAATCTATTCGAAATCCCTTGCCCATATCTGTTTACACTGTCCTAGTGGGATTCAGTGAGATCCAAAGCTGATAGGGATGAAAATAATTAAATAAATATTTTAAAAATAAAAGGATGAGAATAATTAAATAAATATTTTAAAAATAAGATAAAATTAGATATAATTGAATAATATCAAATTTTAGATTTCTACACATATATTATGTTTTTAATATATAAATATAAAAATATAATATTTTTTTGTCACAAAAATATTTAATTATTATCAATTATTATTTTTTACTAAAAGCCAAAACACTAATTCAAAGGAAGGAAATGATTGCCTATTTTCATAAATAGTGAAAATTAGAATTAAATGCATCAAATTGTTAGCATTAACAATTGTTCAGTGTTACACTCAAACCTATTATTATAAATTATAAATTTTGGGGAAGAATACAAAATGTAAAAATAAGAAAAACATGACCTACAACTTACAATTGAAGTAAAATGCATTCAAAAAGCATGACTTCAAGAGCATTCAAAGCATGAACGAGACTCTATATATTGCATTTGTTTTCAGCCCAGATATGATAATTGTGAATAGCGTTGCTGAATTGGAGTGTTTGTTAAAGGTGATATTGGGAAAATGAATGCTAAGACAGTAGAAATAGTCATATTGAAAAATGAATGTTTTTCAATGTTATGGTATAGTTGGTATTGGAAAATAAAGCTTGCAAGAGAGTTTTCCTCCTGAAAGTCTACCTTTGCTCCTCTGGTTAAGAGCTGCAGTATTCTTATGGCTGGTTTATACTGTTAGTTTTTTCCTTGATTTATCATGATCTGCTTTTCCTTGTTTTTACTCGTGAGAAAGTCTAGCTTTGCATCTCTGTCAAAATTAATATGAGCTTAGTGGGGATTTTTTATCAAACAAATAATATGTTTGTTTTATTTTTATGTTTTAATGATTAAAAAGTCAATAGAATTATTGATTGTAAATGTATTAATTTGAATTATAGTCTATTTTTTTTACTTTTTATTAATATGTAAATTATACACTTTTATATTAAAAAAATAATATTTTTTGTTCGTTGTGATACTTCAACTATCCACAAGTAAGTAGAATTATTGATTATAAATGTACAAATCTTAATTATTTAGAAGATGATGGATTTTTAAATAAAAATATTCTGCACTCTTTCTAAATTACAAGATAAAAGTATTTTTATCGAATTGACTTTCATTTATAAGATCTAATTTTATTGACATATTCAATAGCTCCAAACATTATAGATTTTAACAGATGTTATAACAATATAACTAAAACAGTCTTCAACTATAACAACATCAACATTTTTATAAGATTTAAAATTGAAATAAAAAATGAGATTGAAATCATTAAAAATATCAAAGGATTGCAATTTGTATACTCACAACCTAAAATGCAATACAAGGTGGCTATATATTTTTTCCCTAAATAGTTTAGTTGTACAATAAAATATTTTCAAGAGTCAAATGCTAATAAAACAGAGGATTTCAAATCAATTGATAATATCAGCATGAAAATGGCAAAGACTATTCTGCTGAGATTTTTGTTTTAAAACAAAATGACAAAAAATTATGAAGCTTTAAGATATTAGTAAAGACCACAATTTATCATTTAAAATTCACTTTCTTAAAAATAATTTTTTAAATTATTGAAATTTTTTAAAAAGGATTTTTTTTTTTATATTTAAAGGTTAGGTTTTTGAAAGGGTTTGTTTCTTTTTAACAAAGAAAGAAAAACAGTTCAAAAAAATTTAATCAATACTAAGAAAGTTCAATAAAGAGGTTCACAATGATGAAGGAGGTTTAGAGATGAATGGGTACTTTGTTATGCGAAGTGAAGTTGATTGTAAGGAGTTGGACATTGAGGTTGTGGATCCCATAGGGTATGTAGGAGTCTCTAATTAGTGACAAGAAGAAACCAGATTTACCTGTAGAGTCTATGAATAGTCTTTTTGGTTGAGCTTGGATCTTCTTTTAAAAAAGGCAGGATGGTTCTTCATACAGATCAAACTTTTCTTCTAATTAAGAGTCCTTTAGAGAGGTCTGGATTCAAACCTCCATGATTTTAATGGTTCTTTCTATTCATTTGATGTGATTTTGTTGTTTCATCATTTGTTTCTGATGAGGTCTTTTTTGCGTTAAGACCTATTTCTCCATAAGTTTTGTTCTCATTTTTTTTTATGTTTTATCTTGATGTACAAATTTTCTAAATCTTTTCAAAACCCTCTTTTAATTCATAACTCCATCTAAAAACATTTATCTAGTCCAAAAACATAAAAAAATATTAACAAAAAACAAACAATTCACAAAGGCTACAAAATAAATACATTCAGCACCACTTAAAAAAGAGCACAACAAACACCTAACGTACAACCCTTAACAATTTTTTTTGTTTCATTTAAGATGCATTCTCTTATTCCTTACATATTCCTCACACTATTTTATAGTTTGGATCTATGTTGTGATCATCTGGAGAAAAAAAATATTATGTATTCTTGAATATTTTGCATTCGAACATACTACTCTTTCAATGTAACATTGCTATTTTTTCATGGAATTTTTAACTGTGTTTAGGTAGGTTAGAGTTTTTTCCACTCTTTCAGAATTCTAGATATTACTTGGCTTGCATTTGACCCTTCGGTTTGAGCATATCAAACTGATATGTGAATTTCATGTTTAGATATAACCAATTGTTGCAGCACTAGAAGCAGGGAAAGGCTAACAAGGAGACTTTAATGGCTGTAGGTCTTTTCTTGTTCTGCCACTTGCACACAAGTATAAGGTTAGACTTATACCTGCAGATTCTGAGAATTTTTTCATATTTAGGTAGTCATCATTTCTATTTTCTTGTGAACCTGGAAAAATTTATGCCATCAGCCACAGACCAGAGTTTGCAGTATTCATCTTTGGGAGAGCTTTTAAAACTTTGACCTTACCTTCTTTGATTCAATAATATCTCCACAGTTACAATGTTTATCAGCAAGTAATAATCTATGCATCTTTTTCTAAGATATGTAGTTTTTCATAAAAAAATTTAAGATCTTAAAAATATTTGTCTGCCTGCAGTGCATTTAAGGCTTGCCAGAATGTGCTTTACTAATAGCTTTTAGGAAGGTACTCTGTTCAGCAAGTTCATATTTTTCATATTCCTCATTCAGCGCATCATGAACATGTTATTAATTTATTCAGCTTAACAGTTAAAAATATGATTTTATTTTGGGATCATCCCAAACTAATATTTAAAATGTTCAGTGCTACTCCAGTTATCTGTTATGACAATACTTTTCTATTCGTTCCAGTTAAATGATATGAGCAATCCGTAAGCCAACGGGTGTATCCACTGTGGAAACTGTCAACTATAGATATTTCAGGCTTAGGCCTTGTATAATAAGCCAAATTTAATTGGCTTTGTAGAAACTCCATTGGCAGAAATAGACATTTTAGGCTAAAAGCTTGTAATACTTTCAACATTTGTTGATATTTCATGTCATATATTCTCCATCTACAGATTTATCTATCTAATAATCCACATTCTAATGTTGTTGGACTACTCATAATATGGCTATATGTTACCGATGTTTCACAATGTCATGAATATTGAACTTACCATGTTTGGTGATGCTTCCTGCATTATATTCCAAAGAATCAAACATATTACCTTTTAATACGCATGAAACTTAGTATATATGGTTTGATTCAACATTCTAAGGGTAATAACTTTTTGAAAATTAATATCAAACTTAAACATTGATAACAACATCAAATCTATTGCTGTTCTGATTTTAATTACTTAGATGTTATTATTAATAATCATTGTAGAAGAATGTTTAATTTTAAAGATATTTGATTTTGTTGAGTAGATAGATTATTAATAAATTTGTTTATGAGCATCAAATGTTTCTGTTGGAAAATGAACTTCACTTGAATTAAAGATGGACTGATCATAAAAAAAATCAGTAGCATGGGAGGTTCTAGGTTCAAATTCATGAAAAGTTTAACATGATATATTCATCAGTAGAACCAGGTCAAACTAGGATCTCCAAGAACCTATGATTTGGTTCAAGGAGGGGTGTTGGAAAATAAGTCACACGCAAACTAAAGATGGACCAATCATCAAGAAGATCAGTAGCTTAGTTGTAAAACACTCCAACAACAAATAAGAGATCCTAAATTTGACTCTAACTGATCTATGAAAATTTAACAACATTGTTACTAAAATATTTATATTCTTACATTACAAATTGTATGCTTTCTTCTGCACTTCTAAAATTCTCTTGTGCTATCTGTATCTTGGTCTATAGTATATATCTAATGCTCTTTATTTTGTGATGCTCTTTATTTTTTGATGCAATGAGGCATGACTTCATTATATTTACAATTCAACAAAGATGGCCAGCCAGCCTCTTTATCGAATTCTACAAGGCATTGTACATAGTAATCTCAAGCCAATTGCACTCATAACCTTACCTTACTAGCACTTGCACCGGAAAAGGCTGCAAGAGTTATGCCAATTAAAACATAAAATTATATGTGTGAAGGTGATACGTTTTATTTACCAATTTTTTATGAATATAATATTTAAAATAAGGTGTAGGTATAATTTTAATTTAAGGCAGCAATCTCCAATACACAAGTTTTCACGGCCTTGGTCACTAAATCCAGCAAGTGCTATGCCAAAGGAAAAGGGATTGGGATTGATATGATTTAAGTTAGTTGACTAATATAGATCATTCTAGATATTTAAATAAGGTGTAGATCATCACACAGAAGTTTCTTCGCTGTCAATAAAAGGTCACCTGTTTCACCAATACATTTGCCTACAGTTTTTGTGCTTGTGTGTGAGTGAATCACACAGATGTTTCTTCGCTGTCAATAAAAGGTCACCTATTTCACCAATACATTTGCCTACAGTTTTTATGCTTGTGTGTGAGTGAAGCAGCAGAGTTGAAGCAGAGGCAAGATGGAGGATACTATCCTAGGAAAGTACAAACTAAACAGATAAATATAGTTGAATTTCCTCTCAATTCGGAATACTTGGAGGCAGAGTTTTTCCCGTTTAGGGCCTTTGCATATGGCCTAGATCGTTCTGCTCCTGAGCTAGTGAGTAGGGGCCTCCTCCCTCTAGGACTGTTAAAGCTCATATTGACTTTGTTGTACAAGATATCATTGAGCAAGTTGCTTACCAAAAAGTTCATCTCAAGCAATATTATAGTTATCAAGTGTAGGGTAATTCAACAAATTTATCACTTTTGGAGTTGATTCAATGGCATGGGGCTCTCTGCATGGAGGTTTGAGTTAAAAGTTATAAATAACAAAGAATGCAGTAGGCTGTTTATTTTTAGGTTCTTATAAATGGAAGAGGTAAATAACAAAGAATGTAGTAGGCTGTTTATTTTTAGGTTCCTACAAATAGAAGAGGTAGAATCAGAACTGAAAGAGTTATAGTCTAGGTTACCTAAAATCTCTCATCAGGTACTGGGGTAAAATGTAAAACTTTAACTGCTTTTTATAATCTGAAGTTTTTGAAAATATTTAACTAAAAATTTTATAATCTCATAAAATCCATGAATTTTATGAAACAAAGCACACAAAAATAAATGATTTTGACATGCAACTTCCCAAAACCATTCATTAAAATTGTACAATTATTTCATGTTCTCCAAGATACCAATGATAAAAAATGTGACAAACCAAAACCAATCTCCCTTGTAGCTGCCCCTTCAATCTATTAACAATATATGAAAATTAGAGCTAAAATATGTATATTTCATCAAATAGTTAAATAAATAAAAATACATTTACAATAATAAAAGCAAATAAAAATATATTTACAATAATAAAAGCAATGCAAATATAGATTACCTGCTACCCTTTGCAGGGGTAGACATGAGAGTTTCCATCGTGCTTTAAGGTTGATTTACTGGGTTCAAACACAAACATTCTGGCATTGAAGTACAAAGCAGGGCGATCCTTCTCCAACTCAGCAAGCAATGTCACCTTGTTGGGGCACTCGAGTAGTATCCAATCTGATACTGGATCGTGTGACTCCATGTCTTCTCGCAGAAGCAATCCATCATAGCATAGAAATACCCATCTAGCATGTCGAATAGGTTATCAATATTGTCAAAGACTTGAATGTCGGCATCCAGATACACCATTTTGCTGAACTCCTCAAACTGCACAAATCCCAAATGAAGATGTCAAAAACCCACAATCTCAATTTCAATTTTGTTATACTGTAATCAATCAGAAAAAGGAAAAAGAAAATAGAGGAATCGTTTACCTCCCAGATGCATAGTTTGGAGTAATTGAAAACATAATAGGTCATGGTGAATTGGACTTGATTCTTGGAGGACTGATGGAATAGTTGCAATGATACATGTTTATAGGAAATGACACAGTGGCGGTGCCATTAGGATTAGGATAAGATAGGAAATATTTTAGCTATCCGATTAGATTGTTGTAAATTCGATATGATCTGACCACGATTGGAATCTGTAAACCATGTGTTGTTTAAGGACAACCATCCCTTGTTTAAAGATGTGATACAGGTTTCGAGATGAAAGTTCACTCTATATATAGTCTATCGGCTAGTAAATATGAGTTAAATAATACTCTTTCTATCTAATGGGTAGGGATTGTTGGAAAATAATCTCAACTACATTATTAATTGCTCCAGCTTGCAACTGTCTTCTCAGTATCCTCCGTATCAACATCCGTATCTGCAGATAAATCTCAGTATCAATGACAAATCTTGAAGATAGTTTTTGGAAAGATTTTAAAGGAACTCGTATTAACTCCTATGCAGTTTCACACGCTTTTTGGGTGTTTTAAAATATATTATTTTATGTTTGTTGACCCTCCTCTAAAGATGCGTAATCTGCTATATATTGGCTGATATCTATTTTTGTATATACTCCCAAATGGAGTCCAGCTCTGCAGAGCAGTAAGTAAATGAATGGCTGGCTGTATGCTTCTCAAGGAACAGAAGCTCCAGCAACAGTTTGATAATGTAATGAAATGTGTCAATGAGCAGCAGCTCAGTAAGTTCTATAAGGGTGAGGTCTCATGGGGAGGAACTTGCTCAAAAATCTCAGTGGGTGCTGCTGAGAGTTTTTAGGAATTTTTAAAGCTGGCGGTCCCATGAACTTACCAGCACTATCCAGCTTAAACTGTCAAGTTCCAAATTTTAAGGAAGCTAGTGATCCCATGAACTATGGCCCAACTTAAACATTAACCTCCATAATTTAAGGAAGCTAGTGTTCTCATGAATTTTATTTTTAATATTTTTAAATATTTTTTTATTTCACAATAAAAAGAGAAATATTTTAATCAATTGAAAACTACATGATGGTATTTGTTTACGTTTGTGCATATATCTATTTTATTAATTTTTTTATCATCTTCTATTGCAATTTTTGTGTATATCTTTTTTATTAAATAGATGAGTGGAAGGTCAATTAATAAAAAAAGGTTTGCATATATTATGTCCAACATTATTTTATTATCAATATTTTTTATAGATATTATTCTTATATATATATTGTTATCCTTAATATTTATTCCAACACAGCTAAGTCAATCCCAACTCTTCGTCTTAAATAAGATGGTATATTCATCACTTTTTAACTAATTTATCTACAATATTTGTATATATGAAATATTTCACATAATAGTATTTGCTGGAACTTCATATATAATAATTCACTTATGACTTATCTTCGTTATGGCTTTACCTTTTTTCTATACCATATTCAGTTAACATTTTATGTACGTCCAAAATGGCCTTAAACCATTTTGTAATTCAAATTTGAATGCAATGTAATTGAGTTTCACATATTTCATTTTGTGCATTTTATTTTTGTCCCCTTTTAAGTTCAAAGTTGCTAATATTTTCGCTATGGATTTGCAATTAATTCCAATTAATTCCGAGATGATTGATTTGATATTCTCTTTATAAATTCTTACCATCCTGCACAAGATTTATATAGAGTGTTGCTATGATTACTTATCTTTTATGGTGCCTTACTATGATGGGTAGGCATAAGACTAGGCAACATATTGGACAGTTGGTGAATGATACATCTGCAAAACTTAAAGCAGCCAGTGAAGCAGATCTCCATGCAGAAGTTAGTGTAAGTTATGTTTTTTTTTATATGCAAAAGGTTTTGCCTATTTTCAGTGATGAGTCTAGCATTATTTTCAGTGGTTACTAGTTTTGTTTGTTTGACTCTTTTGTATCAATTGTGATAATACTAGTTATATTGCATAATTATAAAGTTGTTCTAAGTTTGTGCCATTGTATATATCATTCAAAAAAAAATCTAACCCCTAATCCAATGAATTGATTCCACAAAATCTTCAAAAAAATTTATTTTTTGGAATAACTGTTGGCTTCATAATCTCTACTCTATAAACTTGAAAAAACACAAAAAAGAGAGAATCACTCCTATTTTAAAAGAGGATATCTACTAGCTCTATCTCAATTGCAATACAATATAAGTTGCAACACTTGAAATTTCTCAAGCTCAATGTTCTTGTTCAAAGTATTTTCCTTAAGCTAAATCTCAAAATACTCGCATGAGTCTCTACAATAGAATACATGGAAGTATGAAAGAGCTATAACAATTGATAGATAACATTGAACAAAAAAGTACAGCTCAAGAATACAACATTTGTTACCAACCAGAATGATATTTGACTCTAAATAATGATAGGAATTACATTTGATCATCATTCTTCAAGGCAAGAAAATTTTTAATCCATAAGAAGTCATCTATAAGAAGATCTTTATATATCGCTTTCAGTCTCAACATTAGTTAACATAATTACATTAACACCAAACTGGTTCTGCATGTCAATAACCCAAGGGAATCAACGCCTATTGTTTTAGAATATTCTCATGCCACTAACTCAACATTGTTTCCATGGATGGCTGCAACAATTGAGACAGAGCATCGAAGTGCGAACCACCCAGGTTCAAGCTCTAGGGGTTGGGCACTCCCTAAAAACCAAAGGATAAAAGTTTAATCCCCTTAAGACCCCCCAAAAACTAGCAATTGTAGTTTAGAAAGGTGTTTGGTGCTAATGCAAAAAAAAAAAAAGATCAAGATTAACACCTTCAAACTTACCTTGAAGCCTTTAAATGGTTCCTAAATCCTTTAAAAATTTAGTTAGGTAAAATTTTAAGTGAAATGAATATATAGACACCACAAATAAAACATGAAACCACTTTTCAAATTCAAAATAAAGGATACTGAGAAAAGCGCATTATAGACCCACAGACTTCCAAGGAAAGTATCCTCCAAGATCTCTCACATGAAGGATACAAAAAAAAGTGCCTTATAGACCCGCAAACCTACAAGGAAGGTGTCCTCCAAGATCTCTCACATGAAGGAAACTAAGAAAAGAAAGTGTCCTACAGACCCGCAAACCTGCAAGGGAGCAACCCCCAAGATCTCTCGCATGGAGGAAGCTCAGAAGAAGCACCCTATAGAACCATAGACCTATAGGTAGGTATCCCCCAAGATCTCTCACATGGAGGAAATCAAGAAATAAAGTGCCCTATAGACCCGCAGACCTGCAGGGGAGCGACCCCCAAGATCTCTCACATGGAGGAAGCTCAGAACAAGCACCCTACAGACCCGCAAACCTACATGGATGTATCCCACAAGATCTCTTACATGGAGGAAACCCAAAGAAAGCACCCTATAGACCCTCAGACCTATAGGGAAGGTATCCCCCAAGATCTCTCTCTATAGAGTTAGAAAGTGGTTTCACAGGATCACTTGCGAAGCAACATGTCTACTCACAAATAGAATATGTTTGAAAGCGGCCACACATGCAAGTAAGCAAATAGTCATGCAAACGATCACTAGATTGGAAAGGTTTCAAAGGGGTCCTTTGAGAACTCGACATAAACGAAGGGGTCCACTCAAAGGATGCGATGTTTGAAAGTGTGGAAGAGACATTTCTTTCTCAAATCAATTCATCATCAAGGAATCCTTTTGAAAGATGCTCACTTCATCAAGGAATTCAAAAGGAAGAAAAATGCCCCCTTGTGAGGGGAAGTTTCTCAAGTTCTTTCTTTACAAACCCATGATGAAGGAAATGTGTTCTATTAGGGTTTCAAGTTGAGAATGTGATTCTAATTTAAAGGAGTTCGTGAAGATTCTCAAAAAAAGATTCATTGGAAATGAATTTGTTTTCTTAAAGTCAAAGTGTCATAGAAGTGGCGTTGTCACACATTAGAGGGACAACTCAAGCAAAGAAGAGAGAAAGATAAGAAAAAAGAAAAAAATAGAAAAACACAAAGGGCACGGGGGTAGCTTGATATTTTAGGGTCAGAACTACTCATAAATATATATGGATAATAATAGTATATAAAATGAACTATTATCAACCCCCTATTATATAATACCATGTGAAGAATGCACGAGAAGACAAAGTGAAAATAAAAAATTGGGTCAACATGGAAGGGAAGCCTAAATGCCCCCAATGACTTGCATCATCCCCAATTTTGATGAAAGTCAATCACAAACATGGAAGAATGATGATACAAATAGAAGAAGGTTTACAACACAAAAACCATGCCTATATCCAAGCACCAATAAGGGTGACAAGGTTCATCTAGGAACACATAGTATGATCATGGGGGAACACATCACAACACACACACCTCTAATCTAAAGATAAAGAAGAGGCCTCCCCCTAACACTGATCAACTAAGACGTCATTTGCTTCCCACTCTAGATGTTGTGGTTGGTTGACATGTTCTATCCTTATATTTTTGGCATTCTCTCTCCATATATGTTCAAAGAGAGGGATTGTGATATATAAAGACAGGTAGAGAGGGATATATATAAAGAGATGGAGGGAGAAATAGGGTAAATGAGAGAGAGAGAGAGGGAGAGAGAGAATGTGATATAAATAGAGAGGGAGAGGGAGATATGGGAAGATAGATTTATAGATGGGGAAAGAGAGAGATAAAGGAGGTGATAGAGGTAATAAATAGAGAGGGAGAGAGATAGAGTGGGGGGAGATACAAAGATAGATATAGAGATAGGAAGGGAGAAACAATGAGTGTGTGTGTGTGTGTGTGTGTGTGTGTTAGTGAAAGATATATAGAGATAGAGATAGGGAAGGAGAAATAAGAAATATGTGTGTTTGTGTGAGAGATATTGAGATAGATATAGAGAGGGAGAGATAAATATAAATAGATAGAGAGGAGGGAGAGGGAAAAAATAAAGAGAGAATAAAGAAGTTTAGAGATATAGAAAGAGAGTGATAGGGAGAGAGAGAGAGAGAGGGATTTTATTATAATTTCTTTTAGTTTCAATTTATATTTTTAAATGAAAAGAATTTTCTTTTTTAATCTTGGTAATTTTTCCCTAAAAATAATGATTTGTAATCTTTTGGCTTTATTTAAACTAAAAAAAATAAAATTAATTGAATACTAATATTTTTGATTAAGAAAGTAGTGTTAAAGGGCCCTAACCCTATACAATAGGAATAAATATGCCTCACATCTAGGATAACAACCAAACATTGAGATAGAATAGGCTCCAAGCCAACAAAACAAGCCTAAAGACCACCCACAAAGCTGCAAATACTACTACCCAACCGTAACAAGCTACAATCTAGTAGCCAACAAAATCAAACCCCTAGGGTGGACAAGACTAGCCGACCATCAACCCATTAAATACAAGTTTTAATGGGATTTGAAAACCACAATGGGACCTAAAGCCCAAACCAACCACAAGTAAAATAGGCCAAGAGGCCAGCCACAAAGCTGCAACACAATAGTCTTCAAAAATAACCACCACAAAGGTGGAAAAGATAACTCATACTTCAAACCTATATATGTAATATTAATGAGACTTGAATCCCCATCCGCTAAAAGATTAACAATTATAGAAAAGGTGAGCCCATGAACATTTCTTGAAACAACCATCTTATAACAAATCTATCGCACACAAAATAGGATTTTAGAGCAAAAAAATCAATAATATTGATAGGGTAGAGAATTCCCATCGACCAACTTATAATAGAGCTAAACCCGTCAACATTTCTTGAGACAACCACCTTACAACAAATCTATTGCATAGAGAACATAATTTTAGATCCAAAAACAACAACAATATTGATAGGGTAGAGAATTCCCATCGACCAACTTACCTTTCCACCTCTATAAGAGAATTCACTAAGGGTACCCTAGTTGCAACAACAAAATCTCTCTAGCATATCCAAACTCCACCTCCATAGGAGTGGCCTCCATCTCAATATGAGCTACAAGGGAGAAAACTTGTTGAAAAATCATGAGCAACCAACTGCACTCTCAAAACCTATCTCCAGCTCAATAGGAGACACAAACTGCAAACTGCAAATCCAGGAATATTGCAAACTCTCAAGTCAAGAGAGAAACCTTGGCAACCATGGCCAATAAAAGCACTTGGACCATCAAAAAGAACCTTGGTTGGAGCTTAGCTAAGAAAAAAATGCAAGAATCTTGGGATTCCACAACACCCTTGAATGTCATCAACGCACCATGATACACCAAACACAAAATATGTGAATTTAGGGAAATCACAACATCCTTAGAGATCAATAGTAAACCAACCGCAAAAGGAGTGAGGAGACCATCCAAATTCAATTTATCCAAAACAAACACTTTGAGTAAATCAAGCTTTATGGAGCCATAGCAAGAAAAAGGCCACTTCAAAATAGGGTAGGGCCAATTCCACCACCAAGGAAACATGCTCAAGAAACCCCCTATCGACACGAAGACTGTGAAAGTAATCACACTTAAGACCGAAACAATAGTAGTGCACCACCATAAAAGCCCAAGTGGAAAAGGGAGTAAACACAACTCAAATAGAGAAGCAAAAAACCCATTACATCAACAAACCACTACAATACTAATGTCCCCAACACATATTTGGAAATCATGAAAGAGAGCTTGCAAATTTAAATAGGGGCTCAACTACTGATCTTTTTAGTGCCTAATATTCACCAATTGGCTAATAGTTGAAATTTGGGAATCCAAATTTGGCTAATAGTTGAAATTTGGGAATCCAAATTTGGCTAATAGTTTGAGCTATAAGGTGACTTGAATCGCCACATTTTTACAAAATTTTATTATAGTCTTATTTAAATCACAAAATAAATTATTTTATCAAAAAGCTTAACTAAAAAATTCACCACATTATTCAATACATGATTAGATCAGATTCACCTAAACTCTATGAATTATAGTATAAATTTATATTAATTTTACAATAGTATATATCATAATTATTAGTTTATTTAGTACCATATTTCTAATCTTTAGTTTCTAACATTGATTTATAGTATAATCTAATGGCCCTTGTTGTATTGCATGAGGTAAAATGCACTCACAATCTATAATATGCATGGGGCTCATAATTTTGAGTCTTATGAGCATATAGAATGTGGGTATATTCTACCTAAGAGAGTAAAAGAAATTTTGAGCCCCATGAGAATTATAGATCATGGGTACATTTTACCTTGTAGAATATAATAAGGGTCATTATATCATATTTTTAAAAAATGGTGACAAGTAAATATTATTGTCTACCCCTTAAACCCATCAATAATTTCCACCCTTAGGACCCTACTTTTCCATGAGAATTATTTTTAGATTGAATGGATTCTCCATCACGATTAATGTATTTTCCTATTATTTTTCAAGATTCCCCAGTATTAATATTTTTTCCAAACAAATGAAAGATTCACCAATAGAAATTAATATTGTTTCCTAAAAAATTGAAAGATTCATCAATTTTTTATATCATTTTTTGAGGGGGGTTTCTTAAATTTATCACTGGGCTCAACCACCCAACACTGGAATAGAGCAACACAAAAGCAAACACAAAAGAAGTGAACCCAATAGCCAAATAAACATCAAACCCCACCTCATAGCAAGGACATGAATAGGGGAGATGAGTAGTAAAACAACTAAAGTGATCATGAAACAAAGACTGGGAAGCACAAATGGTCTAGCAGTCAACCAAACACTAGAAAAAGCAACATAGAATAGAGCACTGACCATAAAGAGGCCAAGAGCACCCCAATCCCATGACGGCCTATGAGAAAACCTAACATTCCCCAACCATAAAGTGATGACAAGTACATGGGAGATGACTAGTAAAGAAACCAAATCCATCAAGAAGCCAAGACTAAGATACACAAACAGTCCAACAAACATCTATCCACTAGCAAAAGTAGAAAACATGGATTTTCCAACATAAAAACTTATGCATGAAGCTAAATTCAAGACAAGGACAAGCAAAAAATCCTATGCAAGAAAAAGAAGGAAATGAGCTCAACATGAAAACTAAAACTTTGATGTAAAATGCCAAAATAGATTTACAAAATCAAGAGAACCCAAACCCACAACAAAACCGAAGAGCTAGGGAGACAAAGCAAACAACAAGTAGGAACAAATGAAGAAAGGAGTAGAGAAGCAACATGGGTACAAAGAGAATTCGTACCCTTTAAGCGATACAAAGAAAAAGCACCCTCTAAGTGCACTACACACAAAATAGTAGAGAAACTCCTGTGACAAGAAAGATGAAATAAACTTCCCAAGAAAACTTAAACATCCCCTAACTTGGAGCAGCCATACCTAATCGAAGGGAAAAAGACCAACATAGAGAAACATAACCGAATAGTATCTATCCCCCTATAAACTGTAATGCACCAAGTAAACATTTTTTCCATCCTCCTATAAACTGCAGTGCACCTGGTAAACTTGGTGTTGGCACAACACACACTCTGATACCACAGGTTTGGGAGGAGACTAGACCTCGTGACCTCTTGCTTTAGCCAATCAAGCTAGACCTCCCACCCCTAATTGCCATTTGAATATTAAAAAAACCAAACTTAGAGATTAAACTTTCTTCACCACACAAATAAAAATAATTTAATTGATAAAAATTAATTATCCTAGGATTGAATAAACCCCCAAATTAATATTAAATTAGTTGTATTAATATTAATTTAAATATATTAGATTTAATTGCCACTTCTAATATTAAAAAAAGCCCAAATTTAAATATTAAACTTTTTGCAATCTAAGATAAAACTAATTTAATTTATTACTATTATTATTAAATTCTTCATGATATACCTTAATATCATATTTAATTTAAAAAATTAAAACTAATGTAACTAAATACTAATATTATTACATAAATTTGGGAAAAACAAAAACCTTTCAAGTAAAATCCTTTGTTTGTAGATGTTAAAGTAGAATGAACTCCATTTCGTATACTTTTGACTATCTTTTTTACTATCTTTTATAGTGAAAAAAAGATGTTTAAAGGTTGCTCGCCTCTTTCCACACTATTTCCAAAACCATTATATCATGGCAATCATTTAAAGATTACTATTGTAGATTTTGGTTAGGAAGAATTAACTAAATGGTTCATTCAAAATGTGTTGCTTATGAAGATATTTGTATCTATTATGAGAGCAACATGAAGGTGGATAATCTAAATGACCTCTTTAAATAGGCAAGACTTCTCAAGATGGCTAGCTTCCCGATCAAGATTCATAATAGGAAAGCGGACACTGGAAGGAACCTGAATATGTTTAAAGATCAAACTCTAGGTCCCATAGGTTGATTGTCTCATAGACATTATTAAAATCATTCATTCATTCATTCATTCAAATATAATGCAAATAACCCACAATGCCCATGATATATTATATTTAAATAACATATTAATATTTAAAAAAATGTTTAACAATAATAAATTCTTAAATGCACACAGGGGTTTTGTGCATGGCACAAATAATGACTGTAACTCCCAATAAAGCTAACCTCACCCAAACAATTGGTTACGATTAAAAAACCAAGCCATCACTCATGTTGTGTTGGACACCATTCACTATAAAGGGCAATCACATTTAACCGTTAAAATGCAATTTGCAAAGGCCTTTGAAATGATGGTATTGAATGAAGAAATATCAAAACACATAACACATTGAAATATATAAAACACAAAAATATAAACACATCATGCTGCTGCACAAGTTATATTGCTTCATCAAAAACATTTACATCATGCCTCTTTTATAGAGGAGTTTAGATTTTACAAGAAAAATCTAGAACATACCGGCTATAGAAAAAACTAACTAAATTCTAATTTATTTCTAGTTACAGTAATTCAAACCATCTTCAAAATCTTCTTACTATCAACTCTCACCAATTCTTTCCAACTTTGTGGCAATCCATCAAACTTTGATCTGCAAATTTTCAAAACTTCAAATTGGAAATCCTCTCGCTATCTATAGCTTTCAAACCACAAAATTTGCACAGATGTAGATCCCAACATGTATCTTTCACATTACTTTCCCTTTTACAATGTGAACATTGATGCATTTCTAGAACAAATTTTCTCGATCCTGTAAAATTTTCTTTACCTATAATATATTTGAGACCTTCATATTTTGGTCTCATAATGGGTTCAATTGGTTCTTTTATTCCTTGTGCATTTTTTCCTAATCCTTCACATTTATAACCTATTCTTTCCATTAATCTCAAACCAATATTTTTTTAATGACAATTATTAAGATTTACATTATCATCTTCACATTCTTCTTTTATACATTCTTCATCAAAAACAATACTTTCCATATCACAAAAACTACTTGATTTATCAACAAAACAACACAGATCTTCAATACCACAAGCAATATCACTTACCAATGGCTTTGTAAACATTTATTTGCTTCTTTCAACTTTGATAATTCTTCCTTCTATAAACAATTTTCTTCTTCTAACAAGTCTAGCATTTCCTTAAAATCTTCTTTCTTTTTCTTGATTTCATCAAAGAATTTTATTTTTTCTTCTAACTCTTCATTCTTTCTTTTAACATAATTCAATTCATTTTCTAATTTATCAATTTCACACAAATTCTCATATCTTTCTTTTCCAATTTTTTTTTATATCTGCTACCAATTGTGAATTACATTTTTTAATTTCTATCACTTCTTCCTCCAAAACATTTTTCTCCTTTTTTACTCTTTTGCCTATCTTTCCCATTATAATAAATTTGATTAAACTCACCTAATTCTGCTCTAGTGATTTCTTCTTTTCCAAGACTCCTCCACTCTTCTTTACATAATTTCCTTCTACAAACTTTCTCTAAAACTCTATGGTGGCCTTCAAACTCTTTCCTCTTGCAACTTATACCTTGTCTTCTACAAATCTCTTAAAATGATGAACATTGATCTTTTTTCTACAATTTCTTTTGATAGCTATACAAATACAACAATTCTCTCCAAAAAAGAGTTGTGATTCACTTTTAGCATTAAAAACTAATCATTTATCTTTATTTTCTGTAGCCACTTTCTTCCAATACAAATTGCCTCAAAGATCTCTACAAATCTTTTTGCAAACACACAATCAAGCTTTTCAAAATAAAATT
Organism: Sequoia sempervirens; assembly: GCA_007258455.2. Taxonomy (NCBI): domain Eukaryota; kingdom Viridiplantae; phylum Streptophyta; class Pinopsida; order Cupressales; family Cupressaceae; genus Sequoia; species Sequoia sempervirens. Next base: position 212,755,342 of record VDFB02047230.1, read on the forward strand.
AATTATCTTTTCCAACAGCCTAAGAAACATTTTCTACACTTATTCTTTTGCATTACAGATGATGCTATCTGCAATCTGAGAACAACATTTTTTTTTATTTCTAGATCAGCAACCTTTTAAATCTGCATCAGCAACAAAACTCCTATGTACATCATTCTTCTCTGACTTCTCTTGAATCTGCAATCCTTTGTATGGCGGCTCTTGTGTGACTGCAAAATCAGCCTAACAAATCAACAGTTCCTTCACCATGTTTTCTTCCAGCTGCAGCTTCACTTCAACATTGATTATCAGATTGTATTTCAGATCTTCACCATTGAATCTCCCTGGCTCTGATACCATTTTGATGGTATTGAATGAAGAAATATCAAAACACATAACACATTGAAATATATAAAACACAAAAATATTAACATACCATGCTTCTGCACAACTTCTATTGCTTCATCAAAAACATTTACATCATACTTCTTTTATAGAGGAGTTTAGATTTTACAAAAAAAAATCTAAAACATACCAACTACAGAAAAAACTAACTAAATTCTAATTTATTTCTAGTTACAATAGATATACTAATGCAAAACTACAGTTTTTTTTTACACAAAACTAATTTAACAGATTCAAAACAAACTGAAAAATAATGCAGGAGAATTTAGAAATATCCTTCCAACATGAAAAATAACACTAATCTCGGACTGTAGTCAAATTCTTTTGAATTCTAAAATAACAACAAATTCCCAGCAAAATATATTTAAGGTAGGAGAGTTCAAATAAGGTAAAAATAGAACTTACGTCTCACGCTTTCTACTTGTAAATGCGAGGGCAATTAAAACCAGTTTTAAATCACCTTTTTAATACATAAAATATTAAAAGTGGCGTTGTTCGCTACAGTAGGAATTGAAAGATAAACAGAAGCTTCATTCTATTTTTGTGATTGTTCTTTCTTGCGTTTGTTTCTAGTATTTGGATTTCTAAACAAAAACTAAATATTTGTGGCTTCCGCTCCGTCATATCTTTGTAGGGAAGGGAACTACTTCAATGTTAAGTACAAGCAGGGAATGGAGGCCTACAAAATGGAGGCCAATCTTAGAGCAAAAAATATATTAGAATGTATGTAGGGCAGGAAACTATCTCAACTATATGACTTCAGTATTTGTATTTAGTTTTGGTTTTGAAATGTAAATAGTGAAGCCCACATAGCTGAGATACTTTTTGTTTCTACTAAGCTAAATGCATTCTAATATATGCTTTTCTCTAAGGTTGGCCTCCATTTTGTAGACGTTATTCTCCCATTATGCTCAATATTGAATTAGCTCCCTTCACTACAACAATATAAAAAAAAAATGGAAGACCAAAATATAAATACTGAAGCCCACAGAAAAGCATTGAAATAGTTCCCTTCACCTTCCGATCTCCTCTAGACTCAATGGAAGAATTAACCTGCGCAATACAAAGAGAAAATTAAGGACTATTATTGTAATACCAAAAAAAGGATAAAAACTCGTAATCGAAAGAGTTATTTACTCAAACAGCATTTTAAGTGAAGCTCATTTTAGCATCCAAAGTAGAAGTCTGAAACTCTCTTTAGAGAAAAACTAATTCATTACTTGACATTAGAAGTCCCAAATTCATTGTAGAGAAAACCTAATCCATTACTTGAGATCAATGGTATTTTACGCCATCACAGTAAAAAAAAGACAATGATCACGAAGGAATAGCAGTTTTTACGCCTTGACAAACACTAATCTTTCAACTACAAATAATTTATTGTTCTCCTTTTCTAAAAACCTAGTACACTTGATGAGATTTGTTTCCTGGACCATAACAAACCTCCTCTGTCAATGCAGAGAAAATAATTTCAAAGGTTCTGTTCTTCTTCCTATAGATAGGTTTTATAATGCAATGATTTTCTTATCAAATAAGAAAAAATGTTAAAGAAATTCTATAATTTACCTCCACAAAAATGCCAATATAATGATGCAAACGACCCACAATCCAGATGGATGTTTCGTGGCTTACATTTAGATAGGCATGTGTTGATTATTGTCGCCGTGAATGTGGTAATACCTGGACCATACTCTTGAGTCCTTGACCCTATTCAATGTATATGTCATCGTTACTGCACATACCAACATTTTTTGTTACACAAAAGCACACACTCATTAATAAAATACATTGTTTTAAATACAGAAAAACTTTTAATTGGTCTTAAACTGCATTTTAGGTTTACTGTTTCACAGTGTATTCTTTGAAAATCTGGTATTTTTTATCATCAGGTAATTTAATCAACTGCTACTAAAAAGTCTCTGAGGTTTCTATCTAATGCAGGCACAAATTAATAGTGAGAAAGAACATACATGAGCCACCCAGTTTGATTGCACTGGCATCTCCTGTACGTGCACAAGTTGTTTGTAGGCAACACAAACAATAAGCTCAATGCCCTAAGAAAAGAAAATAAAAGCTCTATTCTGTTTAGTATTATTTCTATATTTTTTCTACCAATATAGATTTATTATAGCCATGAGAGACTAAAACATGTCTCTTTAATCCATGATTCCTGCTCAGTCTTGTCCAACACAATGATTTGTATACTTTTACACTGTTGCTATGACTTAGCCAACCTGGTCTAGGTTTAGATAGGTATTCAAACAGAGATTGAACATCGTTAAACCCTATTGTGAAGGGTTACCATATCTCTATTTATATACACCAAAAAGAAATCCCAAAGCCCTACGGATTGAAAAATCTGTTTACCAAAGCAAGAATACTTCAAGTAACTTGTGAATAGATGGTGTGCATATATTTACTTCTTGAAGAGAAAAGTACTGTAAAGAACTAAACTAAGGAGGAGAAGACAAACTAACCTGAGGAGGAGATATAGAAAGGAAGGGAGAGAAGGCAAATACAGCTTCCTGAGAATTCCTTTCGAGCCATTGTTAGACGTTACACCAAACAAGCTTTGTAGGCTGCGTAGCAGATCAACAAACACAAATAAACTGCTCAAACTATGTAAGACAAGAGCAACGAGCGCAAATAAATAGAGAAGGCCCACCGACTAAAGGCCTGTAATTAATGAGTAGCCACCCTAGACTGAAGATATGCATATTCCTATGTCGCGCGTGAACTGGTCAAGCCCCACCGAACGCGTTTCGTTCTCAAGCATTCTATGGAGGGTATGGTTCAATTTTGTTAGCATAAAATTTTTGTTCTTTTCTTTATTGGCTTTTATTTTGGTAGTTTTTTTAAAGATTTTCACAACATGAACAATCTTAGTGTAATAAGGGTTTATATATGGTCAGGGAACACGTTTCTTTCCCAAGCATTCAATGGAGGTTATGGTCCAATTGTTTTAGCCTAACTTTCTTATTCTTTTCTTCATTGACTTTTGTTTTGGTGGTTTTGTTTAACATACTCTCAACATGAACAATCTTAGGGTAATAAGATTTTATATCTTGTAGTTAGGTTTGAAGGGTTCCTCTTCTTATAGCGATTGTCCATCTTCACATATGGATTTTCAAGATTTTTTGGAATTGGTGCGCTAGCATGCTTTTTAAGACTGACAATCCTACTTTGTAATCAGTTGTTGTTTTAATTTTTTTTGTCTTTATATTGAAAAAATATTTAATGGAAGTTATGGTTCAATTGTATAACAAGATGTAAATTTTAGCAATAAATAAAGATTATTTATTTTTAATACAAATAAGGTGTAAAAGTATTATTGATTGTTTTGTCATTGAATTGTTCATAATAAAAGATAATTTTACTCTTCGTATTGATTAATTAATTAGAAATAATACCCAAACAATAAATATAAAATTAATTTGTAAAATTTAAATACATTAAATATGATGTTTGGTTTTGAATTTGAAGGGATGAATATATTTGTAAGAAAGGAGCATACCTATCTTTATCAAAATCTATTTAAAATATGTGAAGAAATGGTTTTCTCCAAGCATGTATTTAACTTTTATGTGACTAAATATAGATTTTTTGTATATCTATACATATAGGTTTATATATAATCTCTTGAATACAAATACCAAAAATCTAAATATAAATTTTGAGTTATTTTTATTTACTTATAGTTTTTTTCTTTTCCACTTAAGACTTATTTTATAGTTCTTTTATATACAAAAGAGTTTTTTTTAATAACTTACTTTAGAATAATTTAAGTTTTATTTATTAATATTTACTCAAATAATTATTTTATAATTTACTTTAAATATCTGTAGTTATGATTTTAGTATATATGCAATAATATTAATTCTCAATGTAATAAATTTTTACTTAAATCTAACCTAATTAAATCAACGTATATAAATAAAGTCACAATTCACCTAGATTTAAATACTCCACTAAAATTTGTTAATAGCAATAGACGAATATTGAAAAATTACATTAAAAAGGATGAACCACATAGCTTTAGGAATTATGACAAAGAAATAAGTGTTAATGCTATAAAAAAAATTGTCACTTTCACCCAACAAACATTTCTTATGATATGACCATTTTTTGCAATTGTAATAGATGTAGTTGTGGATTGAATCCATCCTCCTCAATGTCAAAAATGAGTTCTTGAGAAATGGCATAATCCATGATGTTGATCTTGTAACTTGTGAGATCAATTTCTAATTGTAAGTTCTTGCAACCTTTTTTTCCTTGATCACTAGGATCTAATAGTATATATACCTTAGTGGAGTTTTAAAAATAACTTAGAGGACTATTGGATTGTGAGGGATAAATTCTTCTGAGTTAACCCCCTTGATAGAATAAATTTATATTTGATAAGTGATGTCAAGCATGAGATCAAAGTCTATATAAAAATGTAACAGAGGGAGACCAACCACGTCAAGGCCCTAGGTCATGTAGAGTCAAGAGCAGAAGGTTGTCCTAACTTACTTCACTCTAAAGGGATGTTTCAAATGAGGGACAAGAATGATGAGGACCATAATTCCCTTCAATCACTCTCTAGACTCGAAATCAAGATTGGGGCTAGGCGAGCTAGATTTTGGGTTCAACACTGTACCTTAGGTAACTCTCTAGACCCGAAGATAAAAGGGTGGTTTTAGGATGATAGCGTAGTGCACTAGTGTCCCTCAGGTGTGCTAGCATCCATACGACTAGAGGACCAAAAACATAGTATGAACTGCTAGAAAATGAGCTGACAACCAAGCTAGTCACTTCTAAAGGAACAAAATAGATCTATGAAGTAGGAAAGATAAAAATGAACATGATAGAGTAAATATTCGAAGGCTAAGGTAACAAAGATATCTCACCAATATGCTCTTTCACTAGCTACCTCCAAAAAGCACGTCCACCTACACACATGAAAGTGGGAAAATTGTCAGGCGCTATAAGGGTCTACCTTAGTAAAACCCCCATTTTGGTGTTTCCACCTCCACAGATAGCCAAGATAACAATCATGGAGAAATATATGATAAAGAAGTAGAGAAAGAGAAAAAGAAAGTAACACTACAAAATAGTAATGAATTACTCAACCAAATCACAAAGGAGAGGAGCGAAATGTTCTCGCCTCCACCAAGAGCTCACTAGCTAATGGAGGAGAAAGGAGAGCTTGAACAATCACCACAGCCTCAACTGTGATGAAGGGAGGTATTGCAAAACCTCAAGCCCCTACTGCAATAGCTTGTTCCACACTTGCTTTGTGCAATTGATGGAGTGTTATTGTTGTTACTATGAACTGCTAGAATGCTATTGGGAATGGAGAAAATGCTTGGAAGTGCCAAAAGAGAGTGTGTAGAAGATTGCTAGAGAATATGAAGAAGATGAAATGAATGAAGAAAGAGTGATTTTGAAGGAAGAAGGAGAGAATCTACCATATTCAAGGTCAGTTTGTCAAAGAGGGTTATTACAAACCAACCCAAATGCGAATTATAAGGCCTCTGCCAGCTTCAGATGAAGGAATCTGTCAGGGATGTAATTGCACCAAGCGAACGTCTATGCACCGCATGAGCATCCATGACCAATATTCTTCTACTGACGCAGAAGACAAATGCCAATTGGAACAAAGGCAGATGATGATGTGGATTTTTTTCCTTTGGATTTGGTTTTCTAAGGTGAGGAAGTTTAAAATGGGAATTTAATTAAGGGGTGCAAATTTGCACCTATACATTTTCCCCCACATTAGTGAGCATGAATACTAATCAGTGCTTTGATAAAGTAGATCGAAGAGTGAATAGGGTTAAAAATGTATACCTAAATGGTGGAGGAAGCAAACCGTGATCTAGCAAACTCGAGAGCACAAGACAAGTAGAGGACTTCATAGCCCTCCATAACTGTGAAGTTGTAGAATCAAAGTGTCTTACAAGCTCGTAGACCTGTAAGTTGGTGACCCCCAAGATCTCACATGAAGGAATCCCTAAGAAAAGTGCCTTATAGACTTGTAGACCTACAAGGAAGGTATCCCCTAAGATCTTTCACATGAAGGATACCGATAAAAGTACCTTATAGACCCATAGACTTGCAAGGAAAGTATCCTCCAAGATCTCTAACATGAAGGGTACTAAAAAAAGTTCCTTATAGACCCACAAACCTACAAGGAAGGTGTCCTCCAAGATCTCTCACATGAAGGAAACCGAGAAAAGAAACTATCCTATAGACACACAGACCTGCAGGGGAGCAACCCCCAGGATCTCTCGCATGGAGGAAGCTTAGAAGAAGCACCCTATAGATGCATAGACCTATAGGTAGGTATCCTCCAAGATCTCTCACATGGAGGAAATCAAGAAATAAAGTGCCTTATAGACCCACAAACCTGCAAGGGAGTGACCCCCAAGATCTCTCACATGGAGGAAGTTTAGAAGAAGCATCCTATAGACCCGAAAACCTACATGGATGTATCCCCCAAGATCTCTTACATGGAGGAAACCAAAAGAAAGCACCCTACCAACCCTTAGACCTATAGGGAAGGTATCCCCCAAGATCTCTCTCTATAGAGTTAGAAAGTGGTTTCACAGGAGCACTTGTGAAGCAACATGTCTACTCACAAATAGAATGTCTAAAAGCGGCCACACATGCAAGTAAGCAAATAGTCATGCAGACCGTCAATGGATTGGAAAGGTTTCAAAGGGGTCCTTTGGGAACCCAACATGAACGAGGGGTCCACTCAAGGCATGCGATGTTTAAAAGTTTGGAAGAGATGTTTCTTTCTCAAATCGATTCATCATCAAGGAATCCTTTCAAAAGATGCTCAGTTCATCAAGGAATTCGAAAGGAAGAAAATTCCCCCTTGTGAGGGGAAGGTTCTCAAGTTCTTTATTTATAAACCCGTGATGAAGGAAATGTGTTCTGTTAGGGTTTCAAGTTGAGAATGTGATTCTAAAAAGGAGTTTGTGAAAATTCTCAAGAAAAGATTCATTGGAAATGAATGTGTTTTTTTAAAATCAAAGTGTTATAGAAGTGGCGTTGTCACACATGAGAGGGACAATTCAAGCAAAGAAGAGAGAAAGATAAGAAAAGAGAAAACACAAAGGGCACAGGGGTAGCTTGATATTTTGGGGTCAAAACTGCTCATAAATATATATGTATAAAAATAGTATATAAAATGAACTATTATCAACCCCCTACTATATCATACCATGTGAAGAATGGATGAGAAGACAAAGTGAAAATAAAAAAATTGGGTCAACATGGAAGGGAAGCCTAAATTCCTCCGATCCCTTGTATCATCCCCAATTTTGATGAAAGTCAATCACAAACATAGAAGAATGATGGTACAATAGAAGAATGTTTACAACACAAAAACTATGCCTATATCTAAGCACCAATAAGGGTGACAAGGGTCATCTAGGAACACATAGTAAGATTATGGGGGAACACATCACAACACACACACATGTAATCTAAAGAAAAATAAGAGGCCTCCCCCTAACACTAATCAACTAAGAGGTCATCTGCTTCCCACTCTAGATGTTGTGGTTGGTTGACATGTTCTATCCTTATATTTTTGGCATTCTCTCTCCATAGACATTCAAAGAGATGGATTGCGATATATAAAGAGAGGTAGAGAGGGATATATATAAAGAGATGGAGGGAGAAATAGGGTAAATAAGAGAGAGAGAGAGAGAGAGGTCTCTCACATGAAGGATACCGAAAAAAGTGTATTATAGACCTATAGACTTACAAGGAAGGTTTCCTCCAAGATCTCTCACATTAAGGAAACCGAGAAAAAAAATTATCCTACAAACAAGCAGATCTATAGGGAAGCAACCCCCAAGATCTCTCGCATGGAGGAAGCTCAGAGGAAGTGCCCTACAGACCCATAGACTTGTAGGTAGGTATGCCCCCTGATCTCTTACATGGAGGAAATTTAGAAAGAAAGCACCTTATAGACTCGCAGACCTGCAGGGGAGGGAACCCCAACATCTCTCACATGGAGGAAACTCAGAAGAAGCACCCTATAGACCCGCAAACCTACAAGGATGCATCCCCCAAGATCTCTCACATAGAGGAAACCCAAAGAAAGCACCCTACATACCCTCAGACTTGTAGGGAAGGTATCCCCCAAGATCTCTCATATGGAGGAAAACCAAAAAAGGGGACTCTACTGAGTTAGAAAGTAGCTTCACAGAAGAATTTGTGAAGCGGCATGTCTACTCACAAATAGAATATGTCTGAAAGTGGCCATGCAAGAAAGAAATCAATATTCATGCAAACCATCGATAGATTGGAAAGGTTTCAAAGGGGTCCCTTGGGAACCCGGTGTGAAGGAAGGGGTCCATTCAAGGGATGCGTTATTTGAAAGTGTGGAAGAGATGTTTCTTTCTCGAATCAATTCATCATCAAGGAGTCCTTTCGAAAGATGCTCACTTTATCAAGGAATTCAAAAGGAAGAAAATGCCCCCTTGCAAGGTGAAGGTTCTCAAGTTCTTTCTTTACGAACCCATGATGAAGAAAACACGTTCTGTTAGGGTTTCAAGTTGAGAATGCGATTCTAAAAAGGATTTTGTGAAGATTCTCAATAATAGATTCATTGGAAATGAATGTGTTTTCTAAAAATCAAAGTGTTATTGAAGTGGTGTTGTCACACATGAGAGGGACAACTCAAGCAAAGAAGAGAGAAAGATAAGAAAATAGAAAAAAGATAATAACACAAAGGCCATAGGGGTAGCCTGATATTTCAGGCTCAAAACTGCTCATTAATATATATGTATAATAATATTATATAAAATGAATTGTCATCAACCCCCTACTATATCATACCATGTGAAGAATGCATGAGAAGACAAAGTGAAAATAAAAAATTGGGTCAACATGGAAGGGAAGCCTAAATGCCCCCAATTCCTTGCATCATCCCCAATTTTGACGAAAGTCAATCAAAAACATGGAAGAATGATGATACAAATAGAAAAAGGCTTACAACACAAAAAGCATGCCTATATCCAAGCACCAAGAAGGGTGACAAGGATCATGAGGGAACACATCACAACACACACACATCTAATCTAAAGATAAAAAAGAGGCCTCCGCCTAAGACTGGTCGACTAACAGGTTGTCTACTTCCCACTCTAGATTATCGTAGGGGGAAGGAGGATGAGCTTGCAGTGCTGGAATGTTAAGAGGAGGAGCATCTGGCCCTCCTACAACAAGGGCTATGGAAGAACGCTCCGGTAGGTCTCCTCCACTAAGATCTTATGGAGCTAAGGTGACCAGTGATTTTGCAAAATCACTGACAAGGATGGAATTTCGTCCAGAGAGTTAAACATGCACTTTACATGAGTACTATGTTTCACCTCAATAGATGGAGAAGATTTTTCTTGAGATTCATTGCTAGGCTGACTAAGTGATTCGGGAGCAATGACAAACTCAGGGGAAACTAGGATTGGTTCTGTTATTAAGATAGAACAAGTCTGTGTGGGAACACCTTCTGAAAGAGGACTCCTATTTCATCCTCCATTGCTAGAGGGCCCAATCTCCACCTTCTCCTCCATTGGGGGACATGAACTCCCCAAAGACAAGGTGAGAGGTGCAGAGGTGGAGGAGTAAGAGAAAACTATAGTGGATACCACTGAAGTATTTAACATATCTACAGGTTTTAGGAAAGGCGGGACATCCAAAAGGGACATCAAAAGAGGTGGCTCAACTGAAGGAACAATGAAAACCTACACATTTTTAGCATCAGGCGCATTCATAATCACAATGGGGTTCGGAAGCAGGGTAAGTGAAAGAAGTTGAGTCCACGAAATGTGGAAGTTTTTGCCTTAGCCAAAAAAAAAAATCAGCATTACAAAAACGGGATCCCATCTAGCTTCACGATCCTGAGCCTAAATTAAAAACGGGATCCCATTTTTTAAAAAATGGGATCCCGCTTTTAAAAATTTTCATTTTTGGAAAATTTTCAAACGGGAATTGAAAATTTTCAAAAATGAAATTTTCAAAAATGGAAAGTTTCAAAGCGGGATCAGATTTGAAAATTTTCCATTTTGGAATTTTGGATAATTTTCAATCACGGGATCCCGTTTACTTTCAAAAATGGAAATTTCCAGTTTTTGGCAATTTTGAAAATGGGATCTCGTTTTAAATAACAGGATCTCATTTTCTAGAACCAAAACGGGATCCCGCTTTACAAAACGGGATCCCGTTTCCAAAAAATTGAAATTGGGTTTTCTATGTAGGCGGGTTTTTTCCTTGTATTTTGGTTCGGGAAAAACATTGGGAATCCGAACCTAGGCCTTCAACCTGGTTTGACCTGCAAGTTGAAGGTCCTAATAATGTCAGAGAAAAATACCCAGTTTGGACATATGGCTGACAACTTTTTTTGCAGAATTTTTATATGAAATTAAAACCCATTTTAGATGAGACAATGTAGATTCCAAATATATAATTTTTTTACAATTGGATTATTTTTTCTAGTTTTCAACTAATTTCTAATGAAACTAGTCCATAAACTTTAAACATTAGGGTTTTTAAATATTTTAATAACTTTTGATCAACATAATATTTTGACGAATGGACTGCAGAAGAACAAAATTTAGAAAATTGTTTTTAATTTAAAAAAAAATCAAAAAATGATAAGTTAAGGTCATCTTATGCGTGTCGTACATGACAATTTTTGAAAACGACAAATGTGCCTAATAAAAAATTAACAAAAAAAAGGTATTCAATAAAAAATTACAAAAAAATATCGAGAACAAGCTTGAGTGAGTCAAAAATCTTTTCCCAAAAGGATTTAGAAAATTACGATAATTTAGGTCAAAATATGGATGTTGTACACGTGCATGGTATGGTAAAAAAAGTGACTTTTAAATAGTGGTTTTTAGAAATGCCTATTGAAACTAAATTTGTACAATCTGGGTATTGAAATAAACTATATATTTGGAAACTAGACTCTGAGTACTACATTTTATGCTCAGTGACTTTTTCAAAGATTCCATCTCTAAGTGCTTCAAATTTTAAGTTCAAATGTGTCAAATGCTGAAAATCAGGGAAAACACTTCCACTTTTTGGCCCTCAACTTCTTGCACACACCCAGCAATGAGGAGCTAGATTGAACGGAAGCAGAGGGGAGGAGAGAGGAGGACATGGTAGGATGCCCTAATACAAGGGTGGTTGTCTCTTCTTCCTTTTTCTGTAATGTGGCATTCTTAATCGTGAGAGCCTTTCGCCAATGCATGCACTTGTGCACAAGGTGGTTTCTATGAATCTTCAAGCTAGAGGCTGGAGGCTACGAAGGAACAAAAGGCTTATGATCAACCATGGGAGTGTCCTCCATAGTTATTTCCAGTGGATGGATAGGCTCTTGAATGGGAGTAGGAGCAGGCTGAGAAGCACAAAAAACCCATACATCAACAAACCACTACAATACTAATGTCCCCAACACAGATTTGGAAATCATGAAAGAGACCTTGCAGATTTAAATAAGGGCTCAACTAGTGATCTTTTTAATGCCTAATATTCACCAATTGGCTAATAGTTGAAATTTGGGAATCCAAATTTGGCTAATAGTTTGAGCTATAAAGCGACTTGAATTGCCATGTTTTTACAAAATTTTATTATAGTCTTATTTAAATCACAAAAGAAATTATTTTATCAAAAATCTTAAGTAAAAAATTCACCACAATATTCAATACATGATTAGATCATATTCACCTAAACTTTATGAATTATGTAGAAATTTATATTAATTTTCCAATAGTATATATCATAATTATTAGTTTATTTACGACCATATTTCTAATCTTTAGTTTCTAACATTGATTTATAGTATAATCTAATGGCCCTTGTTGTATTGCATGAGGTAAAATGCACCCACGATCTATAATACGCATGGGGCTCATAATTTTGGGTCTTATGAGCATATAGAATGTGGGTATATTTTACCTCAGAGAGTACAATGAGGGTCGCTAGATCAATGATCTAAAAGCAATTTTGAGCCCAATGAGAACTATAGATCATGGGTACATTTTACCTTGTAGAATACAATAAGGGTCATTATATCATATTTTAAAATAATGGTGACAAGTAAATATTATTGTCTAACCCTTAAACCCATCAATAATTTCCACCCTTAGGACCCTACTTTTCCATGAGAATTGTTTTTGGATTGAATGGATTCTCCATCATGATTAATGTATTTTCCTATTATTTTTCAAGATTCGCCAATATTTTCTACAAAATTTTAGTGATGTAAAAAAAATAATGAATAAAATTGATATTTTTCCTAAAAAATGGAAAGATTCAGTAATTTTTTATATCATTTTTTGAGGGGGGTTTCTTAAATTTATCACTGGGCTCAACCACCCAACACTGGAATAGAGAAACACAAAAGCAAACACAAAAGAAGTGAACCTAACAACCAAATAAACAGCAAACCCCACCTCATAGCAAGGACATGAATAGGGGAGATGAGTAGTAAAACAACTAAAGCCATCATAAAACCAAGACTGTGAAGAGATGGTCCAACAATCAACCAACCACTAGAAAAAGCCACATAGAATAGAGCACTGACCATAAAGGCGCCAAGAGCACCACAATCCCATGAGGGCCTATGAGAAAACCTACCAATCCCCAACCACAAAGTGAGGACAAGTACATGGGAGATGAGTAGTAAAGAAACCAAATCCATCAAGAAGCCAAGACTAAGATACACAAACGGTCCAACAAACATATCCACTAGCAAAATAAAAAAACATAAATTTTCCAAAAAAAAAACTTATGCAAGAAGCTAAGTTCAAGCTAAGGAAAAGCAAAAAAACCTATGCAAGAAAAAGAAGGCAATGAGCTCAACATGAAAACTAAACATTTTTTCTATCCTCCTAGGAATTGCAGTGTACTTGGTAAACTTTCTTTCATGTGACTGGTGGCACTGGTGCAACACACCCTCTAATACCATAGGTTTGTGGGGAGACTAGACCTCGTGACCTCTTGCCTGCAACAAGATGCTTTAGCCAATCGAGCTAGGCCCGCTCACCCCTAATTGCCATTTGAATATTTAAAAAAAACCCAAACTTAAAGATTAAACTTTCTTCACCACACAAATAAAAATAATTTAATTGATAAAAATTAATTACCCTAGGATTCACAAAACCCCCAACTTAATATTAAATTAGTTGTATTAATATTAATTTAAATATATTAGATTTAATTGCCACTTCTAATATTTAAAAAATCCTGAATTTAAAGATTAAACTTTCTTAAGATAAAACTAATTTAATTGATTACTATTATTATTAAATTCTTCATGATATACCTTAATATTATATTTAATTTAAAAAATTAAAACTAATTTTAACTAAAATTTAAAACTAATTTAATTGAATACTAATATTATTACATAAATTTGGGAAAAACAAAACCCTCTGAAGTAAAATCCTCTACATTTAGATGTTAAAGTAGAGTGAACTCCATTTCGTATATCCTCTATTTGTAGAATATCCTCTGTTTGTAGATGTTAAATTAGAGTGAACTCCATTTCTTATACTTTTGACTATCTTTTTATAGCAACAAAAAAATGTGCACATTTCTTTTTAAAGCTTGCTTTCCCCTTTTCACACTATTTCCAAAACTATTATATCATGACAATCATTTAAGGATTACTAATGTAGATTTTGGTTAGGAAGAATTAGCTAAATCATTCATTCAAAATGTGTTGCTTATTATGAGAGCAACTTGAAAGTGGATAATCTAAATGACCTCTTTAAAGAGGCAAGACTTCTCAAGACAACTAGCTTCCTTATCAAGATTCATAATAAGAAAGCGGACGCTGGAAGGAACCTGAATATTTTTAAATATTAGACTCTAGGACCCATAGGTTGATTGTCTCGTAGACGTTATTAAAATCATTCATTCATTCATTCAAATATAATGCAAACAACCCACAATGCCCATGATATATTATATTTAAATAACATATTAATATTTAAATTTTTTTTTAACAATAATAAATTCTTAAATGCCCACAGGTGTTTTGTGCATGGCACAAATAATGACTGTAAATCCCAATAAAGCTAACCTCATCCAAACAATTGGTTACCATTAAAAAACCAAGCCACCACTCATGTTGTAATGTAATGGAATCCCTTCCCTATAAAGGGAAATCACATTTAACCGTTAAAATGCAATTTGCAAAGGCCCTTGAATTGATGGTATTGAATGAAGAAATATCAAAACACATAACACATTGAAATATATAAATCACAAAAATATATAACTTCTATTGCTTCATGAGAAAAATTTACATCATGCCTCTTTTATAGAGGAGTTTAGATTTTACAAGAAAAATCTAGATTATACCAACTACAAAAAAAACTAACTAAATTCTAATTTATTTCTAGTATTGGGATGGGTGACCTCCCAGGATAGACCAGTGCTTCACCTCTGTGAGCATCACCTAGATGCAATGAGTGCTAAGTGGACCATTCGATATCATGAGAGATGGGTTCTTGTTGAACCACTACTCATGAAACACGGGTCAATGAGTTTTACTCGAAACTACACGGTTGAATCCTGATAGCAATATTAGATATTACTAATGTGAAACTATAGTTTCCTTTTACACAACACACCCCCTTAATTTCAACCATAAATTTCTTTCAACTTTCCAACCAAGTCTTCAAACACTCTCAATTTGTTTACTTGTATAAATAATTCAAACCATCTTCAAAATCTTCTTACTATCAACTCTCACCAGTTCTTTCCAACTATTGTGACAATCCATCAAACTTTGATCTTCAAATTTTTAGAACTTAAAATTGGAAATCCTCTCGCTATCTATAGCTTTCAAAGCATAAAATTTTCAAAACTTCAAATTGGAAATCCTCTTACTATCAACTCTCAACTAATTCTGCTCTAGTGATTTCTTCTTTTCCAATAGTGCCTCCACTCTTCTTTACACAATTTCCTTCTACAAAATTTCTCTAAAACTCTATGGTGGCCTTCAAACTCTTTCCTCTTACAATTTATACCTTGTCTTATACAAATCTCTTAACAAATCAACAACTCCTTCACCATGTTTTCTTCTAGCTGCAGCTTCACTTCAACATTGATTATCAAATTATATTCCAGATCTTCACCATAGAACCTCCCTAGCTTTGATACCACTTTGATGGTATTGAATGAAGACATATCAAAACATGTAACACATTGAAATATATAAAACACAAAAATATTAACATACCATGTTGCTGCACAACTTCTATTACTTCATCAAAAACATTTACATCATACCACTTTTATAGAGGAGTTTAGATTTTACAAAAAAAAACTATAACATACCAACTATAGAAAAAACTAACTAAATTCTAATTTATTTCTACTTACAATAGATATACTAATGCAAAAACTACATTTTCTTTTTTACACAAAACTAATTTCACAGATTCTAAACAAATTGAAAAATAGTGCAGGACAATTTAGAACATACCAACTACAAAGAAAAACTAACTAAATTCTTATTTATTTATAATTACAATAGATATTACTAATGCCAAACTATAGTTTCTTTTTACACAACACTCCCCCTTAATTTCAACCGTAAATTTCTTTCAACTTTCCAACTAAATATTCAAACACTCTCAATTTGTTTACTTGTATAAATAATTCAAACCATCTTCAAAATCTTCTTACTATCAACTCTCACCAATTCTTTCCAACTGCTACCGCAATCCATCAAACTTTGATCTTCAAATTTCAAACTTCAAATTGGAAATCCTCTCACTATCTATAGCTTTCAAACCAAAAAATTTGCATAGATGTAGATCCCAACATGTATCTTTCACAATAACTTTCCCTTTTACAATGTGAACATTGATTCATTTCTTGAACAAATTTTCTTGATCCTGTAAAATTTCCTTTACCTATAATATATCCAAGACCTTCATATTTTGGTCTCATAATGGGTCCAATTGGTTCTTTTATTCCTTGTGCATTTTTTCCTAATCCTTCACCTTTATAACCTATTCTTTGCATTAATCTCAAACCAACATTTTTTTCATGACAATTATTAAGATTTCCATTATCATCTTCACATTCTTCTTTTATACATTCTTCATCAAAAACAATACTTGCCATATCACACAAACTACTTGATTTATCAACAAAAGAACACAGATCTTCAATACAGCAAGCAACATCACTTAACAATGGCTTTGTAAACATTTATTTTCTTTATTCAACTTTGATAATTCTTCCTTCTGTAAACAATTTTCTTCTTCTAACAATTTTAGCATTTCCTCAAAATCTTCTTTCTTTTTCTTCATTTCATCAAAGAATTTTAATCTTTCTTCCAACTCTTAATTCTTTCTTTCAACATAATTCAATTCCTTTTCTAATTTGTCAATTTCACACAAATTCTCATATCTTTCTTTTCCAATTTTTTTATATCTGCTACCAATTGTGAATTACATTTTTTAATTTCTGTCACTTCCTCCTCCAAAACATTTTTCTCCTTTTTTACTCTTTTGCCTATCTTTCCCATTAAAATAAATTTGATTAAACTCACCTAATTCTACTCTAGCAATTTCTTCTTTTCCAAGAGCGCCTCCACTCTTCTTTACACAATTTCCTTCTACAAACTTTCTCCAAAACTCGACGGTGGCATTCAAACTCTTTCCTCTTGCAATTTATACGTTGTCTTCTACCAATCTCTTAAAATGATGAACATTGATGTCTTTTTCTACAACTTCTTTTGGCAGTTACACAAATACAATAATTCTCTTCAAAAAAAGAGTTGTGATTTAATTTTAGCAATAAAAACTGATCATATATCTTTATTTTTTGTAGCCACTTTCTTCCAATACAAATTACCTCGAAGATCTCTACAAATCTTTTTCCAAACACACAATCAAGATTTAAAAAAAAAAATTAATTATCTTTTCCAACAGCCTAAGAAACATTTTCTATACTTATTCTTTTGCATTACAGATGATGCAATCTGCAATCTGAGAACAACCTTTTTTTTTAATTTCTAGATCTGCAACCTTTTAAATCTGTGTCGGAAACAAAATTTCTATCTACATCATTCTTCTCTAACTTCTCTTGAATCTGCAATCCTCTATATGGCAGCTCTTGTGTGACTGAAAAATCGGCCTAACAAATCAACAGGTCCCTCACCATGTTTTCTTCCAGCTGCAGCTTCACTTCAACATTGATTATCAAATTATATTTCAGATCTTCACCATAGAACCTCCCTGGCTCTAATACCAGTTTGATGGTATTGACTGAAGAAATATCAAAACACATAACACATTGAAATATATAAAGCACAAAAGTATTAACATACCATGCTGCTGCACAACTTCTATTACTTCATCAAAAACATTTACATCATACCTCTTTTATAGAGGAGTTTAGATTTTACAAAAAAAAAATTAAAACATACCAACTACAGAAAAAACTAACTAAATTCTAATTTATTTCTAGTTACAATAGATATACTAATGCAAAACTACAGTTTCTTTTTTACACAAAACTAATTTTAACAGATTCTAAACAAACTGAAAAATAATGCAGGAGAATTTAGAAATTTCCTTCCAACATGATAAATAACCATTTCTTCATGTTTGTTTACCAAACGGTAACCCTAATCGCGGACTGTAGTCAAATTCCTCTGAGATCTAAAATAAGAACAAATTCCCAGCAAAATATATTTAAGGCAGGAATGTATATGCCATCGTTACTGCACATACCTGCATTTTATGTTACACAAAAGTACACACCCATTAATAAAATACATTGTTTTAAATTCAGAAAAACTTATAATTGGTCTTAAACTGCATTTTAGGCTTACTGTTTTACAGTGTATTCTTTTAAAATCTGGTGTTTTTAATCATCAGATAATTTAATCAACTGCTACTAAAAAGTCTTTGAGGTTTCTATTTAATGCAGACACAAATTAATAGTGAGAAAGAACATACATGAGTCACCCAGTTTTATTGCATTGGCATCTCCTGTACATGCACAAGTTATTTGTGAGCAACAGAAACAATAAACTCAATGCCCTAAGAAAAGAAAATAAAAACTCTATTCTCTTTAGTATTATTTCTATATTTTTTCTTCCAATATAGATTTATTATAGCCACGACAGACTAAAACATGTCTGTTTAATCCCTGATTCCTGCTCAATCTTGTCCAACACAATGATTTGTATACTTTTACACTGTTGCTATGACTTACCCAACCTGGTCTAGGTTTAGATAGGTATTCAGAAACAGATTGAACATCGTTAAACCCTATTGTGAAGGGTTACCATATCTCTATTTATATACACCAAAAAGAAATCCCAAAGCCCTACGGATTGAAAAATCTGTTTACCAGAGCAAGAATACTTCAAATAAAAGCATCATCTTGTGAATAGATGGTGTGCATATCTTTACTTCTTGAACAGAAAAGTACTTCAAGGGACTAAAATAAGGAGGAGAAGACAAACTAACCTGAGGAGGAGATATAGAATAAGGGAGAGAAGAAAAATACAGCTTCCTGAGAATTCCTTTCGAGCCATTGTTAGACGTTGCACCAAAAAACCTTTGTAGGCTGCGTAGCAGATCAACAAACACAAATAAACTGCAAAAACTATGTAAAACAAGAGCAACGAGCGCAAATAAATAGACAAGGCCCACCGACTAAAGGCCTGTAATTAATGAGTAGCCACCCTAGACTGAAGATATGCATATTCCTATGTTGCGCGTGAACTGTGTGAAAAATTCTATTGCAGTTACTGATTATTAATCTCCTATCTAATACATAGATTATTTGACTCTGAAAAATTCATTCTCAGCAAATATCAAAAAATAACACAACTGCAACTTCACCAAAAACTCCGAAGGGAAAACCACTACTGCAGATGAGGAATTATATTAAACTTCAGCAAATTAAGGAATACAAAAATTGCTTGCCTCTTACTGGCGGAGCTCCGGCAATAATCTTCTCCAGAAATTCTTCCCTCAATTTCTCCTGCTGAAATTCCACAACTGCTATCACTGCAAGTCTACTTGTTGTTGTTGTTCTCCAAATGCCCATTGATCCCCTTTTATACTTTTCTCATTGGAAAACCAATGGCCATGATTTAATCTCAATCAATGGCTAAGATTAAATAGACTCTAACAACCCTAACTAACTGGATTCTAGAAGTCTTAGGGGAATCAATTTATTTAATTACATAATTATCTAGACAACTCAGCCCTTTCTGGAGGTTTCTAGAAAATAATTAAATAATTAAATGACACTTCTAGACAATGGAGACACCTGTCCAAGCTACATAAATTAACAAACTGGTCAAGCCACACCGAACGCGTTCCCAATCATTCTATGAAGGGTATGGTTCAATTTTGTTAGCATAACATTTTTATTCTTTTCTTTATTGGCTTTTATTTTGTCAGTTTTTTAAAAGATTTTCACAATATGAACAATCTTAGTGTAATAAGGCTTTATATCTGGTTAGGCAACACGTTTCTTTCCCAAGCATCCTATGGAGGTTATGGTCCAATTGTTTTAGCCTAACTTTCTTATTCTTTCTTCATTGACTTTTGTTTTGGTGGTTTTTTTTAGCATACTCTCAACATGAACAATCTTAGGGTAATAAGGGTTTATATCTTGTAGTTAGGTTTGAAGTGTTCCTCTTCTTATAGTGATTGTCCCTCTTCACATATGGATTTTCAAGATTTTTTTGGAATTGGTGTGTTTGGATTTTTTTAAGACTGGGAGTCCTATTTTGAATTTTCAAGATTTTTTGGAATTGGTGCGCTGTCATGCTTTTTAAGACTGACAATCCTACTTTGTAATCAGTGGTTGTTTTAATTTTTTTTGTTTATATTAAAAAAATATTTAATGTAAGCTATGGTTCAATTGTATAAAAAAGATGTAAATTTTAGCTATAAATACAGATTATTTATTTGTAACAAAGTAGCATACCTATCGTTAAAATATGTGAAGAAATGGTTTTCTCCAAGCATGCATTTAAATTTTATGTGACAAAATATAGTTTTTTGTATATCTATACATATAGGTTTATATATAATCTCTTGAATACATCTACCAAAAATGTAGATATAAATTTTGAGTTATTTTTATTTACTTATAGTTTTTTTCTTTTCCACTTAAGACTTATTTTATAGTTCTTTTATATACTAAATAGTGTTTTTTGATAACTTACTTTAGAATTATTTATGTTTTATTTATTAATATTTACTCAAACAATTATTTTATAATTTACTTTAAATATGTGTAGTTATGATTTTAGTATATACAAAATAATATTAATTCTCAACCAATAAATTTTAACATAAATCTAGCCTAATTAAGTAAACGTATATAAATAAAGTCACAATTAACCTTCATTTCAATACTCCATTGAAATTCGATAATAGCAATAGACGAGTATTAAAAAATTACATTAAAAAGGATGAACCACTTAGCTTTAGGAATTATGACAAAGAAGTGTTAATACTATACCAAATTTAGTCACTTTCACCCAACAAACATTTCTTATGATATGACCATTTTTTGCAATTGTAATAGATGTTGTTGTGGATTGAATCCATGCTCCTTGATGACAAAAATGAGTTCTTGAGAAATGGCATAATACATGATGTTGATCTTGTAACTTGTGAGATTAATTTCTAATTGTAAGTTCTTCCAACATTTTTTTTCCTTGATCACTAGGATCTAATCGTATATATGGCTTAGCGTAGTTTAAAAACTAACTTAGAGAACTATTTTATTGTGAGGGATAAATTCTTCATAGTTAACCCCCTTGATAGAATAGATTTATATTTGATAAGTGATGTCAAGCATGCGATCAAAGTCTATATGAAGATGTAAGAGAGGGAGACCAACCACGTCAAGGCCCCAGGTCATGGAGAGTCAAGAGCAGAAGACTGCCCTAACTTACCTCACTCTAAAGGGATCTTTGAAATGAGGGACAAGAATTATGAGGACCATAATGCCCTTCAATCACTCTGCAGACTTGAAATCAAGATTGGGGCTAGGCGAGCTAGTTGTTGTGTTCAAGACTATACCTTAGGTAACTCTTTGCTCAAAGATAGAAGTGCAGTTTTCGGATGATAGCGCAACACGCTAGTGTCTCTCGGGTGTGCTAGCATGTGTATGACAAAAGGACCAAAAACATAGTACAAACTATTAGAAAATGAGCTGACGACATAGCTAGTCACTTATAAATGAACAAAATAGAACTATGAAGTAGGAAAGATAAGAAAAAACATGATAGAGTAAATATGTGAAGGCTAAGGTAACAAGGATAATCTCACAAAGATGCTCTTTCACTAGCTACCTCCAAAAAGCACGTCCACCTACACACAAGAAAGAGGGAAAAATGTTGGAAGCTATAGGGGTCTACCTCAGTCAGACCCCCATTTTGGTGTTTCCACCTCCATAGATAGCAAGATAGCAATGATGGAGAAATATACGATAAAGAAGTAGAGAAGGAGAAAAAACAAGTAACACTACAAAATAGTAACAAGCTACTCAACCAAATCGCAAAGGAGAGGAGTGAAACATTACCACCTCCACCAAGAGCTCACTAGCTAATGGAGGAGAAAAGAGAGCTTGAACAATCACCACAACCTCAACTATGATCAAGGGAGGTGTTCCAAAACCTCAAGCCCCTACTGCAATGGCTTGTTCCACAATTGCTTTGCGCAGTTGATGGAGTGTTGTTGTTTCTACGAAGTGATAGACTACTATTGAGAATGGAGAAAACACTTGGAAGTGCAAAAAGAGAGTGTGTAGAAGATTGCTAGAGGATGTGAAGCTGATGAAATGAATGAAGGAAGAGTTTTTTTGAGGGAAGAAGGAGAGAATTTGCCATATTTTAGGTCAGTTTATCAAAGAGGGATGTTACAAACCAACCCCAATGGGAAGTGTAATGCCTTTTCAAGCTTTAGATGAAGGAATCTGTCAGGGACGTGATTTTTCCACGTGAAAATCTACGCATTGTGTGGGCATCCTGATAAATATTCTTCTACTGACACGGAAGAAAAATGCTAAGTGGAACAAAGGCAATGGGATGATGTAGAATTTTTCTTTTGGATTTGGTTTTTCTAAGGTGAGGAAGTGTAAAAGGGGAATTTTCTTAAGGGGTGAAAATTTGCACCTATACATTTTTCGCTGACTTTAGAAAGCACAAATACTGATGAGTGCTTTGATAAAGTAGATCGAAGAGTGAATAGGGTTAGAAATGTATACTTGAACCATCGAGGAAGTAGACAACGATCTAGCAAACTCAAGAGCGTAGGACAAGTAAAGGACTTCATAGCCCTGTAGAACTATGAAGTTGTAGAATGAAAGTGTCTTATAGGCTCATAGACTTACAAGGAGGTGACCCCCAAGATCTCTCACATGAAGGAAGCCCTGAGAAAAGTGTCTTACAGACCTGTAGACCTACAAGGAAGGTATCCCCTAAGATCTCTTATATGAAGGATACTGAGAAAAGCACCTTATAGTCCCACAGACTTGCAAGGAAAGTATCCTCAAAGGTCTCTCACATGAAGGATATCGAAAAAAGTGTATTATAGACCTACAGACTTACAAGGAAGGTGTCCTCCAAGATCTCTCACATGAAGGAAACCGAGAAAAAAAATTATCCTACAGACCCACAGATCTGTAGGGGAGCAAACCCCAAGATCTCTCGCATGGAGGATGCTAAGAGGAAGTGCCCTACAGACCAATAGACTTGAAGGTAGGTATGCCCCCTGATCTCTTACATGGAGGAAATTGAGAAAAAAAGCACCTTATAGACTCGCAGACCTGCAGGGGAGGGAACCCTAACATCTTTCACATGGAGGAAACTTAGAAGAAGCACCCTATAGACCTGCAAACCTACAAGGATGCATCCCCCAAGATCTCTCACATGGAGGAAACCCAAAGAAAGCACCCTACATACCCTCAAACTTGTAGGGAAGGTATCCCCCAAGATCTCTCATATGGAGGAAACCCAAAAAAGGGGACTCTACTGAGCTAGAAAGTGGCTTCACAGAAGAATTTGTGAAGCGGCATGTCTATTCACAAATAGAATATGTCTGAAAGCGGCCATGCAAGAAAGAAAGCAAATATTCATGCAAACTGTCGATAGATTGGAAAGGTTTCAAAGGGGTCCCTTGGGAACCCGGTGTGAAGGAAGGGGTCCATTCAAGGGATGCGTTATTTGAAAGTGTGGAAGAGATGTTTCTTTCTCAAATCAATTCATCATCAAGGACTCCTTTCGAAAGATGCTCACTTCATCAAGGAATTCAAAAGGAAGAAAATGCCCCCTTGAAAGGTGAAGGTTCTCAAATTGTTTCTTTACGAACCCATGATGAAGGAAACACGTTCCGTTAGGGATTCAAGTTGAGAATGCGATTCTAAAAAAGGAGTTTGTGAAGATTCTCAATAATAGATTCACTGGAAATGAATGTGTTTTCTAAAAATCAAAGTGTTATAGAAGTGGCATTATCACACACGAGAGGGACAACTCAAGCAAAGAAGAGAGAAAGATAAGAAAATAGAAAAAAGATAATAACACAAAGGCCATAAGGGTAGCCTGATATTTCAAGCTCAAAACTGCTCATTAATATATATGTATAATAATATTATATAAAATGAACTGTCATCAACCCCCTACTATATCATACCATGTGAAGAATGCATGAGAAGACAAAGTGAAAATAAAAAATTGGGTCAACATGGAAGGGAAGCCTAAATGCCCCCAATTCCTTGCATCATCCCCAATTTTGACGAAAGTCAATCAAAAACATGGAAGAATGATGATACAAATAGAAAAAGGTTTACAACACAAAAAGCATGCCTATATCTAAGCACCAAGAAGGGTGACAAGGATCATGAGGGAACACATCACAACACACACACATCTAATCTAAAGATAAAAAAGAGGCCTCCGCCTAAGACTGGTCGACTAACAGGTTGTCTACTTCCCACTCTAGATTATCATAGGGGGAAGGAGGATGAGCTTGCAGTGCTGGAATGTTAAGAGGAGGAGCATCTGGCCCTCCTACAACAAGGGCTATGGAAGAATGCTTCGGTAGGTCTCCTCCACTAAGATCTTATGGAGCTAAGGTGACCAGTGATTTTGCAAAATCGCTGACAGGGATGGAATTTCATCCAGAGAGTTAAACATGCACTTTACATGAGTACTATGCTTCACCTCAATAGATGGAGAAGATTTTTCTCAAGATTCATTGCTAGGCTAACTAAGAGATTCGAGAGCAATGACAAACTCAGGGGAAGCCAGGACTGGTTCTGTTACTAAGATAGAACAAGTCTGTGTGGGACCACCTTCTGAAAGAGGACTCCTATTACATCCTCCATTGCTAGAAGGACCAATCTCCACCTTCTCCTCCATTGGGGGACATGAACTCCCCAAAGACAAGGTGAGAGGTGCAGAGGCGGAGGAGTAAGAGAAAACTATAGTGGATACCACCGAAGTATTTAACATATCTACGAGTTTTAGGGAAGGCGGGATATCCAAAAGGGACATCAAAAGAGGTGGCTCAACTAAAGGAACAATGAAAACCTACACATTTTTAGCATCAGGCGCATTCATAATCACAACAGGGTCTGGAAGCAGGATAAGTGCAAGAAGTTGAGTCCACGAAATGTGGAAGTTTTTGCCTTAGCCAAAAAAAAAAATCAGCATTAAAAAAACGGGATCCCACTTCTAAGAAATGGGATCCTGTTTTTAAAAAACGGGATCCCTTCTAGCTTCGGGATCCTGAGCCTCAATTAAAAACAGGATCCTGCTTTTGAAAAATTTTCATTTTTGAAAAATTTTCAAAACGAGATCCCGTCTTGAAAATTTTCCAAAAACAAAATTTTCCAAAATGGAAAAGTTTCAAAAGGGATCGATTTAAATAACATCTCATTTTGTAGAACCAAAATGGGATCCCGCTTTACAAAACGGGATCCCGTTTCCAAAAATTTGAAATTGGGTTTTCTTTGTAGGCGGGTTTTTGCCTTGTATTTCGGTTCAGGAAAAACATTGGGAATCCAAACCTAGGCCTTCAACCTGGTTTGACCTGCAAGTTGAAGGTCGTAACAATGTCAGAGAAAAATAGCCAGTTTGGACATATGGCGAACAACTTTTTTTGTAGAATTTTTATACGAAATTAAAACCCATTTTAGATGAGACAATGTGGATTCCAAATATATAATTTTTTTTACAATTGGATTATTTTTTATAGTTTTCAATTAATTTCTAATGAAAGTAGTCCATAAACTTTAAATATTAGGGTTTTTAAATATTTTAATAACTTTTGATCAACATAACATTTAGACGAATGGATTAAAGAAGAACAAACTTTAGAAAATTCTTTTCAATTTAAAAAAAAATCAAAAAATGATAAGTTAAGGTCATCTTATGCGTGTCGTACACGACGATTTTTGAAAACGACAAATATGCCTAATAAAAAATTAACAAAAAAAAGGTATTCGAGAACAAGCTTGAGTGAGTCACAAATCTTTTCCCAAAAGGATTTAGAAAAATACGATAATTTAGGTCAAAATATGGATGTTGTACACGTGCATGGTATGGTAAAAAAAGTGACTTTTAAACAATGATTTTTAGAAATTCCTATTGAAACTAAATTAGTACAATCTAGGTATTGAAATAAACTATATATTTGGAAACTAGACTTTGAGTACTACATTTTATGATTAGTGACTTTTTTGAAGATTCCATCTCTAAGTGCTTCAAATTTTAAGGTCAAATGTGTCAAATGCTGAAAATCAGGGAAAACACTTCCACTTTTTGGCCATAAAGTGGACTCAACTTCTTGCACACACCCAGCAATGAGGAGCTAGATTGAACGGAAGCAGAGGGGAGGAGAGAGGAGGACATGGTAGGATGCCCTAATACAGGGGTGGTTGTCTCTTCTTCCTTCTTCTGTAATGTGGCATTCTCAATCGTGAGAGCCTTTCGCCAGTGCATGCACTTGTGCACAAGGTGGTTTCTATGAATCTTCAAGCTAGAGGCTGGAGGCTACGAAGGAACAAAAGGCTTATGATCAACCATGGGAGTGTCCTCCATAGTTGTTTCCAGTGGATGGATAGGCTCTTGAATGGGAGTAGGAGGAGCAGGCTGAGAAGCACAAAAAACCCATACATCAACAAACCACTACAATACTAATGTCCCCAACACAGATTTGGAAATCATGAAAGAGACCTTGCAGATTTAAATAAGGGCTCAACTAGTGATCTTTTTAATGCCTAATATTCACCAATTGGCTAATAGTTGAAATTTGGGAATCCAAATTTGGCTAATAGTTTGAGCTATAACGCAACTTGAATTGCCACATTTTTACAAAATTTTATTATAGTCATATTTAAATCACAAAAGAAATTATTTTATCAAAAATCTTAACTAAAAAATTCACCACAATATTCAATACATGATTAGATCATATTCACCTAAACTTTATGAATTATAGTAGAAATTTATATTAATTTTCCAATAGTATATATCATAATTATTAGTTTATTTAGGACCATATTTATAATCTTTAGTTTCTAACATTGATTTATAGTATAATCTAATGGCTCTTGTTGTATTGCATGAGGTTAAATGCACCCACGATCTATAATACGCATGGGGCTCATAATTTTGGGTCTTATGAGCATATAGAATGTGGGTATATTTTACCTCAGAGAGTACAATGAGGGTCGCTAGATCAATGATCTAAAAGCAATTTTGAGCCCAATGAGAACTATAGATCATGGGTACATTTTACCTTGTAGAATATAATAAGGGTGATTATATCATATTTTAAAACAATGCTGACAAGTAAATATTATTGTCTACCTCTTAAACCCATCAATAATTTCCACCCTTAGGACCCTAATTTTCCATGAGAATTATTTGGATTGAATGGATTCTCCATCATGATTAATGTATTTTTCTATTATTTTTCAAGATTTGCCAATATTTTCTACAAAATTTTAGTGATGTAAGAAAAAATAATTAATAAAATTAATATTTTTTCCTAAAAAATGGAAAGATTCAGTAATTTTTTATATCATTTTTTGAGGGGGGTTTCTTAAATTTATCACTGGGCTCAACCACCCAACACTGGAATAGAGCGACACAAAAGCAAACACAAAAGAAGTGAACCCAACAACCAAATAAACATAAAAACCCACCTCATAGCAAGGACATGAATAGGGGAGATGAGTAGTAAAACAACTAAAGGCATCATGAAACCAAGACTGCGAAGCACAGATGGTCCAACAGTCAACCAACCACTAGAAAAAGCCACATAGAACAGAGCGCTGACCATAAAGGCGCCAAGAGCACCACAATCCCATGAGGGCCTATGAGAAAACCTACCAATCCCCAACCACAAAGTGAGGACAAGTACATGGGAGATGAGTAGTAAAGAAACCAAAGCCATCAAGAAGCCAAGAATAAGATAACCAAACGGTCCAACAAACATATCCACTAGCAAAAGAAAAAAACATAAATTTTCCAACAAAAAACTTATGCAAGAAGCTAAGTTCAAGCTAAGGACAAGAAAAAAAACCTATGCAAGAAAAAGAAGGCAATGAGCTCAACATGAAAACTAAAAATTTGATGTAAAATGCCAAAATGGATTTACAAAATCTAGAGAACCCAAACCCACAACAAAATTGAAGATCCCCTAGGGAGACGAAGAAAACAACAAGTAGGAACAAATTATGGGAAAGCACCCTCCAAGTGCACTACACATAGAATAGTAGAGAAACTCCTGTGACAAGAAAACTTAAACATCCCCTAACTTGGAGCAGCCATACCAAAATGAGGGGACAAAGACAAACATAGAGAAACACAACCCAACAGTTTCCTTCCCCCAATAAAGGGCAATGCAACACACCCTCTGATACCAAAGGTTTGTGGGAAGACTAGAACTCGTGACCTCTTGCCTGCAACAAGATGCTTTAGCCAATCGAGCTAGGCCCTCTCACCCCTAATTGCCATTTGAATATTTAAAAAAACCCAAACTTAAATATTAAACTTTCTTCACCACACAAATAAAAAATAATTTAATTGATAAAAATTAATTACACTAGGATTCACAAAACCCTTAACTTAATATTAAATTAGTTGTATTTATATTAATTTAAATATATTAGATTTAATTGCCACTTCTAATATTAAAAAATCTCCAATTTAAAGATTAAACTTTCTTAAGATAAAACTAATTTAATTGATTACTATTATTATTAAATTCTTCATGATATACCTTAATATTATATTTAATTTAAAAAATTAAAACTAATTTAATTGAATACTAATATTATTACATAAATTTGGGAAAAACAAAACCCTCTTAAGTAAAATCCTCTATGTTTAGATGTTAAAGTAGAGTGAGCTCCATTTCCTATATCCTCTGTATCTTTTTATCACGACAAAAAGACGTGCACATTTATTTTTAAAGCTTGCTTGCCTCTTTTCACACTATTTCCAAAACTATTATATCATGACAATCATTTAAAGATTACTACTATAGATTTTGGTTAGGAAGAATTAGCTAAATCATTCATTCAAAATGTGTTGCTTATTATGAGAGAAACTTGAAGGTGGATAATCTAAATGACCTCTTTAAAGAGGCAAGACTTCTCAAGACAACTAACTTCCTTATCAAAATATAATGCAAACAACCCACAATGCCCATGATATATTATATTTAAATAACATATTAATATTTAAAAAATTGTTTAACAATAATAAATTCTTAAATGCACATAGGTGTTTTGTGCATGGCACAAATAATGACTGTAAATCCCAATAAAGGTAACCTCACCCAAACAATTCGTTACCATTAAAAAACCAAGCCACCACTCATGTTGTAATGGACACCCTTCCCTATAAAAGGAAATCACATTTAACCGTTAAAATGCAATTTGCAAAGGCCCTTGGAATGATGGTATTGAATGAAGAAATATCAAAACACATAACACATTGAAATATATAAAACACAAAAATATATAACTTCTATTGTTTCATGAGAAACATTTACATCATGCCTCTTTTATAGAGGAGTTTAGATTTTACAAGAAAAATCTAGAATATACCAACTACGAAAAAAAACTAACTAAATTCTAATTTATTTCTAGTTACAATAGATATTACTAATGTGAAACTACAGTTTCCTTTTACACAACACACCCCCTTAATTTCAACCATAAATTTCTTTCAACTTTCCAACCAAGTCTTCAAACAGTCTCAATTTGTTTACTTGTATAAATAATTTAGACCATCTTCAAAATCTTCTTACTATCAACTCTCACCTATCTATAGCTTTCAAACCATAAAATTTTAAAAACTTCAAATTGGAAATCCTCTTACTATCAACTCTCACCTAATTCTGCTCTAGTGATTTCTTCTTTTCCAATAGTGCCTCCACTCTTCTTTACACAATTTCCTTCTACAAACTTTCTCTAAAACTCTATGGTGGCCTTCAAAATCTTTCCTCTTGCAATTTATACCTTGTCTTGTACAAATCTTTTAAAATGATGAACATTGATCTCTTTTTCTACAACTTTTTTCGACAGTTACACAACTACAATAATTCTTTCTAAAAAAGAGTTGTAATTTACTTTTAGCAATAAAAAATGGTCATATATCTTTATTTTCTATAGCGACTTTCTTCCAATACAAATTGGCTCAAAGATCTCTACAAATCGTTTTCCAAACACACAATCAAGCTTCTCAAAATAAAATTAATTATCTTTTCCAGT
The DNA here is from genome assembly GCA_007258455.2 of Sequoia sempervirens. Lineage (NCBI taxonomy): Eukaryota > Viridiplantae > Streptophyta > Pinopsida > Cupressales > Cupressaceae > Sequoia > Sequoia sempervirens. Next base: position 212,785,516 of record VDFB02047230.1, read on the forward strand.
AGCCTAAGCAACATTTTCTACACTAATTCTTTTACATTACAGATGATGCTATCTGCGATTTGAGAACAACATTTTTTTTATTTCTAGATCTGCAACCTTTTAAATATGTGTCAGCAACAAAACTCCTATCTACATCATTCTTCCCTAACTTCTCTTGAATCTGCAATCCTTTGTATGGCGGCTCTTGTGTGACTGCAAAATCAGCCTAACAAATCAACTACTCGTTCACCATGTTTTCTTCTAGCTGCACCTTCACTTAAAATATTGATTATCAAATTATATTTCAGATTTTCACCATAGAACCTCCTTGGCTTTGATACCACTTTGATGGTATTGAATGAAGAAATATCAAAACACATAACACATTGACATATATAAAACACAAAAATATTAACATACCATGCTGCTGCACAACTTCTATTACTTCATCAAAAACATTTACATCATTCCTCTTTTATAGAGGAGTTTAGATTTTACAAAAAAAATATTAAAACATACCAACTATAGAAAAAACTAACTAAATTCTAATTTATTTCTACTTACAATAGATATACTAATGAAAAAACTACATTTTCTTTTTTACACAAAACTAATTTAACAGATTCTAAACAAATTGAAAAATAATGCAGGAGAATTTATAACATACCAAGTACAAAAAAAAACTAAGTAAATTCTTATTTATTTCTAGTTACAATAGATATTACTAATGCCAAACTATAGTTTCTTTTTATACAACACTCCCCCTTAAATTCAACCGTAAATTTCTTTCAACTTTCCAACCAAATATTCAAACACTCTCAATTTGTTTACTTGTATAAATAATTCAAACCATCTTCAAAATCTTCTTACTATCAACTCTCACCAATTCTTTCCAACTGCTGCCGCAATCCATCAAACTTTGATCTTCAAATTTTGAACTTCAAATTGGAAATCCTCTCGCTATCTATAGCTTTCAAACCACAAAATTTTCATAGATATAGATCCCAACATGTATCTTTCGCAATAACTTTCCCTTTTACAATGTGAACATTGATTCATTTCTTGAACAAATTCTCTTGATCCTGTAAAATTTCCTTTACCTATAATATATCCAAGACCTTCATATTTTGGTCTCATAACCGGTCCAATTGGTTCTTTTATTCCTTGTGCACTTTTTCCTAATCCTTCACCTTTATAACCTATTCTTTGCATTAATCTCAAACCAACATTTTTTTCATGACAATTATTAAGATTTACATTATCATCTTCACATTCTTCTTTCATACATTCTTCATCAGAAACAATACTTGCCATATCACACAAACTACTTGATTTATCAACAAAAGAACACAGATCTTCAATACAACAAGCAACATCACTTAACAATGGCTTTGTAAACATTTATTTTCTTCTTTCAACTTTGATAATTCTTCCTTCTGTAAACAATTTTCTTCTTCTAACAATTTTAGCATTTCCTCAAAATCTTCTTTCTTTTTCTTGATTTCATCAAAGTATTTTAATCTTTCTTCCAACTCTTAATTCTTTCTTTGAACATAATTCAATTCCTTTTCTAATTTTTCGATTTCACACAAATTCTCCTATCTTTCTTTTCCAAATTTTTTTATCTCCTACCAATTGTGGATTACATTTTTTAATTTCTATCACTTCCTCCTCCAAAACATTTTACTCCCTTTTTACTCTTTTGCCTATCTTTCCCATTAAAATCAATTTGATTAAACTCACCTAATTCTGCTCTAGCGATTTCTTCTTTTCCAAGAGCGCCTCCACTCTTCTTTACACAATTTCCTTCTACAAAATTTCTCTAAAACTTGATGGTGGCATTCAAACTCTTTCCTCTTGCAATTTATACATTGTCTTCTACAAATCTCTTAAAATGATGAACATTGATGTCTTTTTCTACAACTTCTTTTTGGCAGTTACACAAATACAATAATTCTCTCCAAAAAAGAGTTGTGATTTACTTTTAACAATAAAAACTGATCATATATCTTTATTTTTTGTAGCGACTTTCTTCCAATACAAATTGCCTCAAAGATCTCTACAAATCTTTTTCCAAATACACAATCAAGCTTTTCAAAATAAAATTAATTATCTTTTCCAACAGCCTAAGAAACATTTTCTACACTTATTCTTTTGCATTACGGATGATGCAATCTGGATGATGCAATCTGCAATCTGAGAACAACCTTTTCTTTTAATTTCTAAATCTGCAACCTTTTAAATCTGTGTTGGCAACAAAACTTCTATCTACATCATTCTTCTCTGACTTCTCTTGAATCTGCAATCCTTTGTATGGCGGCTCTTGTGTGACTGCAAAATCAGCCTAACAAATCAACAGCTCCTTCACCATGTTTTCTTCCAGCTGCAGCTTCACTTCAACATTGATTATCAAATTATATTTCAGATCTTCATCATAGAAACTCCCTGGTTCTGATACCAGTTTGATGGTATTGAATGAAGAAATATCAAAACACATAATACATTGAAATATATAAAGTACAAAAGTATTAACATACCATGCTGCTGCACAACTTCTATTACTTCATCAAAAACATTTACATCATACCTCTTTTATAGAGGAGTTTAGATTTTACAAAAAAAAATTAAAACATACCAACTACAGAAAAAACTAACTAAATTCTAATTTATTTCTAGTTACAATAGATATACTAATGCAAAACTGCAGTTTCTTTTTTACACAAAACTAATTTTAACAGATTCTAAACAAACTGAAAAATAATGCAGGAGAATTTAGAAATTTCCTTCCAACATGAAAAATAACCATTTCTTCATGTTTGTTTACCAAAAGGTAACCCTAATCTCGGAGTGTAGTCAAATTCCTCTGAGATCTAAAATAACCACAAATTCCAAGCAAAATGTATTTAAGGCAGGAATGTATATGCAATCGTTACTGCACATACCTGCATTTTATGTTACACAAAAGTACACACCCATTAATAAAATACATTGTTTTAAATTCAGAAAAACTTATAATTGGTCTTAAACTGCATTTTAGGTTTACTGTTTCACAGTGTATTCTTTTAAAATCGGGTATTTTTAATCATCAGATAATTTAATCAACTGCTACTAAAAAGTCTTTGAGGTTTCTATTTAATGCAGGCACAAATTAATAGTGAGAAAGAACATACATGAGCCACCCAGTTTTATTGCATTGGCATCTCCTGTACATGCACAAGTTATTTGTGAGCAACAGAAACAATAAACTCAATGCCCTAAGAAAAGAAAATAAAAACTCTATTCTCTTTAGTATTATTTCTATATTTTTTCTTCCAATATAGATTTATTATAGCCACGACAGACTAAAACATGTCTGTTTAATCCCTGATTCCTGCTCAATCTTGTCCAACACAATGATTTGTATACTTTTACACTGTTGCTATGACTTACCCAACCTGGTCTAGGTTTAGATAGGTATTCAGAAACAGATTGAACATCGTTAAACCCTATTGTGAAGGGTTACCATATCTCTATTTATATACACCAAAAAGAAATCCCAAAGCCCTACGGATTGAAAAATCTGTTTACCAGAGCAAGAATACTTCAAATAAAAGCAGCATCTTGTGAATAGATAGTGTGCATATCTTTACTTCTTGAACAGAAAAGTACTTTAAGGGACTAAACTAAGGAGGAGAAGACAAACTAACCTGAGGAGGAGATATAGAATAAGGGAGAGAAGAAAAATACAGCTTCCTGAGAATTCCTTTCGAGCCATTGTTAGACGTTGCACCAAACAACCTTTGTAGGCTGCGTAGCAGATCAACAAATACAAATAAACTGCTGAAACTATGTAAGACAAGAGCAACGAGCGCAAAGAAATAGACAAGGCCCACCGACTAAAGGCCTGTAATTAATGAGTAGCCACCCTAGACTGAAGATATGCATATTCCTATGTTGCGCGTGAACTGGTCAAGCCACACCGAACGCGTTTCGTTCCCAAGCATTCTATGGAGGGTATGGTTCAATTTTGTTAGCATAACATTTTTATTCTTTTTTTTATTGGCTTTTATTTTGGTAGTTTTTAAAAAGATTTTCACAATATGAACAATCTTAGTGTAATAAGGGTTTATATCTGGTTAGGCAACACGTTTCTTTCCCAAGCATCCTATGGAGGTTATGGTCCAATTGTTTTAGCCTCACTTTCTTATTCTTTTCTTCATTGACTTTTGTTTTGGTGGTTTTTTTTAACATTCTCTCAACATGAACAATCTTAGGGTAATAAGGGTTTATATCTTGTAGTTAGGTTTGAAGGGTTCCTCTTCTTATAGCGATTGTCCCTCTTCACATATGGATTTTCAAGATTTTTTTGGAATTGGTGTGTTCGGATTTTTTTAAGACTGGGAGTCCTATTTTGAATTTTCAAGATTTTTTGGAATTGGTGCGCTGGCATGCTTTTTAAGACTGACAATCCTACTTTGTAATCAGTGGTTGTTTTAATTTTTTTTGTCTTTATATTAAAAAAATATTTAATGGAAGCTATGGTTCAATTGTATAAAAAGCTGTAAATTTTAGCTGTAAATACAGATTATTTATTTTTAATACAATAAGGTGTAAAAGTATTATTGATTGTTTTGTCATTGAATTGTTCATAATAAAAGATAATTACACCCTTCCTATTGATTAATTAATTAGAAATAAGACCCAAACAATAAATATTAAATTAATTTGTAAAAGTTAAATACATTAAATATGATGTTTGGTTTTGAATTTGAAGGGATGAATATATTTGTAACAAAGTAGCATACCTATCGTTAAAATATGTGAAGAAATGGTTTTCTCCAAGCATGTATTTAAATTTTATGTGACAAAATATAGTTTTTTGTATATCTATACATATAGGTTTATATATAATCTCTTGAATACATCTACCAAAAATGTAGATATAAATTTTGAGTTATTTTTATTTACTTATAGTCTTTTTCTTTTCCACTTAAGACTTATTTTATAGTTCTTTTATATACTAAATAGTCTTTTTTGATAACTTACTTTAGAATTATTTATGTTTTATTTATTAATATTTACTCAAACAATTATTTTATAATTTACTTTAAATATGTGTAGTTATGATTTTACTATATACAAAATAATATTAATTCTCAACGCAATAAATTTTAACATAAATCTAGCCTAATTAAGTAAACGTATATAAATAAAGTCACAATTAACCTTCATTTAAATACTCCATTGAAATTCGATAATAGCAATAGACGAGTATTAAAAAATTACATTAAAAAGGATGAACCACTTAGCTTTAGGAATTATGACAAAGAAATAAGTGTTAATGCTATACAAAATTTAGTCACTTTCACCCAACAAACATTTCTTATGATATGACCGTTTTTTGCAATTGTAATAGATGTTGTTGTGGATTGAATCCATGCTCCTCTATGACAAAAATGAGTTCTTGAGAAATGGAATAATCCATGATGTTGATCTTGTAACTTGTGAGATTAATTTCTAATTGTAAGTTCTTGCAACATTTTTTTTCCTTGATCACTAGGATCTAATTATATATATGGCTTAGCGTAGTTTAAAAATTAACTTAGAGAACTATTCTATTGTGAGGGATACATTCTTCATAGTTAACCCCCTTGATAGAATAGATTTATATTTGATAAGTGATGTCAAGCA
>VDFB02047230.1:212791264-212836800 GCA_007258455.2 Sequoia sempervirens
GAATTCTCTTTGTACCCATGTTGCTTCTCTACTCCTTTCTTCATTTGTTCCTACTTGTTGTTTGCTTTGTCTCCCTAGCTCTTCGGTTTTGTTGTGGGTTTGGGTTCTCTTGATTTTGTAAATCTATTTTGGCATTTTACATCAAAGTTTTAGTTTTCATGTTGAGCTCATTTCCTTCTTTTTCTTGCATAGGATTTTTTGCTTGTCCTTGTCTTGAATTTAGCTTCATGCATAAGTTTTTATGTTGGAAAATCCATGTTTTCTACTTTTGCTAGTGGATAGATGTTTGTTGGACTGTTTGTGTATCTTAGTCTTGGCTTCTTGATGGATTTGGTTTCTTTACTAGTCATCTCCCATGTACTTGTCATCACTTTATGGTTGGGGAATGTTAGGTTTTCTCATAGGCCGTCATGGGATTGGGGTGCTCTTGGCCTCTTTATGGTCAGTGCTCTATTCTATGTTGCTTTTTCTAGTGTTTGGTTGACTGCTAGACCATTTGTGCTTCCCAGTCTTTGTTTCATGATCACTTTAGTTGTTTTACTACTCATCTCCCCTATTCATGTCCTTGCTATGAGGTGGGGTTTGATGTTTATTTGGCTATTGGGTTCACTTCTTTTGTGTTTGCTTTTGTGTTGCTCTATTCCAGTGTTGGGTGGTTGAGCCCAGTGATAAATTTAAGAAACCCCCCTCAAAAAATGATATAAAAAATTGATGAATCTTTCAATTTTTTAGGAAACAATATTAATTTCTATTGGTGAATCTTTCATTTGTTTGGAAAAAATATTAATACTGGGGAATCTTGAAAAATAATAGGAAAATACATTAATCGTGATGGAGAATCCATTCAATCTAAAAATAATTCTCATGGAAAAGTAGGGTCCTAAGGGTGGAAATTATTGATGGGTTTAAGGGGTAGACAATAATATTTACTTGTCACCATTTTTTAAAAATATGATATAATGACCCTTATTATATTCTACAAGGTAAAATGTACCCATGATCTATAATTCTCATGGGGCTCAAAATTTCTTTTACTCTCTTAGGTAGAATATACCCACATTCTATATGCTCATAAGACTCAAAATTATGAGCCCCATGCATATTATAGATTGTGAGTGCATTTTACCTCATGCAATACAACAAGGGCCATTAGATTATACTATAAATCAATGTTAGAAACTAAAGATTAGAAATATGGTACTAAATAAACTAATAATTATGATATATACTATTGTAAAATTAATATAAATTTATACTATAATTCATAGAGTTTAGGTGAATCTGATCTAATCATGTATTGAATAATGTGGTGAATTTTTTAGTTAAGCTTTTTGATAAAATAATTTATTTTGTGATTTAAATAAGACTATAATAAAATTTTGTAAAAATGTGGCGATTCAAGTCACCTTATAGCTCAAACTATTAGCCAAATTTGGATTCCCAAATTTCAACTATTAGCCAAATTTGGATTCCCAAATTTCAACTATTAGCCAATTGGTGAATATTAGGCACTAAAAAGATCAGTAGTTGAGCCCCTATTTAAATTTGCAAGCTCTCTTTCATGATTTCCAAATATGTGTTGGGGACATTAGTATTGTAGTGGTTTGTTGATGTAATGGGTTTTTTGCTTCTCTATTTGAGTTGTGTTTACTCCCTTTTCCACTTGGGCTTTTATGGTGGTGCACTACTATTGTTTCGGTCTTAAGTGTGATTACTTTCACAGTCTTCGTGTCGATAGGGGGTTTCTTGAGCATGTTTCCTTGGTGGTGGAATTGGCCCTACCCTATTTTGAAGTGGCCTTTTTCTTGCTATGGCTCCATAAAGCTTGATTTACTCAAAGTGTTTGTTTTGGATAAATTGAATTTGGATGGTCTCCTCACTCCTTTTGCGGTTGGTTTACTATTGATCTCTAAGGATGTTGTGATTTCCCTAAATTCACATATTTTGTGTTTGGTGTATCATGGTGCGTTGATGACATTCAAGGGTGTTGTGGAATCCCAAGATTCTTGCATTTTTTTCTTAGCTAAGCTCCAACCAAGGTTCTTTTTGATGGTCCAAGTGCTTTTATTGGCCATGGTTGCCAAGGTTTCTCTCTTGACTTGAGAGTTTGCAATATTCCTGGATTTGCAGTTTGCAGTTTGTGTCTCCTATTGAGCTGGAGATAGGTTTTGAGAGTGCAGTTGGTTGCTCATGATTTTTCAACAAGTTTTCTCCCTTGTAGCTCATATTGAGATGGAGGCCACTCCTATGGAGGTGGAGTTTGGATATGCTAGAGAGATTTTGTTGTTGCAACTAGGGTACCCTTAGTGAATTCTCTTATAGAGGTGGAAAGGTAAGTTGGTCGATGGGAATTCTCTACCCTATCAATATTGTTGTTGTTTTTGGATCTAAAATTATGTTCTCTATGCAATAGATTTGTTGTAAGGTGGTTGTCTCAAGAAATGTTGACGGGTTTAGCTCTATTATAAGTTGGTCGATGGGAATTCTCTACCCTATCAATATTATTGATTTTTTTGCTCTAAAATCCTATTTTGTGTGCGATAGATTTGTTATAAGATGGTTGTTTCAAGAAATGTTCATGGGCTCACCTTTTCTATAATTGTTAATCTTTTAGCGGATGGGGATTCAAGTCTCATTAATATTACATATATAGGTTTGAAGTATGAGTTATCTTTTCCACCTTTGTGGTGGTTATTTTTGAAGACTATTGTGTTGCAGCTTTGTGGCTGGCCTCTTGGCCTATTTTACTTGTGGTTGGTTTGGGCTTTAGGTCCCATTGTGGTTTTCAAATCCCATTAAAACTTGTATTTAATGGGTTGATGGTCGGCTAGTCTTGTCCACCCTAGGGGTTTGATTTTGTTGGCTACTAGATTGTAGCTTGTTACGGTTGGGTAGTAGTATTTGCAGCTTTGTGGGTGGTCTTTAGGCTTGTTTTGTTGGCTTGGAGCCTATTCTATCTCAATGTTTGGTTGTTATCCTAGATGTGAGGCATATTTATTCCTATTGTATAGGGTTAGGGCCCTTTAACACTACTTTCTTAATCAAAAATATTAGTATTCAATTAATTTTATTTTTTTTAGTTTAAATAAAGCCAAAAGATTACAAATCATTATTTTTAGGGAAAAATTACCAAGATTAAAAAAGAAAATTCTTTTCATTTAAAAATATAAATTGAAACTAAAATAAATTATAATAAAATCCCCCCCTCTCTCTCCCTATCACTCTCTCTTTCTATATCTCTAAACTTCTTTATTCTCTCTTTATTTTTTCCCTCTCCCTCTGTCTCTATCTATTTATATTTATCTCTCCCTCTCTATATCTATCTCAATATCTCTCTCACTCAAACACACATATTGCTTATTTCTCCTTCCCTATCTCTATCTCTATATATCTTTCACTCACACACACACACACACACACACACACACACACACACACACACTCATTGTTTCTCCCTTCCTATCTCTATATCTATCTTTGTATCTCCCCCCACTCTATCTCTCTCCCTCTCTATTTATTACCTCTATCACCTCCTTTATCTCTCTCTTTCCCCATCTATAAATCTATCTTCCCATATCTCCCTCTCCCTCTCTATTTATATCACATTCTCTCTCTCCCTTTCTCTCTCTCTCATTTACCCTATTTCTCCCTCCATCTTTTTATATATATCCCTCTCTACCTGTCTTTATATATCACAATCCCTCTCTTTGAACATATATGGAGAGAGAATCCCAAAAATATAAGGATAGAACATGTCAACCAACCACAACATCTAGAGTGGGAAGCAAATGACGTCTTAGTTGATCAGTGTTAGGGGGAGGCCTCTTCTTTATCTTTAGATTAGAGGTGTGTGTGTTGTGATGTGTTCCCCTATGATCATACTATGTGTTCCTAGATGAACCTTGTCACCCTTATTGGTGCTTGGATATAGGCATGGTTTTTGTGTTGTAAACCTTCTTCTATTTGTATCATCATTCTTCCATGTTTGTGATTGACTTTCATCAAAATTGGGGATGATGCAAGTCATTGGGGGCATTTAGGCTTCCCTTCCATGTTGACCTAATTTTTTATTTTCACTTTGTCTTCTCGTGCATTCTTCACATGGTATTATATAATAGGGGGTTGATAATAGTTCATTTTATATACTATTATTATCCATATATATTTATGAGTAGTTCTGACCCTAAAATATCAAGCTACCCCCGTGCCCTTTGTGTTTTTCTATTTTTTTCTTTTTTCTTATCTTTCTCTCTTCTTTGCTTGAGTTGTCCCTCTAATGTGTGACAACGCCACTTCTATGACACTTTGACTTTAAGAAAACAAATTCATTTCCAATGAATCTTTTTTTGAGAATCTTCACGAACTCCTTTAAATTAGAATCACATTCTCAACTTGAAACCCTAATAGAACACATTTCCTTCATCATGGGTTTGTAAAGAAAGAACTTGAGAAACTTCCCCTCACAAGGGGGCATTTTTCTTCCTTTTGAATTCCTTGATGAAGTGAGCATCTTTCAAAAGGATTCCTTGATGATGAATTGATTTGAGAAAGAAATGTCTCTTCCACACTTTCAAACATCGCATCCTTTGAGTGGACCCCTTCGTTTATGTCGAGTTCTCAAAGGACCCCTTTGAAACCTTTCCAATCTAGTGATCGTTTGCATGACTATTTGCTTACTTGCATGTGTGGCCGCTTTCAAACATATTCTATTTGTGAGTAGACATGTTGCTTCGCAAGTGATCCTGTGAAACCACTTTCTAACTCTATAGAGAGAGATCTTGGGGGATACCTTCCCTATAGGTCTGAGGGTCTATAGGGTGCTTTCTTTGGGTTTCCTCCATGTAAGAGATCTTGTGGGATACATCCATGTAGGTTTGCGGGTCTGTAGGGTGCTTGTTCTGAGCTTCCTCCATGTGAGAGATCTTGGGGGTCGCTCCCCTGCAGGTCTGCGGGTCTATAGGGCACTTTATTTCTTGATTTCCTCCATGTGAGAGATCTTGGGGGATACCTACCTATAGGTCTATGGTTCTATAGGGTGCTTCTTCTGAGCTTCCTCCATGCGAGAGATCTTGGGGGTTGCTCCCTTGCAGGTTTGCGGGTCTGTAGGACACTTTCTTTTCTTAGTTTCCTTCATGTGAGAGATCTTGGAGGACACCTTCCTTGTAGGTTTGCGGGTCTATAAGGCACTTTTTTTTGTATCCTTCATGTGAGAGATCTTGGAGGATACTTTCCTTGGAAGTCTGTGGGTCTATAAGGCGCTTTTCTCAGTATCCTTTATTTTGAATTTGAAAAGTGGTTTCATGTTTTATTTGTGGTGTCTATTGATTCATTTCACTTAAAATTTTACCTACCTAAATTTTTAAAGGATTTAGGAACCATTTAAAGGCTTCAAGGTAAGTTTGAAGGTGTTAATTATGATCTTTTTTTTTTTTGCATTAGCACCAAACACCTTTCTAAACTACAATTGCTAGTTTTTGGGGGGTCTTAAGGGGATTAAACTTTTATCCTTTGGTTTTTAGGGAGTGCCCAACCCCTAGAGCTTGAACCTGGGTGGTTCGCACTTCGATGCTCTGTCTCAATTGTTGCAGCCATCCATGGAAACAATGTTGAGTTAGTGGCATGAGAATATTCTAAAACAATAGGCGTTGATTCCCTTGGGTTATTGACATGCAGAACCAGTTTGGTGTTAATGTAATTATGTTAACTAATGTTGAGACTGAAAGCGATATATAAAGATCTTCTTATAGATGACTTCTTATGGATTAAAAATTTTCTTGCCTTGAAGAATGATGATCAAATGTAATTCCTATCATTATTTAGAGTCAAATATCATTCTGGTTGGTAACAAATGTTGTATTCTTGAGCTGTACTTTTTTGTTCAATGTTATCTATCAATTGTTATAGCTCTTTCATACTTCCATGTATTCTATTGTAGAGACTCATGCGAGTATTTTGAGATTTAGCTTAAGGAAAATACTTTGAACAAGAACATTGAGCTTGAGAAATTTCAAGTGTTGCAACTTATATTGTATTGCAATTGAGATAGAGCTAGTAGATATCCTCTTTTAAAATAGGAGTGATTCTCTCTTTTTTGTGTTTTTTCAAGTTTATAGAGTAGAGATTATGAAGCCAACAGTTATTCCAAAAAATAAATTTTTTTGAAGATTTTGTGGAATCAATTCATTGGATTAGGGGTTAGATTTTTTTTTGAATGATATATACAATGGCACAAACTTAGAACAACTTTATAATTATGCAATATAACTAGTATTATCACAATTGATACAAAAGAGTCAAACAAACAAAACTAGTAACCACTGAAAATAATGCTAGACTCATCACTGAAAATAGGCAAAACCTTTTGCATATAAAAAAAAACATAACTTACACTAACTTCTGCATGGAGATCTGCTTCACTGGCTGCTTTAAGTTTTGCAGATGTATCATTCACCAACTGTCCAATATGTTGCCTAGTCTTATGCCTACCCATCATAGTAAGGCACCATAAAAGATAAGTAATCATAGCAACACTCTATATAAATCTTGTGCAGGATGGTAAGAATTTATAAAGAGAATATCAAATCAATCATCTCGGAATTAATTGGAATTAATTGCAAATCCATAGCGAAAATATTAGCAACTTTGAACTTAAAAGGGGACAAAAATAAAATGCACAAAATGAAATATGTGAAACTCAATTACATTGCATTCAAATTTGAATTACAAAATGGTTTAAGGCCATTTTGGACGTACATAAAATGTTAACTGAATATGGTATAGAAAAAAGGTAAAGCCATAACGAAGATAAGTCATAAGTGAATTATTATATATGAAGTTCCAGCAAATACTATTATGTGAAATATTTCATATATACAAATATTGTAGATAAATTAGTTAAAAAGTGATGAATATACCATCTTATTTAAGACGAAGAGTTGGGATTGACTTAGCTGTGTTGGAATAAATATTAAGGATAACAATATATATATAAGAATAATATCTATAAAAAATATTGATAATAAAATAATGTTGGACATAATATATGCAAACCTTTTTTTATTAATTGACCTTCCACTCATCTATTTAATAAAAAAGATATACACAAAAATTGCAATAGAAGATGATAAAAAAATTAATAAAATAGATATATGCACAAACGTAAACAAATACCATCATGTAGTTTTCAATTGATTAAAATATTTCTCTTTTTATTGTGAAATAAAAAAATATTTAAAAATATTAAAAATAAAATTCATGAGAACACTAGCTTCCTTAAATTATGGAGGTTAATGTTTAAGTTGGGCCATAGTTCATGGGATCACTAGCTTCCTTAAAATTTGGAACTTGACAGTTTAAGCTGGATAGTGCTGGTAAGTTCATGGGACCGCCAGCTTTAAAAATTCCTAAAAACTCTCAGCAGCACCCACTGAGATTTTTGAGCAAGTTCCTCCCCATGAGACCTCACCCTTATAGAACTTACTGAGCTGCTGCTCATTGACACATTTCATTACATTATCAAACTGTTGCTGGAGCTTCTGTTCCTTGAGAAGCATACAGCCAGCCATTCATTTACTTACTGCTCTGCAGAGCTGGACTCCATTTGGGAGTATATACAAAAATAGATATCAGCCAATATATAGCAGATTACGCATCTTTAGAGGAGGGTCAACAAACATAAAATAATATATTTTAAAACACCCAAAAAGCGTGTGAAACTGCATAGGAGTTAATACGAGTTCCTTTAAAATCTTTCCAAAAACTATCTTCAAGATTTGTCATTGATACTGAGATTTATCTGCAGATACGGATGTTGATACGGAGGATACTGAGAAGACAGTTGCAAGCTGGAGCAATTAATAATGTAGTTGAGATTATTTTCCAACAATCCCTACCCATTAGATAGAAAGAGTATTATTTAACTCATATTTACTAGCCGATAGACTATATATAGAGTGAACTTTCATCTCGAAACCTGTATCACATCTTTAAACAAGGGATGGTTGTCCTTAAACAACACATGGTTTACAGATTCCAATCGTGGTCAGATCATATCGAATTTACAACAATCTAATCGGATAGCTAAAATATTTCCTATCTTATCCTAATCCTAATGGCACCGCCACTGTGTCATTTCCTATAAACATGTATCATTGCAACTATTCCATCAGTCCTCCAAGAATCAAGTCCAATTCACCATGACCTATTATGTTTTCAATTACTCCAAACTATGCATCTGGGAGGTAAACGATTCCTCTATTTTCTTTTTCCTTTTTCTGATTGATTACAGTATAACAAAATTGAAATTGAGATTGTGGGTTTTTGACATCTTCATTTGGGATTTGTGCAGTTTGAGGAGTTCAGCAAAATGGTGTATCTGGATGCCGACATTCAAGTCTTTGACAATATTGATAACCTATTCGACATGCTAGATGGGTATTTCTATGCTATGATGGATTGCTTCTGCGAGAAGACATGGAGTCACACGATCCAGTATCAGATTGGATACTACTCGAGTGCCCCAACAAGGTGACATTGCTTGCTGAGTTGGAGAAGGATCGCCCTGCTTTGTACTTCAATGCCAGAATGTTTGTGTTTGAACCCAGTAAATCAACCTTAAAGCACGATGGAAACTCTCATGTCTACCCCTGCAAAGGGTAGCAGGTAATCTATATTTGCATTGCTTTTATTATTGTAAATATATTTTTATTTGCTTTTATTATTGTAAATGTATTTTTATTTATTTAACTATTTGATGAAATATACATATTTTAGCTCTAATTTTCATATATTGTTAATAGATTGAAGGGGCAGCTACAAGGGAGATTGGTTTTGGTTTGTCACATTTTTTATCATTGGTATCTTGGAGAACATGAAATAATTGTACAATTTTAATGAATGGTTTTGGGAAGTTGCATGTCAAAATCATTTATTTTTGTGTGCTTTGTTTCATAAAATTCATGGATTTTATGAGATTATAAAATTTTTAGTTAAATATTTTCAAAAACTTCAGATTATAAAAAGCAGTTAAAGTTTTACATTTTACCCCAGTACCTGATGAGAGATTTTAGGTAACCTAGACTATAACTCTTTCAGTTCTGATTCTACCTCTTCTATTTGTAGGAACCTAAAAATAAACAGCCTACTACATTCTTTGTTATTTACCTCTTCCATTTATAAGAACCTAAAAATAAACAGCCTACTGCATTCTTTGTTATTTATAACTTTTAACTCAAACCTCCATGCAGAGAGCCCCATGCCATTGAATCAACTCCAAAAGTGATAAATTTGTTGAATTACCCTACACTTGATAACTATAATATTGCTTGAGATGAACTTTTTGGTAAGCAACTTGCTCAATGATATCTTGTACAACAAAGTCAATATGAGCTTTAACAGTCCTAGAGGGAGGAGGCCCCTACTCACTAGCTCAGGAGCAGAACGATCTAGGCCATATGCAAAGGCCCTAAACGGGAAAAACTCTGCCTCCAAGTATTCCGAATTGAGAGGAAATTCAACTATATTTATCTGTTTAGTTTGTACTTTCCTAGGATAGTATCCTCCATCTTGCCTCTGCTTCAACTCTGCTGCTTCACTCACACACAAGCATAAAAACTGTAGGCAAATGTATTGGTGAAATAGGTGACCTTTTATTGACAGCGAAGAAACATCTGTGTGATTCACTCACACACAAGCACAAAAACTGTAGGCAAATGTATTGGTGAAACAGGTGACCTTTTATTGACAGCGAAGAAACTTCTGTGTGATGATCTACACCTTATTTAAATATCTAGAATGATCTATATTAGTCAACTAACTTAAATCATATCAATCCCAATCCCTTTTCCTTTGGCATAGCACTTGCTGGATTTAGTGACCAAGGCCGTGAAAACTTGTGTATTGGAGATTGCTGCCTTAAATTAAAATTATACCTACACCTTATTTTAAATATTATATTCATAAAAAATTGGTAAATAAAACGTATCACCTTCACACATATAATTTTATGTTTTAATTGGCATAACTCTTGCAGCCTTTTCCGGTGCAAGTGCTAGTAAGGTAAGGTTATGAGTGCAATTGGCTTGAGATTACTATGTACAATGCCTTGTAGAATTCGATAAAGAGGCTGGCTGGCCATCTTTGTTGAATTGTAAATATAATGAAGTCATGCCTCATTGCATCAAAAAATAAAGAGCATCACAAAATAAAGAGCATTAGATATATACTATAGACCAAGATACAGATAGCACAAGAGAATTTTAGAAGTGCAGAAGAAAGCATACAATTTGTAATGTAAGAATATAAATATTTTAGTAACAATGTTGTTAAATTTTCATAGATCAGTTAGAGTCAAATTTAGGATCTCTTATTTGTTGTTGGAGTGTTTTACAACTAAGCTACTGATCTTCTTGATGATTGGTCCATCTTTAGTTTGCGTGTGACTTATTTTCCAACACCCCTCCTTGAACCAAATCATAGGTTCTTGGAGATCCTAGTTTGACCTGGTTCTACTGATGAATATATCATGTTAAACTTTTCATGAATTTGAACCTAGAACCTCCCATGCTACTGATTTTTTTTATGATCAGTCCATCTTTAATTCAAGTGAAGTTCATTTTCCAACAGAAACATTTGATGCTCATAAACAAATTTATTAATAATCTATCTACTCAACAAAATCAAATATCTTTAAAATTAAACATTCTTCTACAATGATTATTAATAATAACATCTAAGTAATTAAAATCAGAACAGCAATAGATTTGATGTTGTTATCAATGTTTAAGTTTGATATTAATTTTCAAAAAGTTATTACCCTTAGAATGTTGAATCAAACCATATATACTAAGTTTCATGCGTATTAAAAGGTAATATGTTTGATTCTTTGGAATATAATGCAGGAAGCATCACCAAACATGGTAAGTTCAATATTCATGACATTGTGAAACATCGGTAACATATAGCCATATTATGAGTAGTCCAACAACATTAGAATGTGGATTATTAGATAGATAAATCTGTAGATGGAGAATATATGACATGAAATATCAACAAATGTTGAAAGTATTACAAGCTTTTAGCCTAAAATGTCTATTTCTGCCAATGGAGTTTCTACAAAGCCAATTAAATTTGGCTTATTATACAAGGCCTAAGCCTGAAATATCTATAGTTGACAGTTTCCACAGTGGATACACCCGTTGGCTTACGGATTGCTCATATCATTTAACTGGAACGAATAGAAAAGTATTGTCATAACAGATAACTGGAGTAGCACTGAACATTTTAAATATTAGTTTGGGATGATCCCAAAATAAAATCATATTTTTAACTGTTAAGCTGAATAAATTAATAACATGTTCATGATGCGCTGAATGAGGAATATGAAAAATATGAACTTGCTGAACAGAGTACCTTCCTAAAAGCTATTAGTAAAGCACATTCTGGCAAGCCTTAAATGCACTGCAGGCAGACAAATATTTTTAAGATCTTAAAAAAATATATGAAAAACTACATATCTTAGAAAAAAGATTCATAGATTATTACTTGCTGATAAACATTGTAACTGTGGAGATATTATTGAATCAAAGAAGGTAAGGTCAAAGTTTTAAAAGTAAAGCTCTCACAAGAAAATAGAAGTGATGGCTACCTAAATATGAAAAAATTCTCAGAATCTACAGGTATAATTCTAACCTTATACTTGTGTGCAAGTAGCAGAACACAAGAAAAAACCTACAGCCATTAAAGTCTCCTTGTTAGCCTTTCCCTGCTTCTAGTGCTGCAACAATTGGTTATATCTAAACATGAAATTCACATATCAGTTTGATATGCTTAAACCGAAGGATCAAATGCAAGCCAAGTAATATCTGTTGGAATATTAACCCTAACTGATGCCATCCCCGCCAACCACTGCCCGCTATATCGCAATCAATAAAATATTCATCGCGACACCGCGGGAGACTCCGTAAAAGTTTATTTTATTTTTAACCGCCGCAGTTTACCGGCCGTCAACTAACCGCTGCCCGCAATATCACAATAAAGATTTTAACCATCGCGATACCGCGGGGAACTATGGAAAAAGCCGCCACTGCCAGAAAGTTTCAGAGTACGAAAATATTAATATTTAAGTTTGAATATTATGAAAAGGACATTGTATTAAATACATTTTGACGGGGAAAAATTAGTTAGGTGATTTTGAATTTAAATGTTATTTTCGGGCTTTCTCATCCGTGAAAATCTTTCACGTGACTTTTTACCTACAGCATATATTTTTTTGTAATAGTAATTTACTTTTGAATTAGTGAGAATGAGAAGAGGAATGTGAATGTGAAGAAATAGAAAATTATGAGCAGCAGCTCTGTGTGTTGAAAAAAAAATATTTTTATGTTTTAAATTTTACTGTGCATGAATTTCCTCTGCCTCTGGCCTTCACGTGGTATCAGAGCAAGTTTGATTATCAGAGTTAATTTTATCAAAGCAGATTATCTGGGTAAATTTCAAAAATGGCAGCAAGCACAAGCTTGACAAACCCACAAATTCCACAATTTAATGGGAAGAATTATGAGTACTGGTCAATTACCATGAAAGCACTATTTAGCTCACAAGATATATGGGATTTAGTAGAGAATGGATTTGCAGAGCCAACAGATGCAGTAGCATACAATGCTTTAACACAAGCAGAGAAAGACTTATTGAAGGACACAAGGAAGAAAGACTCAAAGGCTTTATTTTATCTGTTTCAAGCTATACATGAGAGCATTTTTCCAAGGATTTCAGTAGCAACAAAGTCCAAACAAGCATGGGACATACTTCAAACAGCCTATCAAGGCATGGCAAAAGTTAAAATAGCAAAGCTACAAATGCTGAGAAGAGATTTTGAAACAATATGTATGAAGGACAACGAATCTGTAGATTTATTCTACACCCAAGTCATTGGGGTGGTTAATCAAATTAGGTCTCATGGAGAGAATCTAGAAGATACCAGAGTTGTTGAAAAGATTTTAAGGAGTTTGCCCACAAAATTTCTACCGGTTGTAGTTGCTATAGAAGAGACAAAGGATCTCTCACAGTTCTCAGTTGATGAGTTGTATGCATCTCTAATTTCTCATGAACAAAGGTTGAAAAGGTCAGCAGATACATCACTGGAGCATGCTTTCAGAACTCAGACTTTAGTCAGTCAAGGAATAGGCAGAGGTAGATCAAGAGGAAGAGGAAAAAACTCTTACAGAGGTGAAAGATATAGGTTATCAAGTTCAAGTGGAAGAGGCAGCAATCAAGGTTCAAGCCAAAACCCAACACAGAATCAGTTACAAAATCAAAGGTATGATAAATCTCAAGTCCAATGTCACTACTGTAAAAAATATGGGCATTATATGAATGAGTGTAGAAAGAAGCAGTATGATAATAATAGACAAAATGCAAATTTTTCAAGAGAAGGTCAAAATCAGAATTCAGATAAGAGCACAATGTTTTTAGCTTGTAATGTTGCTCAAACAAATGAAAAAGATGTATGGTTTTTAGATTCAGGCTGTAGCAATCATATGACAGGGAATCTAGAAATGTTTTCAAGTTTAAATGAGAATGTAAAGTCTGATGTTACATTGGGTAATGACAACAAAGTGTTAGTCAAAGGAAAATGAGATGTCAATATTCTAACTAAACAGGGGGAGAAAAAATATATTTCAGATGTGTATTTTGTGCCTGGTCTGAAACATAACTTAATGAGTGTAGGGCAACTGGTTCAAAAAGGGTATAGAGTAACCTTCAAGAATGGTCTATGCACAATTTTAGACAAATACCCAAGCAACCAGCTTATTGCAAAAGTCAGAATGACAAACAACAGAATGTTTCCCTTAAAGATAAGGCCAGATTTGAATATAAATTATGCTCAAGCACAACATTTAATGAGTTCACAAGTGGGTAGAGAAAAAACTACAGTAGTAGTGCAGACAATCTTTCAAGCTGAGATAAAAGATGAAAACTGGTTATGGCACCTGAGATTTGGGCATCTCAACTTTGGAGGTTTAAATTTACTTCATAGGAAAGGCATGGTCAAAGGACTACCTTTAATAGAAAAACCAGAAAGGGTATGTGAAGGGTGCATTTTAGGAAAACAACACAGAGAATCATTTCCAGCAGGAAAGTCAACTAGAGCAAAAGCCCCTTTGGAAATTATACATTCAGATTTGTGTGGACCTATGCAAACACCTTCAATAGGTGGTAGTTTTTATTTTCTGACATTCATTGATGATTATTCAAGAAAAACATGGGTTTATTTTCTAAAGTAGAAAAATGAAGTGTTTGATCTGTTTCGTCAGTTCAAGAATTTGGTTGAAAAACAGAGTGGTTATTATATTAAAGTGTTGAGAACAGATAGAGGTGGTGAATATATTTCAAGAGAATTTTTTAATTTTTGCAAGGATCATGGAATTCACAAGCAATTCACAACTAGATACACACCTCACAAAATGGAGTAGCTGAAAGGAAAAACAGAACAATCATGGAAATGGCTAGAAGCATGTTGAAAGCCAAACATTTGTCAAATGAATATTGGGCAGAAGCAATATCTTGTGCAGCCTATATAATGAATAGGTGTCCAACAAAAAGTGTTATGAATATGGTACCTGAAGAAGCATGGACAGGAAGAAAACATAGTGTTACTCACATGAGAGTATTTGGATGTGTAGCATATGCACATGTGCCTGATGAATTGAGAAGGAAGCTAGATAACAAAGGAGAAAAATGTATATTTGTTGGATACAGTGAAGAATCCAAAGCTTATAAGCTCTACAATCCAACAACAAAGAAAGTTATAATCAGCAGAGATGTACAATTTGTAGAAGATGAAGCATGGGATGGAAGCATAGAGAAGACATCAATATTTCAGCTAGTATACCTCAAGAGGAGAATGAAGTTTCAGCATCAACAAATATTCCAGCTATTATGACTCCTACCACTCCCATTCAAGCTCAGCAAAGTGGTCCACAAGTGACACCAGCATCAACTATAAGAACAACCTCAATCATTCAAGGAAGCAGTCCAACAAGAGGACAACAAACACCATCTACAGCAGGACCATCCGGTCCACATTCCACAAGTTCAAGTGATATGTCAAATCCTACATTGGCAAGTCTGAGAAGACAGAAAATCAGAAGCATAAGAGATATATATGAGAAAAATGAAGGTGAGAATAATTCAGATCAGATTTCTCTTTGTGCATTTTATTCTCAAATAGAAGATCCAGTTCATTTTGAAGATGCAGTCAAAGATAATAAATGGGTAAGTGCTATGGATGAAGAGATTGAAGCAATTGAAAAGAATCAGACATGGGAACTAGTTAGTCTTCCAAAAGACAAAGATGTCATTGGAGTGAAATGGGTTTATAAAACCAAACTGAATGAAAAAGATGAAGTTCAAAAGCTTAAAGCAAGATTGGTTGTAAAAGGCTATTCACAATAGCCTGGAATTGACTACAATGAGACATTTGCACCAGTAGCACGATTGGATACTATAAGGATGATTTTAGCATTAGCAACTCAGAATAAGTGGTCAGTATCTCAAATGGATGTAAAGTCAGCTTTTTTAAATGGTTATTTAGAAGAATAAGTTTATGTGGATCAGCCACTATATGGATTGAAGCAAGCCCCAAGAGCTTGGTACAGCAGAATAGACAGTTACCTTTTGCTGAATGGATTTAATAGATGTAGCAATGAGCCCACACTGTATACAAAAATGAATGAAGAAGGTGAAATACTAATAGTATGCTTATATGCTTATATGTGGATGATTTAATTTTCACTGGCAATTTGTCAATTGATCTGTTCAAGGCAGACATGAAGAAAGAATTTGAAATGACAGACTTAGGTCTTATGAAGTATTTTTTGGGCATTGAGGTGAATCAAAATGAAAATGGTATTTTTATTTCACAGTCAAAATATACAAATGACATTTTGAAGAGGTTTAATATGATGAAGTGCAAACCAGCACCAACACCTACAGTGACAGGTCTAAAACTAAGCAAGGATGATAGAGGGTCTAATGTTGATCCAACTTTGTTTAAGAGACTTGTTGGAAGTCTCATGTATCTCACAGCCACAAGGTCAGACATTATGTATAGAGTAAGTTTGATTTCAAGGTTTATGGAAACACCAAAAGACACCCATTGGAAAGCAGGGAAGAGAATTTTAAGGTATGTAAGTGGAACAAGAAATTTTGGCATTAAGTATTCAAGTTCACATGAGTTCAAACTCATAGGATATACAGACAGTGACTGTGCTGGCAGCATTGATGATAGAAAAAGCACGTCTAGTTATGTATTTAATTTTGGGACAGGGGTTGTCTCATGGTCTTCAAAGAAGCAGCCAATTGTTTGTCTTTCATCAACCGAAGCAAAATATGTGGCAGCCACAAGTGCAGCATGTCAAGCAATCTAGATGAGAAGAATTTTGAAAGAATTGCAAAATGAACAAATAGAGGCAACACAAATTTACTATGATAATAATTCAGCCATTGCTCTCTCGAAAAATCCAATCTTTCATAAGAGAAGCAAGCATATTGATACCAGGTATCATTTCATCAGAGAATTAATTAACAATGGTGATATATTTTTAGAATTTTGCAGATCAGAAGAGCAAAGTGCAGATATTTTTACAAAGGCGCTGGGAAGAGATAATTTTATTTTTCAGAGAAATAGATTGGGCATGGTGGACAGCGCAGTTATGCTTAAGGAGGAGTGTTGGAATATTAACCCTAACTGCTGTCATCCCCGCCAACCACTACCCGCTATATCACAATCAATAAAATATTCATCGCGACACTGCGGAAGACTCCGTAAAAGTTTGTTTTATTTTTAACCGCCGCAGTTTACCGGGCCATCAACTAACCACTGCCCGCAATATCGCAATAAAGATTTTAACCATCGCGATACTGCGGGGAACTATGGAGAAAGCCGCCACCGCCAGAAAGTTTCGGAGTACGAAAGTATTAATATTTAAGTTTGAATATTATGAAAAGGGCATTGTATTAAATGCATTTTGACGGGGAAAAATTAGTTAGGTGATTTTGAATTTAAATGTTATTTTCGGGCTTTCTCATCCGTGAAAATCTTTCACGTGAGTTTTTACCCATATATTTTTTTGTAATAGTAATTTACTTTTGAATTAGTGAGAATGAGAAGAGGAATGTGAATGTGAAGAAATAGAAAATTATGAGCAGCAGCTCTGTGTGTTAAAAAAAAAAAATTTATGTTTTAAATTTTACTGTGCGTGAATTTCCTCTGCCTCTGGCCTTCAATATCTAGAATTCTGAAAGAGTGGAAAAAACTCTAACCTACCAAACACAGTTAAAAATTCCATGAAAAAATAGCAATGTTACATTGAAAGAGTAGTATGTTCGAATGCAAATATTCAAGAATACATAATTTTTTTTTCTCCAGATGATCACAACATAGAACATAGTGTGAGGAATATGTAAGGAATAAGAGAATGCATCTTAAATGAAACAAAAAAAAATTGTTAAGGGTTGTACGTTAGGTGTCTGTTGTGCTCTTTTTTTAGTGGTGTTGAATGTATTTATTTTGTAGCCTTTGTGAATTGTTTGTTTTTTTTAATATTTTTTTATGTTTTTGGATTAGATAAATGTTTTTAGATGGAGTTATAAATTAAAAGAGGGTTTTGAAAGGATTCAAAAAATTTGTACATCAAGATAAAACATAAAAAATATGAGAAAAAAACTTATGGAGAAATAGGTATTAACGCAAAAAAGATCTCATCAGAAACAAATGATGAAACAACAAAATCATATCAAATGAATAGAAAGAACCATTAATTAGAAGCAAAGTTTGATCTGTATGAAGAACCATCATATCTTTTTTAAAAGAAGATCCAAGCTCAACCAAAAAGACTATTCATAGACTCTACAAGTAAATATGGTTTCTTCTTGTCACTAATTAGAGACTCCTACATACCCTATGGGATCCACAACCTCAATGTCCAACTCCTTACAA
Organism: Sequoia sempervirens; assembly: GCA_007258455.2. NCBI lineage: Eukaryota > Viridiplantae > Streptophyta > Pinopsida > Cupressales > Cupressaceae > Sequoia > Sequoia sempervirens. The sequence goes on from VDFB02047230.1 coordinate 212,809,263, forward strand.
TCAACTTCACTCCGCATAACAAAGTACCCATTCATCTCTAAACCTCCTTCATCATTGTGAACCTCTTTATTGAACTTTCTTAGTATTGATTAAATTTTATTGAACTGTTTTTCTTTCTTTGTTAAAAAGAAACAAACCCTTTCAAAAAACCTTACCCTTAAATATAAAAAAAAATCCTTTTTAAAAAATTTCAATAATTTTAAAAATTGTTTTTAAGAAAGTGAATTTTTAATGATAAATTGTGGTCTTTACTAATATCTTAAAGCTTCATAATTTTATGTCATTTTTTTTAAAAGAAAAAATCTTAGCAGAATAGTCTTTGCCATTTTCATGCTGATATTATCTATTGATTTGAAATCCTCTGTTTTATTAGCATTTGACTTTTGAAAATATTCTATTGTGCAACTAAACTATTTAGGGAAAAAATATATAGCCACCTTGCATTGCATTTTAGGTTTTGAGTATACAAATTGCAATCCTTTGATATTTTTAATGATTTTAATCTCATTTTTTATTTCAATGTTAAATCTTATAAAAATGTTGATGTTATTATAGTTGAAGACTGTTTTAGTTATATTGTTATAACATCTGTTAAAATGTATAATGTTTGGAGCTATTGAATATGTCAATAAAATTAGATCTTATAAGTGAAAGTCAATACGATAAACATACTTTTATCTTGTAATTTAGAAAGAGTGCAGAATATTTTTATTTTAAAATCCATCATCTTCTAAATAATTAAGATTTGCACATTTATAATCAATAATTGTACTGACTAGTGAATAGTTGAAATATCACAATGAACAAAAAATATTTTTTTTTATATAAAAATATATGATTTACATATTAATAATAAGTGAAAAAATAGACTATAATTCAAATTAATACATTTACAATCAATAATTCTATTGACTTTTTAATCATTAAAACATAAAAATAAAACAAACATATTATTTGTTTGATAAAAAAATATCCCCACTAAGCTCATATTAATTTTGACAGAGATGCAAAGCTAGACTTTCTCACGAGTAAAAACAAGGAAAAGCAGATCATGATAAATCAAGGAAAAAACTAACAGTATAAACTAGCCATAAGAATACTGCAGCTCTTAACCAGAGGAGCAAAACTAGACTCTGAGGAGGAAAACTCCTCCTTGCAAGCTTTATTTTCCAATACCAACTATACCATAACATTGAAAAACATTCATTTTTCAATATGACTATTTCTACTGTTTAGCATTCATTTTCCTAATATCAGCTTTAACAAACACTCCAATTCAGCAACGCTATTCACAATTATCATATCTGGGCTGAAAACAAATGCAATATATAGAGTCCGTTGGTTCTCGAAGTCATGCTTTTAGAATGCTCATGAAGTCATCCTTTCTGAATGCTCTTGAAGTCATGCTTTTTGAATGCATTTTATTTCAATTGTAAGTTGTAGGTCATGTTTTTCTTATTTTTACGTTTTGTATTCTTCCCCCAAAATTTATAATTTATAATAATAGGTTTGAGTGTAACACTACTTGAACAATTGTTGATGCATTTAATTCTAATTTTCACTATTTATGAAAATAGGCAATCATTTCCTTCCTTTGAATTAGTGTTTTGGCTTTTAGTAAAAAATAATAATTGATAATAATTAAATATTTTTGTGACAAAAAAATATTATATTTTTATATTTATATATTAAAAACATAATATATGTGTAGAAATCTAAAATTTGATATTATTCGATTATATCTAATTTTATCTTATTTTTAAAATATTTATTTAATTATTCTCATCCTTTTATTTTTAAAATATTTATTTAATTATTTTCATCCCTATCAGCTTTGGATCTCACTGAATCCCACTAGGACAGTGTAAACAGATATGGGCAAGGGATTTCAAATAGATTGCATATTAATTGCTCCAGTCTGTCCCTGTTTGATCAGCAGATTTCACACGTTTTGTGGGCAGCTTGAAATACAATATTTTATGTTCAGTCATTTGGCCTTCATATATGCTTAAGTCTCTCGAATGTGCTTTTAAGTTTCTATATGTAACAATGAAGTAGCATAACTCTCAAGAGCTGTAAAGAAATCAGTGGTTTGTAATGGTGTTGATTATTAAAGAGCCGAAGCTCTATAAAATAATTTTTTTTATCAATACAGATATCTGTGTTTCTATTTTTGTTTGTTTACTATTTTCTCCTCCTCTATTTTTCTACAAAGTTGTATCAGAGCCAGCGTTGATCACAAAGAATTCAGGGAGAGCAAGACTGGTTTATGTTATAGAAGGTGTTCGTGTGAGGGAAGCTTGAAGTCTGTAGTTGTGTGTCCATAGTGGTACAAGGTGCCCTAGTATAAGCCGTAGCTTTTAGTGAAGCTTGCCCAAGATAAACCCACAGTTTGTTGTGATCAGATCATTGCCAACAAAGAGGTGATTCGAAAGCTTGCTGTCACAAAGGAGATCATTGTTTTTTAACAGCAATTGTTTGAGAAGTCGTAGCTGAAAAGGAGTCTGTAGCATTTGGAAATAAGGAAGAGACTGTCGATTTTGAAGATGTTTGGGTGAAGCAAATCACTCTAAAAAAAACAAGTTTCCGCTGCCAGAGAAATCCATTGTCAAGGAAGACTGTAGCCAAGGGGGTGAGTGCAGTGTGAAAATTCTATTGCAGTTACTGATTATTAATCTCCTATCTAATACATAGACTATTTGACTCTGAAAAATTAATTCTCAGCAAATATCGAAAAATAACACAACTGCAACTTCACCAATAAAAACTCACAAGAATAGAGAAGAAAACATTCACAATAATGAACACAATATTTTTGGACAAATTGTCCGTGGAAAAACCCCGAAGGGAAAACCACTACTGCAGATGAGGAATTATATTAAACTTCAGCAAATTAAGGAATACAAAAACTGCTTGCCTCTTACTGGCAGAGCTCCGACAATAATCTTCTCCAAAAATTCTTCCCTCAATTTTTCCTGCTGAAATTCCACAGCTGCTATCCCCAACGCTATCACTGCACCCTTGCTAACACTGCAAGACTATTTGCTCTCACTGCAAATTTACTACTTGCTAACACTGCAAGTCTTTCTCAAGTATCTCTACTTGCTATCACTGCAAGTCTACTTGTTGTTGTGTTCTCCAAATGCCCATTGATCCTCTTTTATACTTTTCTCATTGGAAAACCAATGGCCATGATTTAATCTCAATCAATGGCTAAGATTAAATAGACTCTAACAACTCTAACTAACTGGATTCTAGAAGTCTCTAGGGGAATCAATTTATTTAATTACATAATTATCTAGACAACTCGGCCCTTTCTGGAGGTTTCTAGAAAATAATTAAATAATTAAATGACACTTCTAGACAATGGAGACACCTATCCAAGCTACATAAATTAACACTTCCTCTTAGCGAGGAAGGTGTTCTGCATGACACCCAACTTATCTCTGAAGAAGATGAATTTCGCCTTCCCCAATGCCTTAGTCAAAATGTCTGCTACCTGTTGATCTGTAGGTATATACTGTAGCTGAACAATCCTGCGCTGTACACAATCTCTGATGAAATGATATCTGATGTCTATATGCTTAGACCTATCATGAAACACTGGATTCTCAGTCAACTTGATGCAACTATGATTGTCGCAGTGTATCACCGTAGTCTCAACCCTCTGACCAAACAAGGCCACAAGCAACTTCCAAAGCCATATCGCCTCACACGTCGCCATGCTAGCTGCTATGTATTCTGCCTCTGTAGAACTCAAAGCCACAGACTTCTACTTCTTGCTATACCAAGAGACAACTCCTGATCCCAAGCTAAAGCAACTCCCTGAAGTGCTTTTCCTGTCCATTGTACTGCCTGCCGAATCTGTGTCAGTATAGCCTATCAACCTGATACCATCACCTCGAGCATATTTGATCCCATACTCGATTGTACCACACAAATACCGCAACACATGCTTTGCTGTCGTCCAATGCACTCTCTTTGGCTCGACCATGAACTGACTAAGAGAGTTTACTGCAAAGGATATATCTGGCCTGGTGTTGACCAAATACATGAGAGACCCGATCAACTGTCTGTATAAGGTGGGGTCTACATCCTTTTCTCTGGATGAGTCTACCTTCTTCCAATTCGTGATCATAGGAGTAGACATGGCTCTGCAATCCTCCATCTCGAACCTCCTCAAGATTTCGATGCAGTATTTCCCTTGTCCAAGGAAAATCTCTCCATCTGTCTGCCATACCTCCATGCCTAGAAAGTAGTGCATAAGCCCCAAATCCTTTATCTCGAACTCTGCTGCAAGGTCCCTCTTGCTTTCCTCTATGAGCCCTAGTGAACCTGTTAAAAACAAGTCATCCACATAAAGAACAAGAATGAGAACCTCACCCCCAACCACCAAGTAGTAGAGGTTAGCATCCGCTTCACTCTTCATGAAGCCCATTCCCTGCAAGTATTTATCAATGTGCTCATACCACGCCCTAGGAGCCTGCTTGAGTCCGTACAAAGCTCTCTTCAATCTGCACACGTGGGTTGTATTGCTGTGTGCTACAAAGCCCTCTGGTTGTTCTATGTATACCTCCTCTTTCAATTCACCATTAAGAAACGTCGTCTTGACATCCATGTGATGGATCTGCCATCCCATATGTGCTGCAAGAGAGATCATGACTCGTATAGAAGTATACCTGGCCACTGGAGCAAATGTCTCCTCATAGTCAATTCCCTCCTTCTGAGAGAACCCCTTGGCCACAAACCTTGCCTTGTATTTCTCGATGCTACCATTTGCACCATGCTTGATCTTATAGATCCAGCGCGATCCAACCACTGCCCTATCTGTTGGTCTAGGCACAACCTCCCACACATCGTTTTGCACTATTGAGGTATACTCCTCAACCATTGCATCTTGCCACACTTGTTGCTGTGCAGCCTCCTGATAGCTAGAAGGTTCACTATCTACCAACTGACTAACTAATGCCATATAGTCATCATACCTGGCTGGTTGTCTCCGCTATTTACTACTCATCCTAGGAGCTCCCACAAACTCCTGAGTATCCCTTTGTGACTATTGGTTCTTGCTACCAACTGTAGAGGATGAAGTATCAACCTCCATATCACTCTCATGCATCTCTTGGATCTGCTGCATCTGTTGCTCCATACTTTGTGAATTCTCAGCACCTGAGCTTGTGCATATACTAGTAACTATACTCAAGCTTCACTGTCCTTGATCTGGTTGAACGATCCTTGGAGCTTCCACTAACTGCTCACTATGATCATCTGCTGGCAAATCTCTGGACCTCCTGAATGCCTTGTCCTCCATGAACTTGACATCACGCCTAACTATAATCGTCCTAGTCCCTGGAATAAATATCCGATATGCCTTTGAGGTTTCACTGTACCCCACAAAGTACCCTCTTTCTATAGTCTGATCTAATTTGGAATGTGTCGCACCTGGAATGTGACAATACGCCAAACTCCCAAATATCCTGAAGTGGCTGACATCTAGCTTTTTCCCTGAGAATGCCTCCTCTGGTGTCATCTTGCCCAATACCTTATGTGGAACCCTATTTTGTATGTACACTGTTGTATTGCATGCCTCTGCCCATAAGTAACGTGGCATATCCTAGTCATACAACATAGCCCTTGCCGCCTCTGATATAGACCGATTCTTCCTCTCAGCAACCCCATTCTGCTATGGGTTGTAAGGAATAGTCCACTCTCTCTTGATTCCTTCCCTGGTATAGAACTCCTAGAAATCTTTCCCTTTGTACTCGCCTCCATTGTCTGACCGAAGAACCTTTATCTTCCTCCCTGTCGAATTCTCCACAAGAGCTTTGAACTCTTGGAAGCGACTGAAAACCTCATCCTTGGTCTTCAAGAAGTATATCCAGGTCTTCCTGGAGAAATCATTAATAAAAGTAACAAAGTACTCATATCCTCTGAGAGACTTCGTCGACATTGGTCCACATATGTCTGAATGTACTAGATCAAGAACACCCTTGGATCTAGTGTCACTCCTTGGAAAAGCACTTCGCAAACTTCCCAACACACATCCCTTACATACATCATCATGTCTGTGCTCACCTCTGGAACACTGTCACTGTCTCACGAAGCAATTTAAGTGCTCCATGATGTATATGGCCCATCCTCCTATGCCATAGCTCTCCTTGATCCCTAGAATTACTGCTGCTCATCAGTGCCTTATAAGTATCAAACTGCAGCATGTAAAGCCGACCGCTCCTAACTCCAATAGCTATAGGTGATTTCCAATCCTTGTGCTTGATTAACACACTTGCCCCTCTAAAGAGTACATTGTAACCTTTATCCTGAAGGACAGATATGGAAATCAAATTCATACCTAAGCCTGGCACATGCAACACATCATGAATGGGAATCCGCTTACCATTCTCCCTCTGAAATAGAACAGTCCCTTTCCCAACTGGATTGAGTTTGGACATGTTCCCCATAGAAATCTGCATTCTGATGTCCTCCTCCTTATAGCTGGAGAAGTACTCTCTAACCCCTGTCATATGAAATGACGCCCCACTATCTATATACCAAACACCTTGTGAGGTTGAGCTAGCCATGCAAGCTATGAGAGCGAACTCATCCTCCATTCTACTAGAGAGCTCATCTGCACTTGCTGAAGCTGCTGTCTGCTTCTTGCCTTTCTTCCTTTGCGGGCAATCGCTGACATAGTGGCCAAACTCGTGACAGCCATAGCACTTGACTTTAGATAAGTCCTTCTTCTTCTCACCTTGTGGATTTGATCCTTTACTAGACCCCTTCTTTGCTTTCCCTTTTCCTGCAAGGGCAACGTTCTCCTGTTCCGCTTCACTTTTCTGACTCTTGCTACTGGTACCACTGACAAGACTAGTCTAAGCTCCTCCTGAGTGAAGTCACTCCAAAGTCGATCCCAACTCGGCAAGGTGTCTCGTCCATTAATAACTTGAACAAAGACATCCCACTGCTTAGTAAACCCATTTAGGGCTATCCGCACTAGCTCGTCATCACCTAGATTATCTCCAACAGCAGCCAACTCATCCTTGACAAGTCTGAGTCTGGTGAGGTAACTTGTCACGTCCTCTCCCTTGTTCATCCGAGTAGTCCTCAACTTTTCTCTGAGAATCAGCTTCCGGTTAGTGGTAGCATTCTGGTACAGATTCAGAATGGCATCCCACATCTTCTTCGCTGTATCTAACTCTGCGACATGTGGAACAATATGATCCTTGACACCATCAAGAATCAGCCTCCTCGCCTTGGCATCTTCCTTCTTATATGCTAAGAGCTGTGCTGGATCTGTAGGTATAGGTACAACACTGGTCACATATTCCTTGATCCCATTCTCTTCCAATTAAATGCCTGCTTTCTGCATACCAAAATTTGAGGCTCCATCCAATCTGTCCCCGATCTCTTAAACCTCACTAAGGCCATCTCAAAAGATAAAAGAAAACAAATAATAATAATAATTCAAGAGGCAGGATTTTTCCTTCCTGTGTTGAGCCTTATCTGCCCTTGATCAACTCTGATACCATGTGAAAATTCTATTGCAGTTACTGATTATTAATCTCCTATCTAATACATAGATTATTTGACTCTGAAAAATTAATTCTCAGCAAATATCGAAAAATAACACAACTGCAACTTCACCAATAAAACTCACAAGAATAGAGAAGAAAACATTCACAATAATGAACACAATATTTTTGGACAAATTGTCCGTGGAAAAACCCCGAAGGGAAAACCACTACTGTAGATGAGGAATTATATTAAACTTCAGCAAATTAAGGAATACAAAAACTGCTTGCCTCTTACTGGCAGAGCTCCGGCAATATTCTTCTCCGAAAATTCTTCCCTCAATTTCTCCTACTGAAATTCCACAGCTGCTATCCCCAACGCTATCACTGCGCCCTTGCTAACACTGCAAGACTATTTGCTCTCACTGCAAATTTACTACTTGCTAACACTGCAAGTCTTTCTCAAGTATCTCTGCTTGCTATCACTGCAAGTCTACTTGTTGTTGTGTTCTCCAAATGCCCATTGATCCCCTTTTATACTTTTCTCATTAGAAAACCAATGGCCATGATTTAATCTCAATCAATGGCTAAGATTAAATAGACTCTAACAACCCTAACTAACTGGATTCTAGAAGTCTCTAGGGGAATCAATTTATTTAATTACATAATTATCTAGACAACTCAGCCCTTTCTGGAGGTTTCTAGAAAATAATTAAATAATTAAATGACACTTCTAGACAATGGAGACACCTGTCCAAGCTACATAAATTAACATGTAGATCATAGTTTTTTGTGTATGTTGAAGCTGCTAAAGCGCATGCCACTAAAGGAGATTGTGCCCAGCCGCTAAAGCAAATGTGAAAGCTACCGCTGCCAAGGACGTAGAGTCGCAGCCAAGGACGTGGAGTCGCAGCTACCACCAGAAGAGACTACAGATCGCTGCTATTAAAGTCTTCAAAGAAGATCGTGATTCTCTGAAGGTGCTTGAGAGTAATTTTAGCCGCAACTATAACCAGATTATGAAGAAATAAGAAGAGTTACAGACCTAACAAAGGAGATCGCAGAGAGGAGTTGGTAAAGCCATCGCTACCAAGAGTGAAAGTTAGATCGTGCTTTCTTTGAAGCCGCCTAGGAGTTTGCAAAATATCGTTGTTAAAAGAGGAAAATAGGTAGACCTGAGGCGCATAGTTTCAAAGGCCGCAGCCTAGTAAAAAGAAAGCTTTTTAGAGGAGCTTGCAGCTATATTGAGAATGTTGCAATTGCTAGGAAAGGTTTGCAGGGCTTGAGCCGTCCAAGAAGAGGTGAAGTTTGAGGTGCAAGAAGCAACTGTTAAAGAAGAATAGGCCGTGCTGAAGGGTTAATACAAGGCTGCAACAAAGAGAAAGATTGTGAAGAACACCAGTTTCATGATCAAAGGAAGAGTTGCAAGCCAGTCATTGAACAAGGAAAAACAGAGACTGTAGAAGATTGAAGGCACGCACAGTTGCCAAAAGATAAATCTCTGTAACAAAATTAAGTAAGGTAAGTTGAAATTGTTTATTATAGATGGGGAAAGTAGGAAAAAGAGTTAAAAAGGAGAACGAGAATTTAGTGACTACAAAAGATGTTTTAGAAGAATTATTAAATGTTAAGAAATACAATTCAAAATTGATAGTACATTTAAAAGGAGTAAAAGAGAAATATGAAGTCATATGTGAAAATGATGCCTTGAGTAAAGAATTGGTTGAAAGTAAAAGGAAAAATATACAATTGGAACAAAAATTAAAATGGTATGAAAAAAGAAAAAGAGGAAATACAAAACAAGTTGAAGTTTTTTGAAGGTTTAGAACAAAATCTTAAAAAATTAGAAGAAAATAGTTTTCAAAAGGATGAAATATTAAATTGTAGCAAGAAAATGATTATTTGAAGACAAAGTCTTTTGTGTGTGATATTTCTTGTGATACAAATGATTTGTGTTTTGATCAATCAAATGACAAGTGTAACTTTGATGAAATCGTATGAAGATGAACATGTTAATGATTATGAATTTGATTCTATTGCAAATGTTATTTGTTTTGATGACAATGTTGGTATGAAAATTATGAAAAGAATGGGATATAAAGGACAAGGATTAAGTAAACATGAACAAGGAATGAAAAATCCAATTGAGCCAACAATAAGGCCAAAGTATGAAGGTTTCAAGTATGTCACACGTAAGGGCAATGATGCTACAAGTTCAAGTAAAAGTCGTTTAAAAAATGAAGAGTGTTGAGTGTACACATTGCCATAGGAAAGGTCATACCAATGATAAGTGCTGGAATTTACATCCTTGCAGTATATGTGGATTAAAAAATCATTGTGAGAAAATGTGTTTGAACAAAGATTGGAAGAATGAATCAATGACAGGAGGTATAAGAATGGATTGTGGATGGGTCTATGGACCAAGTTGGAAGATCACAAGTATGATCAAAAGATTGTTCCAGTATAAGAATTCATGTCTTCAAAGATTTCAAACAAGAGAGGTTTGATCATTGTGTTGTAACATATTATGCAAATAGTGAGTGTACTTCTACATTAAACTTTTGAAGATTTGAAGGCTTGAGGGATCCAAAAAAAAAAGTTGAAAATTGGTTTGAAGTTATCAACAAAGAAAATGTTTGAGAAAAGATCTAAAAATCTTGGAGTTGATATGAAAAAAATGGATTCTAGAAGGTCTGAAGACTTGGTTGCAACCACAAGAGGAAGGAGAAGAAGAATTTGCAGTAGCAGAAGATATCGCACAGAATGCAAAGCTCTAGTGCTTTGGAATATTTGCAGCAGCAACACAGCGCAGGACAAAGAAAGCTGCATTGTGCTTGAAATCTTGTTGAGACAAGATAGCTCCAAAATACAGAAAAGAGATAGAAAAAGGACAACAATCAGTTGAATAGATTTTGTGTAGTAGGACACAAAAATCATATTGTTGATGCTGAAACATCAACAAAAGAAGTCAAAAGGAAGGGATTGCAATTGTTAAAAGGTCACAGTTATTAAAGGCACCATTGCTTTATAGGAGGACATCATCTAAGGTAAAGTTGAAAACCAGAGTTGAAAGAACATGGAAAGAGCCGCATCATTTTGTAAGCAATGTATGAAATCTAAAGATGGAAGCTCTGGAAATGAAGATAGAAGCTCCAGAAATTTTAGAGCTGGAAATGAAAATAGAAGCTCTGAAAATGTGAAAGTTGGAAATGAAGATGTATGCTCCAAATTTTTTTTAAATGAATGTCTGCAGTTGAGATTAAGGGGAAGTGTTGGAAATATAATCTCACTTGCTTCATTAAATGCTCCAACTTGACTTGTCTTTTCAGTATCCTCTCCGTATCAGCTTTGGATCTCACTGAATACCAATATTAAAGAGAAAAAATGTAATCAAATATGGGCAAGGGATTTTGAATAGATTGCATATTAATTGCTCCAGCTTATCCATATTTGATCAACAAATTTCACATGTATTTTGTGGGAAGCTTGAAATATAATATTTCATATTGAGTCATCTATCCTTCATATATGCTTAAGTCTCTTGACTGTGCTTTTAGGTTTCTATATGTAGCAATGAAGTAGCATAAATCTCAAGAGCTATAAAGAAATCAATAGTTTGTAATGAAGTTGATTATGAAAGAGCTGAAGCTTTGTAAAATAGTTTTTGATTAATATAAATATTTGTGTTTCTATTTTTGTTTGTTTTCTATTTTCTCCTCCCCTGTTTTTCCACACCTTTCTCATCTTTATTTTAATTAACCTCCCATGTTTTTCTACACCTTTCTCATCTTTATTTTAATTATTTAATTAAATAAATATTTACTAGATTTATTTAATTAAATAAATATTTACTAGATTTATTTAATTACTTTCCTGTCATTATGATCTATTAATTAAATAAATATTTTATTTATTTAATTAATTCCATTTTATCATATATTCTTGTCCATTTAATTCTTACCTTTAGTCTTGTTCATGTGGATCATAATCTAAATTTTTCCTCATGTGGAAAATGTCCCTTTCACATGTCTAACTCACTCTTTGTCTAGATTCATTTAACCTAGAGACTTAGTCAAAAGTCAAACTAAATTTTCATATTATTCATTTATCTCATTTAACCTATTAATCCTAATCATTGCCATAAGGATTTTTGTCCTTATCCCAATCTTAAACTTAAATCCCATTCTTCATGTGGCACTTTTCGCATGACTATATTTTTGATCCAAACTCTAATCCTAATTCAACCTTAGCCATACACAATCAATCATTCTTAGCCTTTTCTTTTGCCTCTTCATGACTCTATATCTAGATGCTCTCATCCTTTAGCATCCAAGTCTCATCAAGCTATCATACCTACATGTTTTCATTTTGATCTCTTATCTTGCAATATTACTAAGACTATGCTAGAGCATTGAGCAATCCACATATCAACATATCATTTAGAGAAAATCAAAAGGATTAAGAGTGCAGTCCATTTCTGCTTATCAAGGAAAGAAGTAAAAACTCTAAGTGAAGGTATTGTGCTTTGTGTTGCTTTATCTTCCATTTTGTTTACCTTCAATCTTTTCACCCTTTTCATTTTGGCATGCCTGATGGAACCCACAACCATTTTAATTTGTTTTTGGGAAAATTTTCATGAGTTTTTTGTGATGTAGAAACTGTTTTTGATCCTAGACTATGAAGTGGTGCCTCAATTTCACATAAAGGTACCTTTGTAGCATAGTTTTTTAGAGATTACTTTTAAATGATATGAATAAACAATATCATTCGCTGAAGTGTGTCAAAGCATCCACTTCCTTCATTGGATTACATTATATCATATATTAGTTCATACATGAAAGAGAGGATTTCAACAATGAAATGACCATTATATTTGATAAAGATTATTCTTGGATTCAAATGTTCCTTTATAGTCTATTTATATTTTCACATTAAAGATAATGTAAGACAAAACATAAATTCATCTTATTTAAAAGTTATAAAACTACCTTATGATGGGTCATGGATGCATAACATCACATCTCAGTCAATCATGAGATTTGTGTCTATGATAGACAATTGCAACATATTCTAATAATGATTATTTGATGTGTTGGATGCATTAGCATTTTTAAGAATATTGCTTTTATATCCATGGAAAATGAAATATTATATTATTCATAGTAATATATTTAAGAAACCATGAATTGTGCATTTTTAATTTTCTTTCAACTATTCAGAAAAAAGAAAAAAAATCAATAAAGCCAAGTCACATTCCTTGAGTACTAGTATTTGACTAATCAAGACATGATAATAAATAATGATGACATACAAATTTAACAACAATGAATGTAACAAGAAAGGTTAATTGATAAGAGATCAAGAAGGATGTCATAGACTTGCTTATATGTCATGTGTGTATTAGACACACAACGAAATATTTCCACTCATAAACAATACAATGAAACCTAATAATATATAGCTTGATGTGGCTCAAATGGGTTTCAAGCATAGAATCAAAAGTAGTAGTAGCGATTAGGAGTGACCATCCACAAAGAAGGGGAGGACATGGAAATAAATGTACACCACTTGTAATTTTAGCATGATGAAAATATGACAAAGGCACCTAGAAAATATGAACATGTGCACCACAATCAAAATGATGAGGTGCCAAGAAAGTATATATATATATATATATATAGAGGGCTGATGGACGATAGGTAATAGGGATAGGCCTGAACTCTATTTGGATGGAATAGTGATTCATAACTACTGAACTCCACTCTAGTCGTATCTTATCTCGAGCTCCACCTATCAGTCTATCTTCGGTCGGTTTTTGGTCATTTATCTATCTCTACTTGGCGATGTCTGTAGTTTCTTTAGGCAATGCATGGACTGGACTCTATTCCTTTGCCCTCCAGATAGCCAAATAGATAGTTCAGGGCTACCTCCCATGGAGAGATATAGGCAAAGTGCCATCTATGTATAGGGGCGTTGGGGCCTTTACTCTATTCCCAGGGGAGGCTGAGGAGCCCTATAACTATATGGGGTGTGAGCTACACGAATGAAAGAGATGTAGATAGGGCCCCAACCCTCCAATCTCATAACTTTTCCCATCTCTCTGTTCTGAACTATATTAGCAGCAGGTGGGCGGTCCCCTACTAGAATCTAATCCTATATCTAGATAGGGAGAGAGGGCCTAGGTGTATATAGATAGGGTAGGGCATGGCTATATATCTAGATCTAGTCGGCCCTCCCCCTCCTCGATCTATCACCTATCGCCTATCAGTAACTAGAGGGTAGGGGGTGCCGACTAGAGGTGGATCTATCTCCATCTGGGGGTCGAGTCAGTTAGGGCCTAGGCCTATACTAGATAGATATAGGGCCCCCAGTTAGAGAACTCCCAACTCCATTATATAGAATAGATAGACGAGAGATGAGACGGAGATGGAGACGGACAATATACGATATACGAAGAGGAGGAGCCCTATATATTTTAAGGGGGGCACATTCAAGCTATGCCCATATAGCCGAGCCAGGGCAATATATAATCTAGTTGGGCCTACTCTATCTTCTTGAGAAGAGAGGGTATATATATAGTTTTTGTTTAATTTAAAGTTAAAAACCAGTCAAAGCTAGTGACCTATACAAGTGGAAGTGGCCATTGAGATGGTGCCGCAAGGAGCAATCAAGTAAGGTACCACTAACTTCTATTCTAGCACTACCAGAAAGCAACACAAACCTGCATTCACAAGGGTGACGCAATACCTATATAGGGGAATGCTATACTAGGTAAGGATTAAGAAAGGAAATACAATATTGACTAGATAAAAGAAGCATGAATTTCCATTGTATTGATTAAGGTTTTCAGCTTTTGGTGGTGAAATGGTGCGGCTTTTCCAATGTCCAACATAGAATTTTATAAGTGAGTTTCAAATGTGATAGGTATGAAATCAATACTTATTCTATATGGTAATATATTTGAACATTAACATATTAGAGAATCACATTCATTAAATTTATAAATTAGGATTGTATAATATGTATGGTGCAACTTCTACAATAGAACATGTTTATAAATGTTCTCGAATATTTTATATTGTTTATATAGAAATTTTTGTAATTCATTTTAGATCATAAAAAAATCAAGATTCTTAAAAAGTTTTGATTTACTTATAATATCAAAATTCTATCATAATATAATCATTTTGCATTAACTAGATTATAAAATACAATACACAAAAGTAAACATCATACATTCCCAGATTATGAATATACACTAAATAAATCATTTGAAATGATATCTTACCTTTTAGAATGAATCATGCTTACATAATGTCATCTATCTATTTAAGAAGGTGAAAATGCATTCTAGGCTTTCTTCAAATGAATTTGCACATTTCTCAAATATTGAAAAAATATTGTCATTAACTTAGTCTAAACATGATATAAGTAATTTATGAAAATAAGTAAATAAATTTAATTTACACATACTAAATGATTAGCACAACCTGATTGACTCTGATACAATGTTAAAAATAAGATCTTAGGATACTAATCATTACAAAAATAATAAAATAAATAAAATTAGTATCATACAAGCATGGATATTGCACATTACACAATATATACATGGAGAAAACTCTTTTGGCTAAAAAACACTCATAAAACATCATTTTATTGAAACACTTATAAAAAGTAGTCTATTAAAGATAAACTAAACTTGGGGATACTGATCCACATTCTTCAACAAGATCAATAATACCTTTTGTGCATAGTGATATAATTCACTATAAATATCCAAATTCATACACTCTCAAATGGAAGAGAACCTCCTTAAATATAAGAAAAATGGTGGAAACTATCATAAGAAGTATTAATCACACCTATTCAAAGCAACCATAAATAAATAAGATATGCTTAATAAAACATATAATATGTAAGATTTTAAATAATCTTATATTATAACAATATATAAATGTTATAAGAGTTAACTACTGATAACATTATGTTCTAACAAAAGAATCTTTAAAGTAGAAATTCATAAAATAATATAATCAATACAATAAATAATTAACCAAGTGTTTCATAGATGAGGACATGCATATACCACCTATTAATATCATTCTGGCATAGCTTTAAATACATGTTTCGATTAAGATAAACTTAGGAAAGGTCTTGGACCCATTACATAACGACCATGAAGGAAAATTGAATCGTGAGACAAAAGAAAAATGCTGCTAAAACAAAAAGAAGAAAACAAGCTACACCACAAGATATAACAGAGGCTAGTTATAGATCAACAAGCAACTTCATGCCTTTGTTGGAGGATTGTCAGATTGAACAATAGTTTTTCCTTTGGTTGCATTTTTTTACATGGTTTGTTAATAATCTTTGGCATTGTAGAATTATCTTAGACAATAGCCTTTTCCATCTTTTGTTTGTTTTTTCTTTTCTCGAACTCCGATTGAAACACCTAGAGGGTAGTTTAGCCGATAGGCTATATTATGTGGGAGCTTCCAGCCGGGAAGTTGTCTCACGCCGGGAAAAATGGCCAGAAAATAGGACGGACGATAGGTAAAAGCAATGGTTTTTAACCCTGGCCAGAAAACAGGACGGACGACGGGTAAAAGCAATGGTTTTTAACCCTAATTTTTATCACTGCCGGCAGTTATCTATAAGCCCACCTCATTGTTGCTGAACCTGCTCTGGAGCTGTTTGATCACCGCCAAGATTTGTTGTGCAGCTGCTACGGACCTGCTTCATGACGGTCGATATTTGTTATAAATATGCTTCAGACGGGTAGGGTTTTGTAATAGTTTTTCTGTAAGAATTTCAGACATGAAGTTCCAGAGGATGGAATAGGTGTGAATTCTTGAGTTGGATCAAACCAGAGAATATGCTGCTGGTCTCTCCCAACCGCGCCTTTTACATATATCTGTTGGTCTGCAGGGCATACGGCTGTTCGCTTTTATTGCCCAGGAATTGAAAGTCCAGCTCGTCTCTGTTCATGTCATTGTCAGCTAATAGTGAGCTATAAAGAGCAGTCAATGCAGAGCATGGGCCACAGTACATTCTTATACATTTTGCATAACACAAATTGCATGTTTTCAATCAATCTTGCTGAGATTTGGTGTAGAGCAGGACTGTTTAAGGAATTTATATTAAATTAAGGTCTGTTCAAGAAATGAGGGGTTTTAATGTTAAATTCAGGTCTGTTTGAGTAACGAGAGGAGTCAAGTGTTAAATTGAGGTCTGTTCAAGGGATTTTAGTGGTTAGAGAGTCTTGTAATCAACATGTCGGACAAGTTATACTACCAAATTAATTATGCAGAAGATAGTGTCTTTTTGGAGTTTTGTTCTTGTCTTTTATCCTTGGGAAATTTCTTTTTTTAAGATGAGATTGCTAGAGGACAATAGCTGCCAAAGTTGCATTCTTTATGCCTTGGTAAATTATGTTATATTAAATTCAGGGCTGTTCAAGAAATGAGGGGTTTTACTGTTAAATTCAGGTCTGTTTGAGACTTTGAGTAACTGATGGTTTAGAGCTACTTGCTACTAATTCTGCAAGATGCTTCTAATTAATTCTATCAAGAGATAAGAAGAAGCATGGGCTTAACAAATCTTCAATTTATTCAGTATAACGAGTTTCTCTAGAAATAGAGCAGTTGGTACTCCAATTAATAAGTATATCCAATAATTATGTGCACAAGCTGTAAAATGCAGCTGTAGAACTTCATAACTGTTTGAATATGAATGTAAACTTTTCCCAGATGTTGTTGCTTAACAACGTTGCATTGCTAATCCCTGCAATTGCAAATACAAAAATAAATGAAGAAGAAAATAAAAAATCACAAAATAGTCCTGGTAGGAAATCCTGAGCAGAGTCTTAACAACAGACAAGAGGTACTATTCAGCGTTACCTGAGCAATGACATGATTGTTATAGGTTTGAAAAGTTCCCAACTAATTGTTCTTAATAGTCTTCAATGCAAGGAAAATTGTGATCATGCCATGGTTCATTAGGATAAAGATTCAACAAGAATCAATTCAGAGCTTTACTCAAAGGTAGTCACTATTGGAGGAAACAGAGCATTTGACATCCCAAGAAAGAAATTGATAATCAAATTCAAGTAGCTTAGAGATAGAGCAACCCATGGGCAACATCTTTAAGGTTTAATTATTTTGATTATTTATTTTGAGTTTGTGAGATTCATATTTCAAAAGCTAACCCATGATTGTTTAGGATAAAGAGGAATTCTCTAGTGGGAAGAATGCACATGTTGTGGAAAGCAAGGAAAGCACAACAATGTGGGAATTACCAGTAATTGCAACAGGAGTCACCCCAGCCTTGTTCACCATAAAAGCCCAATATTCTCACATGTCCATGCCCAGCAAGAGGGATTTCCCTACTGAACTTAGTGTATTATTGGGTGCTCCTTAGATGGGATATTAGCTGATCCACATTTTCTAAAGTCACAAGTTCAAAATAACTATAAACTATGGTATTTGGTTTGAAAGAAAAAAAACATAAATTAATCTTGTAATTTCTTTGGAAAAGGGTCTCCAAATTAAAAACACTATACAGTGGTATCCAAATACATGTTATTATATCTAACAGTGAAATAAAAAATTCTTAAGCACGGATGTTGCCCTTTGGCAGCTAAATCTTCTTCGGTGTTATTTAGATATATTATTGACTACATTGCTTCAGCTGCTCAAAGAAAATAGTTAGAATCTTCCAGTTGAAGTAGTAGCCAGTATTATGCTAATGGGTCCCTGCATTATGAATCTTCCTCTGCTTCCTCCTGGATTATGAGAGCTAAGATTGATGTTTGCCTGCAGTTGTGCTGGAGTGAGTGGTTTTGGGGTCTGTAGCAGGCTGTACTAATCAGTAAAGAGTGCAGTACTCTTCTAGCATTAGCATCAAGGGAAGCATCATGCCTCCCTTGAGAATCCAAGTTTGAAATGAATGTTCCAATTGCTTTTTTCAAATGATATGTGCAAAGACAGCCCAATAACGTGCAGCTAATTATAAAAGACTATCGGCGTATTCCTTGCAGCTCCCCCACTAATTATAAAAGACTATCGGCGTATTCCTTGTAGCTCCCCCGACTGCAAGTGCTAGTTGTAGTATTTTTCAGAGTCTTTGTAATACTCAAAAATTTACTTCAGATTTCAAAGGATGTTGTCCTATATCTCATTAAGAGAATTCATATCTTTCTTCAAGTTCTTAGCCTCACTCTTAATATACTCAACCACCTTTTGCAATTGTTCCCATTTTAAAAAAAATTCTGCCGCTCTTTAACATAGTCCCAAACATTTTCCTTAATCTCCTCATCTTGCTATTCTAGAGATTTAGCCAGAGAGGATTCCAATTTATAAATCGTTATCTTGGAAACATGGCATTGGGCAAGTTGCCATTTTAAGATATCATTTTGAATATTGATATCCTTGCATAGGTTATTCACCTTCTCTCCTAGAATCTCCCAATAGAAGTGGGCCTCTATGGGTTTTGGCTTAAGAGAATCTCTAAGATGGTAGGATTAAAGACTTTGGAGGGCTAAGAATATCAATGGGAGGAAAAATCAATAAGGGTCCCTTCCTCCATGGGGGAGTCCATAGGGGGAGAGTTGTAGGAGGGAGGAGGGTTGTAATTGACATAGGGGGCCCTACTACCCTGAATCATTTTTGGGAGAGCTAGGTAGAGAAGTGTTTTCCTCAAATGAGCAGATGTAGATAACAATCTGATGTTTTTAAAATATGACTTTTTGGGCCTAGTATTAGATGGTGAGGGGTCTACCAAGAGAGAATTGGGGGGGCTCAGCAAGGGAGACCCTTGCAGCTTAGTGGTGGAGTTGGACATGCTAGATTTTTTCTTTCTAGGGGCTAGTCCCTCCTCCATCCTAACTAAAGATGTAAAGATGGGTTATAAACCTTTGGTCAAGGAGTAGGGATCAAAGTGAGGGCCAGATTATAGTGGTAGAAGAATTAAATGAGTCCTTGATGTAGGGAAACGACCTTTCCATTTAGAAGGACCTTTGAAGAAACTCAACAAGAAACAAATGCAACCAAAAATACAAAGGTTATTGTTATATTGTGTCTGAAATGGTTTAGCATAGCTAGTAGGCAAGAATAGAAACTCGTACATTGGATTTCGAGAGTAACGTACGTCATTAGTGTTGCAAGGTGTGACCCTTGGTCTTCCTTGCAGCACTAACATTTGGGTTTGTGACATGGTCTAACCACCTCTTGTGGTTCTTAACCGAAGCTTGTATTGGGCATTGATAGGTTGAACTTTTGGTGCAACGACAAGTCCAACAATTGGTATTAGAGCTGATTGCAGGTTCAAACTCTGCGCTTGTGCTGGGGGGGATTGTTGCAAGGTGTGACCCTTGGTCTTCCTTGTAGCACTAACGCTTGGGTTTGTGACATGGTCTAATCGCCTCCTGTGGTTCTGAACCAAAACTTGTATCAGGCATTGACAGGTCAATCTTTTGGATTTCAAGAGTAACGTATGTCATTAGTGTTGCAAGGTGTGACCCTTGGTCTTCCTTGCAAAACTAACGCTTGGGTTTGTGATATGGTCTAACCGCCTCCTGTGGTTCTTAACCAAAGTTTGTATCAGGCATTGATAGGTCGATCTTTTGCTGCAACGACAAGTCCAACAATTGGTATCAGAGCTGGTCACAGGTTCAAACCCCACACTTGTGCTGGGGGGGATTGTTGCAAGGTGTGACCCTTGGTCTTCCTCGTAGCACTAACGCTTGGGTTAACCAAAGCTTGTATCGGGCATTGACAGGTCGATCTTTTGGTGCAACGGCAAGTCTACCAATTAGGAATTCTGCAACCCTCTTCTAGATGTTAGATAGATCATCTCTATTGAAACCATTCTATAGTCTGTTAACATTTTCTCCAATTTTAAAGGAATCTATTCATGACCTCTTGTTAGTTTACTTTCACCTCCTTTGGAATGTGCAGCCCATCCAGAGGAAGCCCCGTTGCTATAGAAATAATTTACATGGAATTTACATGGAGACATGGAAAGGAATGCCTCTCACATATATAGTTCCATAATTCCATGAGTTGGAAAATCTGCAGAGATGAGAATGTCATACACATTAATCGCTTCTATGTATTGAGAGAGGTTTTCTCTGTCAAGAACAGCGTAGACCTCTTTATCATTCTTTATACTTTCACAATCTTTTGGCTCAATTTGTAAGAGATCCCCTCCCATGATGGTTAGGTAGGAAATACTTGTAGTATGAAGGCAGATAAGGGCGAAATATAAACTTAACCAGTAGTCAGTCTTCTTGTTCACAAGAAAAATCCAGAGAGTCATCTTCTTACTACAAATTATCTCGAAGGAAGATGTAATATCCTAACCTAATTTTCCATTATAGGCCATTTTGTGAGGAGTAAATGCCATCGTGTCCATGAAATTTCCAAGTACCTCATCTGGAAATGGCAGGATTATTAGTTCGTGCCTCATTTTTTACTTAATTTTTAATATGGTCCGGTAGGGAGGAAATATCATTCCAAATCATTAGAGTATCAACTTTGTGGCCTAAGTTGGCAAGGATATTAGCCAACTCATTCCTCTCTCTAAACACATGTCAGATTTTACATTTCCTGAAGTTGTTGATGGTGGATGTAGCATCTGCAATGGTGTCTTTGCAATTCCAACTAGGTTTAGTCTTGGACTTGAGCATTCCAATGATATTTTTAGAATCCCCCTCAATGATAATCTTTCTGATTCCTTCAGTGATAACCAAGAGAATATCATGATATGTTGTCCCACCCTCTTCAAAATTTGAAGACTAGACTCCCAAGTTCAGTGCAGAAGAAAATATAAATTGTCCGCTGTTATCCCTCCTAATACCACCTTCACTCGCCTTTTCTGGGTTCCCCTTATCTAGATACATATTTGTGCAATAAACAAAAATGTATTTATAGGTACATTTTTCCTAGATCCATTCCTTTTGAAAGAACACATTTATCCTTGAATATCATCAGTATATTACCGCTCACACTTGTCTTCCATATTTCCAAAAGTTCCATATTTATTTGAATTCTTAAAGTGTTTGTGGCAGGATTCTAATCACCCCTGCCCATCAAATAGAAACAAGTATTCTTTAGTTGATATTAAGCTAAGGTTATGAGTGCACTTGGCTTGAGATTACTATGTACAATGCCTTACTGAATTCGATCAAGAGGTTGGATGGCCATCTTTGTTGAATTGTGAATATAATGAATCTATTCCTCATTGCATCAGAAATAAAGAACATTTGATCTATACTATAGACCAAGACACAAGAAGCACATGGTAACCTTAGAAGTATATAAAAATTTAGTGCAGAAGAAAGCATATAATATAAAATTTATTATTAAAATTATATTAAATTTTTAATTTTGAAGCTGTTAAATTTTTAATAGATCAGTTATAGTCAAATCTGGGACCTCCCATTTGTTGTTGGGTGTTCTACATTGAGTTACAAACCCTTTTAGTGAGTGGTCCATCTTTAGTTTGAATGTGACTCATTTTCCAACACCCCTCCTTGAACCATGCTATAGGTGCTTTGGAATCCTAGCTTAGCCTAGCTTTGCTAATCTAGGCTCTGATATCATGTCAAACTTTTTATGAACTCAAATCTAAGATCTCCAATACTACTAACCCTTTTGTTGATTGATTCATCTAAGATCTCCAATACTACTAACCCCTTTGTTGATTGATCCATTTTTTATTTAGGTGTGATTCATTTTCTAATGAAAACATTTGATCTTAAAGAAACAAATTTATTGATAATATATTTACTAAAGAAAAATCAGATACCATTGAGAATAGATATTCTTCTATAATGACTATTAATAATGGCATCTAAGAAATTAAAATCAGAATAATAGATTTAAAATTGTTATTAATGTTTAAGTTCGGTATCCGTTTTCAATAAGTTAGAACCCATAGAATGTTCAATGAAACCATATATGCTAAGTTTCATGCATCTTAAAACGTAAGATGTTTTGATTCTTTGGGATATAATGTAAGAAGCGGCACCAAACACGGTAACTCCAAAATTCATGACAATGTGAAACATCAATAGCATATATCCATCAATAGCATATATCCATATTATGAGTAGTCCAGCAACATTAAGATGTGGATTATTAGATTGATAAATTTGGAGATGGAGAATATATTACATGAAATATCGAGCATTACAACCTTTTAGCCTGAAATATCTAGTTTGCCAATGGAATTTTCTACAAAGCCAATTAAGTTTGCCTTATTAGACAAGGCCTAAGCCTGAATTATCTATAGTTGACATTGCCAAAGTGGAAAATGCTGTATTTTTCTCTATAGTACAATAGAGATACAGCCGTTGGCTTACCAATTGATCATATCACTTGAACTGGCACAAATATAAAAATATTATTATAACAGATAACAGATAACTGGAGCAGCACTCGACATTTTAAATATTAATTTGGGATGATCCCAAAATAAACTCAAAGCTGAATAAATTAATAACATATTCATGAGTGTGCTGAAAAAGGAATATGGAAAATATGAACTTGCTGAACAGAGTACCTTCCTAAAAGCTTTTAGCAAAACACATTCTGGCAAGCCTTGAATGCACTGCAACACATATATTATCTTTAAGATCTTAAAAACTATATGAAAAACAACATATCTTAGAAAAAGATTCACAGATTATTACTTACTGATAAACATTGATAAACTTTGTAACTGTGGAGAAATTACTGAATCAAAGAAGGTAACAACAACTGTTATACCTAAACACGAAATTCACATATCAGTTTCATATGCTCAAACGGAAGGATTAAATGCAAGCCAAGTAATCTCTTGAATTCTGAAAGAGTCCATAAAAAAATAGCAATGTTATATTGAAAGATTAGTATGTTCGATGTAAAATATGCAAGCATGCATTATAATTTTGTTTCTCCAAATGATCACAACTTAGATCCACACTATAAAATAGCGTGAGGAATATGTAAGGAATAACAGAATGCATCTACAACGAAATTAAAAATTTGTTATGGGTTGTATGTTAGGTGTCTATTGTGTTCATTTTGTTTGGTAGTGGTGTTGAATGTTTGTTATTATTTTGTAGTATTTGTGTTACTTGTTTTTTAATAATATTTTTTCATGATTTTTTTGTTAGATAAACATTTTTGGATGGAGTTATAAACTAGAAGAGGGTTTTGAAAGGATTCAGAAAATTTGTACATCAAGATAAAACATAAAAAATATGAGACAAAAACCTATGAAAAAATAGATCTTAACACAAAAAAGACCTCATCAGAAACAAATGATGAAACAACAAAATGACATCAAATGAATAGAAAAAACCATTAAAATCATGGAGGTTTGAATCCAGACCTCTCTAAAAGACTTTTAATTGGAACCAAAGCCTGATCTGTATGAAGAACAACCCTACCTTTTTTAAAAGAAGATCCAAGCTCAACCAAAAGAACAATTCATAGGCTCTACATGTAAATCTGGTTTCTTGTTGTCACTAATTAGACTCCTACATACCCTACGGGATCCAAACCTCAATGTCCAATTCCTTAGGATCAACTTCACTATGCAAAACAAATTACCCTTTTATCTCTAAATCTTCTTCATCATTGTGAACCTCTGTATTGAACTTTCTTAGCATTGATTGAATTTTATTGAACTGTTTTCTTGCTTTTTCAAAAGTCCTACCTTAATTTTTATATATAACTGCAAAAGTGATGACCTGTTGTTGTTGCTGTAATTTGTGAAAAAGGAGAACATACTTTACAGTGGAATGTATAAAAATATAAAAAATTCCCTTTTAAAATTTTTAATAATTTAAAAAATTATTTTTAAGAAAGTGAATTCTTAATGATAAACTGTGGTCCTGACTCTTAACTTAAAGCTTCATAATATTTTCTATAATTTTTATGTCACTTTTTCTTCAATTTAAAGTAATAAGTGACTTTGTACAGCTATATGAAAACAAAAAATTAAAAAAACATATTGTTTGTTTAACACAAAAGCATCCGCACTAACCTCAGTTTAATTCTTAACGAGAGGAGCAAAAGTAGACTTCCAACAGGAAAACTCCTCCTTGTAAGCTTTATTGTAAATACCAACTATACCATAACATTTAAAAACATTCATTTTTCAATATGACTATTTTTACTCTCTTACTATTCATTTTCCCAATATCACCTTTAACAAACACTCCAATTCAGCAACACTATTCACAATTATCATATCTTAGCTGAAAAGAAATGCAATATATAGAGTCTGTTGGTGTTGTAAGTCATGCTTTTTGAATGCTCATGAAGACATGCTTTTTGAATGCATTTTACTTCAATTGTAAGTTGTATGTCATGTTTTTGTTAGGATACGTTTTGTATTCTTCCCCAAGCTTTATAATTTATAATAATAAGTTTGAGTGTAAAATGCATTTAACTCTAATTTTCACTATTTATGAAAAGTATTCAATCCTCTTCTTCCTTCGAATTAGTGTTTTGGGCTTTGATAGAGTAGTTATTAGTTATGAGGGATCGATTAACTATTTGAGTAATATAAAAATTGCACTCTATTCATTAGAAACAGGCAACTTCTTTTAAAGGTTTAAATATTATATTAATAAATAATATATTAAAAATAATAATTATAGTAATTAAGTAAATGTATTAATAAATATTTAAATTATGATGAAAAATGTTATATATTTATATTTATATATTAAAAATATAATATATGTGTAAACATCTAAAATATAATATTATCAATTATACTTAATTTTATTTTTATTCTATTAATTCAATAAATATTTATTATTTATTTAATTATTCTCATCCTTTCTCATTTTTATTTTTATTCTTTAATTAAATAAATATTATATTTATTTAATTAATTTCACTTTATCATATATCCTTGTCCATTTAATCCTAAACCCTTTAGTCTTGTTCACGTGAATCATAATCTAATTTTTACCTCATATAACAAATGTCCCCTTCACATGTTTAACTAACTCCTTGTCTAGATTCATTGAACCTGGCATTTAACCAAAAGCCAAACTAACTTTTCATCTTATTCACTCATCTCATTTAACCTCTTAATCCTAGTCATTGTCATAAAGATTTGTGTCTTTATTCCAATCTTAAACTTAAATCCCATTCTTCATCTGCCATGTGTCACATGATTGTATTTTTTATCCAAACTCTAATCCTCATTCAATATTACCCATACACAATCAATCATTCATAGCCATTGATTTTTCCTCTTCAAGACTCTATATCTAGAGGCTCTCATCCTTCAACATCCGAGTCTTGAGCATCAAGTTGTCATACCTACATGTTGTCATTTTGATCTCTTATCTTGCAATAATACTAAGGCTATACTAGATCATTGAGCAACCCACATATCAACATATCAAAAAGCAAATAAAATGGAATAAGAGTGCACTCCATTTCTGCTCATCAAGGAGAGAAGCAAAGATTCTAGGTGAAGGTATTGTGCTTTGTATTTCTTTATCTTTAATTTTTTTTACCTTCAATCATTTCATCCTTTTCATTTTGACATGCCTGATAGAACCTGCATTCCTTTTTAAAGATTTTTTGATAAAATTTTCATGAGTTTTTGTGATGTAGAAAGTGTTTTTAGATCCTAGACTATGAAGTGGTGTCTTTGTTTCACATAAAGGTGCCTTTTGTAGCACAAAATTTATGAAGATTAATTTAAAATGATATGAATAAACAATATCATTAGTCAAAGTGTGTCAAAGCATCAATTGCCTTCATAAATTACATTATTTAATATATTAGTTCATACGTGCAAGAGCGAACTTCAACAATAGAATGACCATTATATTTGATAAAGCTTATACTTCAAGGATTCTATTATTCCTTTATAATCCATTGATATTTTCACATTGAGGACAATACATGATAATACAAAACATAAAATCATCTTATTTGGAGGTTATAAAACTACCTTATGATGGGTTGTGGATGCATATCATCACCTCTAAGTCAATCATGAGATTCATGTCTATAATAGGAAATGGAAACATATTATAATAATAGATATTCGATGTGTTGGATGTATTAACATTTTTAAGAATATTGCTTTTATATCCATGAGAAATGAAAGATTGCATTATTAATAGTAATATATTTAAGAAACCATTGGTTGTACATTTTTAATTTTTCTTCAACTAATTGAGAAAAATATTTTTTTTTTAATAAAACCCTCCATGATGAAGCATCATACATTATGGTAGGGGGGACCAGGCTGAAAATGTGTAATAAAAAGTTGAATGGATTAACACTATAGTTGCAAGGCTTCCAACATAATAAAAATTTAGAAATCTTGCCAAATATATCTTGTCATCAACATTTGACTAATCAAGACATGATAATGGATAGGGGGCTTAACTCGATTGGCTAAAGCATCTTTTTGTAGGGAAGAGGCCATGAGGTCTAGTCTCCCCCTATCCCTATGGTACCAGAGGGTGTGCCACACCATCAGTGGTCATGTGAATTTACACTATAGACTTGCTTATACACTAGGTGAGTATTGGACACATAATGAAATATTTCACTCATATACAATATAATGTCAGCGAATAATATATAGCTTGATGTGGCTCAAATGGGTTGCAAGTATATTTTCACTCATATAAAATATAATGACACTAAATAATATATAGCTTGATGTGGCTCAAATGGGTTCCAAGTATATTGTCACTTATATACAATATAATGACACTGAATAATATATAGCTTGATGTGGCTCAAATGGGTTCCAAGTATAGCATCAAAAGTAGTAGGAGAAATTAGGAATGACTGTCCATAAAGAATAGAAGGACATGGAAACAAAGGTACACCATTTATAATTTTAGCATGATGAAAATATGAAAAAAGGCACCAAGAAAATATGAACATGTGTACCACAGTTAGAATGATGAGGTGCCAATAATTCATATATATTTAAATGGTGTATCAAAGTGTTGTTTAGTGTTTTGTTTAATTTAAAGTCAAAAAGCA
>VDFB02047230.1:212836900-212901418 GCA_007258455.2 Sequoia sempervirens
CTTCTTCAACATAAATGAAGAGCATAGATTAGGTTGGTGATACATGCAAAATCATCAGGACATATATGATTAAATCAAGGTTAAGGAATAATGTGTCAAATTTGAGATAGCATTGTTGTTTTCAAGAAGCAAGTTGATAATAGTCAAAAAATGATGCTCTTGACCACCTTAGCTGAAATATTAATTTATCTCAAATGAATGGTCCAGATTCAAAGCCAAACTGATAAGCTACCAGTTCACTGGCACAAGGAGTTCTGCATCATTAATTTTGCATGGTCGATGATTATTCTCATTATCTTTTTGGTCTGTAGTGTGTGTTTAAGCTAAGTGTGAGGGGTTGTTGGTTTCCCTGTGATACAATTTTCTTGTCCTAGTTGGGTTGGTATGAAATTGAGTTCCCTGGTCTACTTAGGAATTTTACTACTTGAATTAGGGGTATGCACAGGATCATGATGGGCCAAAAAGTGGTGATATGATGGCTATATGTAGGGTATGTGGTTGACGACTTTTTTTAACCTAAAATTTATGAAATGAAAAGGATTTTTAAAGGAGATTCTCAAATTTCTACGAATATAAATTATGCTTTACTTTGTGTTTAATAAATAATTATTATTGATTTTCCATATGAATTCTTACTAAAGTCCCAATTGATAGGTTGATTGAAAAACATCTACATCTTTCAAATGGTATCACATTTTTTGAATCTGAAACATGTGTCACATTCTATGCTTCGCATACTATAGGATTAAAAAAAATTAAATTAAATTTCATGAATTTTTGACCAAGTAAAGGTGGTTAAACACACAAGTTTTTATATTTTTAAAAAGTTGTAATAAAAAACTCATAATTAGTTATTTACTTGGAAAAAAATTATAAAAAATTATGCATCACATCAGGACATGAGTCCTCTACTTATATATAAAATATTAAAGAAAATAATTATCATTTTAATGTGGTTAGGGTGGTTAGACAGACACCCACTTCTTATTTTTTCCCTGAAATTTAAGTACCACTACATTGAAATTTGAAATTTTCAGCAAATAGTTTTTTTTTCTTTAAATAAACCTAGTAGTTTAGAAACTACATTCAATTTTCTACATATTCTATTCTTACATATTTTTGAAATAATATAGATAACTTATTCAAATTTTTACATTAATTTTCCTTATTTTGATTTTTTCTGATTTTTTTTCCACTTAAGGGCCTATTTTTTCCATGATTATCCTGCACATACCTTTAGTCGTTATCACTGGGATTTTGGTATTCTTCTTGTGGGTGTTAAATAAAAATACCTTTTAAATTATCATTCTATAAACTTTGACAAGATGGGAAAAACTGGTGAGGCAACCCTGCTTGTTAGAATGTCTACTTGGTTGAGCATGCCAAAATGCCATGAGGAGGAAAGTGAGTAGGAAGCCATGGTTTCCCATGAGATTGCAAAGGGTAAAAGGATGGACAAAAGCCATAGAATGAAGACAATTGTGGAAAGTACTCACCGCTTGAGAAATAAGACCCCTCCAGAGAAGCGGTTGAACACAAAGGTGAGGAACTGGCGTTGCTAGTGAAGAAGGCCAAAAATAAGGGAAAGAGCTACCAAACTAATCACGAGAAGCAAAATTCTCTTATTGTTCTTTCTGACACTCCTTTAGACATCGAAACATAGATAGAATTGGATTATGGGCAGTATCTTTGTTCCCTGGTGCCATATGATAGTTCTAATGATGACGTGCTTGTAGTACCTCTAATTGCAACAAGGACTAGAATTGGTTGGGAATTTTTAGGTGCCAACGACTCTTAATAAGGGTCATCTTCTTTATTAGTTTTTGATGACACCATGGTCGTTGCATACAAGGTATTTTTTTTATGCGTCCATGGTTTGTCTTTTCCTTTCCCTTGCTAATGTGGACCATATACCTCAAAATATGACCAATTTTGTTCAATCCAAGACTCAAGACCATCGTTCCATCGAGACTTATGGTTAAGAGAGAAGGGGAAACCTCCCTAATCTTAGGCAATATCAAATGGCATAACTCTTGATAGATTCATTAAAAACATTTATTTTAAAAATAATTTAAGACCATTTGATCATTGCTTAGTGTGGTGTAGGGTACAATATCATTCCCTTGAAGTTACTCACCATGTATCTCCCTAAGTATAGGTAGAGGCTCTTTAGGTGAGGTATTAAGATTTCAAACTAAAGGGAAAAGGTGAGACCTTGTGCCATTGGATCTCAAGCCACCAACTCTTGAAAGAGAACTGATTCACACTAAATCTTGAGGTATCATCCTTTGCTTGGTAGACCCGCATTGAGTATACACACCCACTTGAATAATTTTAGGATTGTGTTGATAATTTTTATATTCCTTCATGTAAAAAGACATTAAAATTCATTTATCCTTTTCAATTTTAAATATACATTTGTTCAATGTGTCTTTTTGCTTGTTAATCTCTTGCAAAAATCAATCAAAACAACCCTAACTATCATTCATTGACTCAATTTTATTTTGAGGTGTCTATGCTTCATATTGAGGCACCTATGCATAGTTTTACATAGAATTGTGCATCTATTTCATCCTAAGTTATCTATGTCTCATGTGCTGATGTGTCTATTTCTCATGTCCTAAGGTGCTTCTATCTCATAGTGTGGCAACTCTATTTTATAAAGTTGTGCCTCTACAATTTTTATCATAATTTCATTGACCATTTGAGAGCCCTAATTCAAAGATTGGATATTTACAAACCTAATTTACACCTTGGAGACCCATCTGAGACCATCATTTCACCTAAGAAATCAACCACTTTCAAACTATTCAACCCAAAACCCCCATCATTCCTTCACCTCATCATCTTCATCCAATTTTTTAGACAAAACATCATCATTATCTTTAGACATCAGGCCAAAATTAAAACATCCATTATCTATCATCATTGATCTTTCTCATCTTCCAATCTAAATCCATATACATATCCAAATAATTTTTTTTCTTAAGAGTCAAATATAGATCCTCATCCCTTTTATCTACTAGCTTGTATACTACTCGATAAATTTCCTATATTAAGTAGTGTATTAAGCTAGCCCTTATTATTTTTGTTACACTAGATTGGTCCTTTGGTTACTCCAAGTTAGTCTCCAAAATCCCCATCCAATATTTCTTGGGAACTTCTCAACCGTAAGTAAGAAAATCCTATCCATTTATCAAGGATCTAGATTTACTTGCAATAACTTTGATATTATATCCCCTCTCACTTTTTGGTTATCTATAGCAATACCAAGTTGTATCCGTCCTCACTCTAGTTCTTCCATAGTGTGTCCAAGTTGAATCAAGCATAATCATTTTAATCCAACCATTCCAATACACCACTTCATATCTAAGGTCTAGCTTTCATTTCCTTATCACATCATTATTAATCACTTTTATCCAATCCCATCATTCCTAGGTCTATTTATTATATTCTTACCAAAAGGTCACAAGCTAAGAAACAACTTATGGGCTCAAAATGCTTCCCAACTTCAAGATTAAATATTGTAATCTTTGAGAAAGTGGTCCATCATGTAGCCTCAAAGAACACATTGCAATTTTCATCACACATAATACATGAGGAAGATTAAGATTCAGATGACCTAGATTCACCCACATTAGATGAATTTTCCAAAGAGACCTTAGCGATAGACTTAATGCACCAATAGATCATGAAATATCTCAATCATTACATCCTTATGGTAGATAAGAGAGGTGCCAAGCTACCTCATGAATTTTATTTCTCCCAAATCATATAAAAATCTCCTTCCACACCACCAACCTCTAATCCTCATTATCCCACACATTTTCCATCTTCTAATCCTCTTATTACCTATTAAACCACAAAATCCCACATCTATAGCACACTTACATATAAAAATACCATCAAGAACCCAAATCAGTGCAACCCAAATCTCACAACCTTGAGTTTCCATCCATTCTCCACATATTTCAACATCACTCCCACTAAATACATCACACACCATCCAAACATCAAACCCAATTTTATCCATCCATCAAAACTTCCAAACATCATACATAAAACCTCTAACCTCTAATTATCAACCACCCCCACTTAATCTCACAAGTTCCTTGGTACAAGATGTTTAACAAATCAAATGTGCACTCAAGGGACATCAAAATAAAAGTTACACTTTCCAAGATTGATATCCGTATTCTTTTGATAAGTCCATCACCATGATCCCCTTTCCTCAAAATTGTAAAATTCCTAAATTTGATAAATAAAAAGGAAAGGGAGATCCCAAGGAACACCTTAAGTAATTTTACATAGTATGCCAAGACATGCCATATCTTGATGTATATATTTTGAGACTATTCCTTAGAAGCTTAGGTAGACAAGCCCTAGATTGGTTACCCACCTTTCTCATGGAACCTTCACCACCTTTTCTAAACTAGCCACATGATTTGTCACACATTTTTCATACAAAATTGAACATGACATCACCATGATGGAACTATGCAAGAAAAAATAAAAGAAGGGTGGAAGTTTTTCCTCTTTCATAGAAAGATGGAGACATCTTGGTAGTCACTTTCCATGACCGATTCCTAAAAAATAACAGATTCAAAGGAAGCACAAAAATTAAGAATTTTTTTAATAATCAAAGCTAAATGCCAACTGACATCTTCAAATTGCTTCCTATTCAACAACATCACCACCACCTAAGAATTAGTTTCACAAATAATCTTTCTCCATCCAAGAGTGCAACCATGATCCACATCATATAAAATGGAAAGAGCCTCCATCAAATTGTTAGTATGTAGACCCTTAAAAGAAAAAAAAATGTAACAGTCCTAGAGCTCTTCTGCCTAAGTCCACCAATACTAGCATGACTAGGATTTCGCTGAGTAGAACCATCCATGTTGACTTTCAACACTCCTTGTAGGGGAGGATACTAATGCCCCTCCCTATTTATCTTTCAAAGATGATGTTGACATCTATTTCTCATGATGTGGCCAACAACCCTCGCAACACCACTTTGGAGAGTGATGTGAGGGGGGGGGAGGGGGCAAATGAGCTTCCGCTGTCACATGGTTGGCCCTATTAAGTAGAGAATATTAAAATATTCTCAAAAAAAGAGAAGCTTATTAAGGTAATGCACTTTTCAATATAAGAAATGCATCGTTTGAAGCATTAAACCAATATGCAAAGATGAAAGAAAGTGCTAACTTTTCACTATGGTGGTAGAAAAATGATTCTTTATACCTAGAATCCATGCTCTGCATCATAATTTGAAGTTGTTTCCATTCCAATGTTCTAAGTTTAGTTTGTTTGTATGACTTTGTATGAATACCACATTGTGTTGTGTGTGGATTTGGTTTCAAAGCTCCGTTTCTTCTATTTTTAGTGGTGACATAACTCTAAAATTTGACTTTTGTGCATAACAAGCTAGTAGAAAAATTGATAGCTCTGAAGGGTTTAGAGGCTTGATTGAGATAGATACATAGATATTTGGATCTTGTTGCTGATGGGAGGGTTCAACTTAACCATGATTTTTTGTACCATTTGCAGGTATGCAAAAGTTTGTCTACTTACATTCCTTCTTGATCATAAATGTTGTAAATGATATTAATGTTTCAAACTTAAGATTTGTTTCATTGTTATAATGATCAAAATGTTATACTTTGCTATACATTCAAGAATTATCTTTCCCCCTACCCTTTTCTCTCTCCCCCTCCTTTTAAGAATTTTCTTTGTCATGAAAGATTCACATTTTTATCTCATTTACAAAAATTTATCTAAAGCACTAGGAGTGAATAAATATATGTAAAAGATGATGGATTATGTCTAAAGCAACAACTTTCCATTTATAATGATCAAATCCTTACTTTTAATAGTTTAAGGCTTCGGACAATGCTTGCAACATATGCATGTGCCGTAGCAATATGAGATGATATATGAAGGTGAAATTTAAACCATCACTTTGGTATTTTTGTACCATTTGATATGTGATATTTTAATACAACCCTACATTGATATTTTTACGGCATTGCATTGAAGAAATTTTTTTCTCTTATACCTACCCTTGGCTAGACATGGAGGTATATAATATTGGTTTTTGGGTTTTTTTTGTAAGTAGTTAACTTCATAGAGGAAGACTAAAATATTCTTAATGTCTTGTATTTAGGTTTGAAAGCATATATCCTTGTTGAAGGTACTTATTTGTATTCATCAAAATTGGTTTCTACTTTTTTTTTATGTTTCTTGCATGTGTTTTTTTAGGCTCTA
Source organism: Sequoia sempervirens (assembly GCA_007258455.2). Classification (NCBI taxonomy): domain Eukaryota; kingdom Viridiplantae; phylum Streptophyta; class Pinopsida; order Cupressales; family Cupressaceae; genus Sequoia; species Sequoia sempervirens. The sequence continues at coordinate 212,843,168 of VDFB02047230.1, forward strand.
GAGATGTAGCTCGACTCTTTCCTTTGCTCTTTTCTTCTATTTTGATGATTATAGTAGGTTGTCCTCATAATTTTTCATACATGTAGATTTGTTTGTAACCTTATTTTCTACCAATCAATTTGCAAACCACTCACATAATAAGGACCATTTCACTAACTTGTAGTCATCAATTACTTCATATGTTGCAGATTGTGTCTGTGTTCCAATAAATCCTGATGATTGTGAGAACTCTAATCCTACAAGTGTACCCAGTCTTTCTCAAGTAAAATTCTTATCTTATTTTATAGTACTTTAAATGGTTAATTGAAGGTGCTTCTTTAGATTTGAGATAGTTGAACCCTAGATTAAAATATGGTATTACATGGGCAGTATAATGATAAAACTGAGGTCCATTGAATACAAATTATGAACATAATTTATTAGACTATGAATACTATTACAATTATAATTATTTCTCCTTTACCTACCTCTACATTAATGAAAAAGATAGATCCCTATAAATCTAACCATGAAAGTGTTGAAATCTACAGTATCTGCAGGACTCCAAAAACTATCAAATATATTATTTTTGAATGTTTTTATGCTTAGGAAATTTGGTACTTATTCTGCCATAAGCTGAAGGTTTGGAATAACAATGGTAAAATTAATTAGCATGGTATTCTGTTTTGTAATTTGAAGCTCAAGTTTGATTGTAAGCTATTTTGGTATTTCTTATCCAATGGGATAATGCGGCATTTGTGGAAGGCTAGAAATGATGATAAATTTAAGGGTATCAAGAGGGTACTTACTGAGTCTTGCAAGAGACTCACTTTCTACTCTATTGCTCTCCAGGTTTCAAATCTTGTGGAGATATCAATGGAGAATTTCTTGAAGTAAATAACTAAAGGTGCTGCTAAAAATACCAAACTGGATATGAGAAGTGGACCCACCTATAGGTTGAGCTTGGAAGAGACCGTGTTATTCCAACAGACATTTGATGAGATTTAGAGAGCAATTGATGAAGTTGCAAGCCCAAAAAGATAGCATTTCCCCTAGCAGTTGAACCCCCAAGGAGAAACAATGGAAATCCTTGATATTGAAGATGTAAGCAATGAGGAGAATGTAATCAACACTATGTATTATTTACACTAATTTGAATAGCAGCAATTTGTGGTGCTATTAACAACAATTTTTATTATCTATGCTGGTTTTGAAAACAACTGGTGCTTTTTGGTTTCTTTCTTGCTATGTAAAGTATTGATATTGTATATTTTCTATTATGGAAATGCTTTCATGTTGTACTAAACGTAATGTCAGATAGGCATTTTCATGATATGTAATGGACCTTAAACTATTTTCAATACAAAAAAAAAACATAGCATATATTGGAAGTTCATTACATGTCTCATGTATGTGTTAGTATTTTAATTTTGTTTAAGTTGTTCAAGAGCTTGATTAGGTCAAGAATATGTTCTACAAGCTTTGTTCTCTTGAAATCGCTCAACATTTTCCCTACACATTTTCTCTTCAATCCAGATGTTTCTTAACTCCTTCCCTTGTTAGCCCTTGGTTTTTCTCAAGTGTAATGATTGTTCTATGCATCTTGTAGTATGTATATATGATCATTCATCTCTTATGAAGCATGGATAACCTTTCATGGTATTGTTGTTGTAATTAAACAAATTCCATTGTGGCAATAATCATTTAATTTGTATGGAAGTAAGTTTTTTTCATATTATTTGACTTGGTATTGTAAACTTTTCTTTGTAGGATTCTCTAAGGGGGAACAATAGAACTGTGATGATAGGTAGAGTTGTACAACATCATAAATCATTTGGCATTATCAATATATTGCTTATAGAATACTCTGTGCAAGTAAAATGGAATGTGCAATGACAATTGGTCTCAAATTCAAATCTGAATATAAGTACATTATATACAAGAAGATGGTATCTATTTTATGATTTAAAGAACCCCAAAATAAGAAAATTAATAGGTCCCATTTGTTTACTTGCTCTTAGACACTTGTTTAATCAGGGAGACCCTTAGAATGTTTTGCTAATAACTAGTAGTGTTCAAAACTCCTAAAGATGTTAGATCGGTGTGACATCAGATCTGTCTTGCCGATGGAAGTAATTAGCAAGACATGGACTATCAGAGTGAGTTTTCTATCATGTGTTGATGATTGATCTCTCACCGATTGTACATTTCAACGAATATTTTAAAAAAAAAATTGCATTGTTTCATTGAAATTTTGATGAACACAACTGATGAATCACCAAAAAGGTCCAATGAAGTTGCTATAGCTATGACGAAGGCTTCATTAGAACTCCTTTTCCATTTCATCACAATTTTGACGAAGTCTATTGATGAATCACAGAAAAGGGCTGACAAAGTTGCTTAGCTACGATGAAGGCTTCATCGTAATTCCTTGCTCATTTCATCACAATTTTGACAAACACCATCGACAAATCACATAAAAGGTCCAACACAGTTGCTTAGCTACGATGAAGGATTCATCGTAAATACTTTCCCATTTCATCAAAATGGTAATGAACTTTTGGTGTTCATTCAACGCTTCAAAAGAGCCATTGCAATTGTATTTTGGTTGTAATTCATTAGTGGATACACGAAAATTTTGTCGATATTCTGATGAACATCTGAGTCATTTTATGATGCTGATGACTGATGAATCTACACCGCTATTTTAACATTAAATTCATCATCGGCAATGTGACAAATTATTTTTGATGAAAATATTATCGTCATTTCAACGCTTTTTCGACAAAGATTTGTCGAATGACCAACAAATGTCCATCAGAAAATGGTGTCAAATTTAGTAGTGTTGTATTCATAGGAAGAAAATATTTCCAAGGACTCCACAAGAAAATGGAGTGGTTGAGCGCATGAATAGAACAAAAATAGAGTGTGCAGAGACTATGCTCAGATTGCATGTTGGGCTGCCTTTAAACATGTGGGAAGAGGCTATAAACACTATTGTTTATTTAATCAATAGAGGTCCCTCTAATCCTTTGGGTTGTGGTATTCCAGAGGAAGCATGGATAGGTAAGAAGGTGATTTATTCTTTTCTCAAAACCTTATGTTGTGAAGCATTTGGACATGTAGATTCTGAAAATAGAACCAAGCTTGATGAAAATCAAAGAAATGTATATTTGTTGGATATGGCATTGATGAATCTGGTTATAGGCTTTGGGATTTTGAAAATCAAAAAAATGTGAGAAGTAAGGATGTCATATTCAATGAGAATGTGTTGTACAAAGATCAATTGTAGCAGCATGAGAAGAAAAAAAATGATTATGTAATGTTGGATGATATAGCAAACATCAATATTTCAATGGTTCCTCATGATCCACAATAACAACAACAACAAAAAATACCACAAACTACAAGAAATATTAGATGATCTTCAAGGATAAGTAGACCTCTAGAAATATTTTCTCCCTCTTTGTATTCTATTTTATTAACTGATGTTGGTGAACCAAAATGTTATGATGAAGCTATGCAAGTGGATACCAAGGTTCAATGGGAGCATCGAATGGAAGAAGAAATGAACTCCTTGTTGAAAACTTAGACTTGGGAATTATGCAAGTTGCCTAAAGGTAAAAAGGTTTTACCAAACAAATGGGTTTATAGGATGAAAGAGGAGGATGGAGGTAAGCAAAGATTTAAATCTAGATTAGTTGTAAAGGGATTTGCACAGAAAAAGGGTATTGATTTTGATGAAATATTTTCTCCTATTGTTAAAATTACTTCTATTTGTATTGTTTTAAGTATTGTGGTTGCTGAAGATTTTCATTTAGAACAACTTGATGTTACAACAACCTTTCACCATGGTGATTTGGAAGATAAAATATATATGGAACAACCACAAGGATTTGAGGTCAAAGATAAGGAGAAACTTGAGTGTAGATTGAAGAAAAGTATATATGGCTTGAAGCTAGCACCTCGACAATGGTATATTAAATTTGATAGTTTTATGGCTGAGCAAGGCTATAGTCAGTGTAATTCAGACAATTGTATTTATTTTCAGAGGTTAGATGATGATAGCTACATTATCTTATTTTTATATGTTGATGATATGCTTGTAGTGGGGTCTAACATGGATCACATAAGGGAGTTAGAACAAAAGATAGAAAATTCATTCGCTATGAAGGATTTGGTAGCAGAAAATCAAATCCTTGGTATGAAGATTACAAGAGATAGGAAAAACAAAAAATTAATTTTATCTCAGGCTCATTATGTTGAAAAAGTGTTACAAATATTTCATATGGAGAATGCAAAAGTTGTCAGTGCACCTTTTTCCAATCATGTGAAATTGACTAAGGATATGTGTCCAAAGACACAAGAGGAGGTAGAAAAAATGTCCAAGGTACCATATGCTTCAGTTGTAGGTAGTTTAATGTACACAATGGTATGCACGCAACTAGATATTGCACATGCTATAGGAGTTTTTAATAAGTATATGATTCATCCCGGTGTTGAGCATTGGAATGCGGTAAAATGGATTCTCAGGTACTTGAGAGGTGCATCCAATAAATTTTTATGTTTTGGGGGCTCTAATACTAATTTAGAAGGCTATGTTGACTTAGACTTAGTAGTGGATATAGATACCAAGTGAAGTACCATAGGTTATGTATTTATAGTTGGTGGGACAATAGTGAATTGGATTTCTTGGTTGCAAAAGGCGGTTGCTTTATCTACCATGGAGGAAGAGTATGTTGTTGCAATAGAGGTGACAAAGGAGATAATATGGCTAAAAAATTTCATGGAAGAGTTGGGAAAAAAAGAAAGCTAAAAATTACTTCTTTACAGACATCCAAAGTGCTATACATCTTGCAAAGAATTATTCCTTGCACTCTAAAACAAAACACATATAGTTGAGATATCATTTCATTCGGTCAGTGTTGGAGGATGGACAAGTCAAGCTGGACAAGATACATACATATGCCAATCTAGTGGATATTTTTACGAAGTCCATGAAAAGGGAGAATTTGAGCTCCTCTTCAGCTTCGGTTAGCCTTCAAGGTTGAATTTAGGTATAACAAAGTAGCAGGGTCCAAGGTACTTATTTCTAGTGTGATCTATAAGTGTAGCAGTGTCATCCAGGATTAGTCTCCAAGTTGGAGATTGTGTTGGTGTGGAGCCTAATTAGTCTCCAAGTGGGAGATTATTGGTATGTGGCAACTAATCATGCTATAATATAAACCCTGTGGTGGTTCATCACTGAAAAAATTAGAAAAATGACTTTGTAAAACCCTAATTTTGGAAGCTTCTAAAAGCTTGTTATAAGGGGTTGGGATGGGGGTTGTAGTATGTATAAAAAGGTGATTATTCATAATATTGTAATATTATTTTTACTAGATAATAAAATCATTGGATGGCTATGGTTTTGTGGATGTAGCTCGGATTGGGTGAACTACATTAAATTCTCTGTGTTTTCTTATTTCTGCTATAATTTTCTATGTTTAATTTCTTCGTTTTATTGATCAAATATGTATTTAACTATTAGATATCTACCTTCTAACCCTAATAATGAGATTGGGGAAGTTTTATGTACACATTTTGGGAACAAGTTTGATCACCTATCATAGGTGGATCAACTCACTACTATCAAGAGGGCTCCCCATGAACATATGAAAGACTTTAATTTCTGCTTCAAGAAGTCTTGGGACAAAATTCCATAGAGTATTAGGCCTTCACTTGAATATGCCTTTTTGTATTTTTTGAGGTCTTTAAATTTAGTGAGATTGTTGTTATGATATATTCCATGGGTGGGAACACATTACCACAGGCATATGATTAGCTATTAGGGCTAAGAGTAGCCTCATACAAGTTGGAAGAATTGCTCCTAGACCTCCTATGCCCATATTTCCTAACATACAACCTCCTATGACTTTTCCAACACCTCAAATAGCCCCTTTACTAGCTAATGTTAGCTAATAAATTGCTACTCCAAGATTGTCTCAAGAGTTGCAAGAGATTAAAAGCAGTCAACAAAAGATTGAAAATATACTTCAAAATTTTGGTAATGAGCTAGTGACTATTAAGAAGTAATAGTTCTAGGATTTTAAGCCCTATCAACCTCAAAATCAAGGCCAAAGTCATCCATACCAAGCTAATAGAAATCCATATCAGGGAAAATATCAAGGTGCTTGAAGAAAAATGTTAATCTAAGGCCCTTTTCAGCCATACAACCCAACTCCAATTAGTTCAGCTAGAGATCTTTTCCATGTTCAAAATAACCATATAGTTGATTACGAGTGGTGATTTCCTTGAAACTAACCCCAAAATCAAGCTACATGTTCAAATGGGGTTATCAATCAAATATTGATCATCCAAAATGTCTAAAATATGCAAAGTGTTTCTAGTGAGGAGTCTCCACAACAACAAAATCTTCCTACTAATGCAACTCTCATGAATTAGCAAGTAGAGGAATTTTATGGAGTGAATAGAGATGATTCTCTAGTTGCACCTAATACAATAGCCAAAATGAGGGCTTTTGAGATGGAAAAATTAGCAAATAAAGAAAAGGAAGTTGTTGGCCCATCCACATACCAAGTACCACACATACTGCAAAGAAATACACAAGGTGCTACCAAGGAGCAACCCCACTTGTAAGTAGACTCTACTATTGCAAGGACTCATCCAAAGGTAAACATTGGTACACCTTTCAAAATTATTGAGAATATGAAAAAAATGAATGTGACAATGTTTATGTGGGATTTTTTATCCATCCCAAGCAAAAAATACTTATTACAATATACTTTGTCAGATTTGAGTGTGGCTAGTGATGTTCCAATTGACCAAGTTAAGGTTGTTTTTATGAATACACATCAAGACAATAATAAATAGCTAGGTAAAGATGTCAAACCTCCTCCTTTTTATGTATCTTTGATAATAGGGGATAAATTGGTTCACAATTGTATGGTAGATTTAGCGGCAAGTAGCAGTGTTATGCCCAAACAAATTGCTAATAGGTTGGGAATAAAATATCAGCCTCTTGAAAATGGAGTGGTCCAGCTTGATGGGTCAACCATTAATACTGTAGGAATCATTAAGGATGCAAGTATTACTCTACACACCTAACCAAACTTTTCCATTCCCCAAGATATATTTGTTATTGATCTACCACCATATTTTTCCTTGTGTTTGGCAAGGGATTTCACTGCCAAAATAGGGGGTTATTTGTCCTTAGGTTGGTCTCACATGTTATTTAGGACTAGATATAGGATACAATTAACCATTATGTTTTATTTACTTGTCAAAGATCATATTGAACCCTATGTACCGAGTGCTATAAATGCCAATTGTGCGACTTTTGATGAAAGTGAGCATGTTGGTACCCAAGTGTTAGTTTCACAAGCTAAAAATATCTAAGATGTTATTCTAAATGAGTGTGCAGTAGAAAATGTGGAAGAAAAACTAGGTAAAAACATTGAGGAGAGAGGCCTAGGTGTGTATATGCTACATGAACTTGATGCAGTTATCCCAAACCTTGAAAAGAAAGTGGAACAATAGCTAGGACAATAGAATGATGTGTGTAAGATGGTATTTGATGGCTCTAGAAGCAGGAATGGAGCTGGTTGGGGTGCAATGCTTTTGTCCCCACAAGGTGAAAACTATTATTTTTCTCTTAGATTTGTATTCTCTTGTTCTAACAATACTACTAAGTATGAAGGTTTAATTGATGGTTTGGAGTGGGAAAGGAAAAGGAAGATTAGCTACCTATAGGTATTTGGGGATAGTGAGTTGATAGTCAATCAGGTAAGAGGTTTGAATGAGACTAAAACATATGTGCTTAAATCTTACAAGCATAGGGTGTGGGATATGATAGAGGAATTTGATGATTTCAATCACATTTATATTCCTAGGAATCAAAACAAACATGTAGATAGGCTAGCTATAATAGGTGCTCAATTTGATATACATAATGATATTAAGAAAGAAAAGGTGCAACAATATGTCAAGGTTGTTGTTAGACCTTCTATTCTTGATAATAACATCCATTGGCAAGTGTTTGAGAGTGATGAACATGTGTTCAATTTTCTACTTGAAGAAGATGAGCTCTTGGTGGTAAACCAAGAGAAGCTTAAGCAACAATATGATGATCAATTTATTCAGTTAAGAACTAACAAGCAACCCAATGGTCTAGTCACCTGGAATCCATCTTTAGCACTGATGATCAGCTCAAAAAGAGAAAGACCAACATTTAGGTCAAGGAGGAACATTATGAAGAGCTTGATATATTCAAAGGTAAGCTCCTTAAAAAATTTAAAATCTATTTACAAGAAGATAGGACAGCTTTTATTGCTCTTTGTCAAGAATTTCAAGATGTATTTGCATGGGACTATTTATATTTAAAGGTATTTAATCCCTAGATTTCCCAACATACTATAGAATTATAGCCAAATGCAAAGCCTATTAGGTAGAAACTGTGGCCTTTAAACCCAAAACTTGAGCCCCTTATGAGTAAGGATTTGACCAAGGTGATTGAGGGAGGAATCATTTTCCCAATCAAGCATACTTCATGTTTTTCTAACCTTGTACTAGTTAGAAATAAAAATGAAGAGATTAGGCTACATGTAGACTTTAAAGACCTTAATAGAGCTTCATTGAAAGATCATTATCTGCTACCCTCTATGGAATAGATCCTTTAGGTAGTTGCTAGTTCAGAAAATGTTTTCCTTGATGGTTTTTCTGGTTATAACCATGTATCAATAAAGGAAGAAGATCTATACAAGACTACTTTTACCACAAAGTTTGGCACTATGACATGTTAAATAATTTCATTTGGTCTATCTAATGTTGGTGCCACCTTTTAGAGGGCCATGGTCATTGCATTTCAAGGTCTGATAAATAAGCTAGTACTCATTTACCTTGATGATATAACATTATTTTCTAAAATGCATATGAGCATTTTTCCCATTTGAAACAAGTGTTTGAGAGGTGTAGGGAGTTTGGTATATCCCTTAACCCAAAAAATGAATTTTTGTTGTTCATAAAGGCAAGCTTCTTGGACACATAATGTTAAAATAGTGGATTACCATTGATCTAGAGAGAGTAAGTACTATCTTAGCCTTTCCTTTACCCAATCATAAAAAGGGGATGCAAAGCTTTCTTGGTAGAATTAATTTAATGAGAAGGTTTATTCCAAATATTGTAAATATTTTGAAACCACTAACTGTCATGTTGAAAAGAATTCATGTTTTAGCTGGAAAAAAGAGGCCAAGCCCAAATTTGAAGCTATTAAGGAGGCCTTCTCAGCAGCTCCTAATTTGGTAAATCCAAAATTTTAAAAAGATTTTATTTTGTATGCCTTTCGTAGCATATACACCATTTCTTCAATGTTAGTACAACAAAATGAAGATGGTTTAGAACTTCCCCTTTCCTTTTTCAGCCAAGGTTTAGAGGATTATGAACAAAGGTATAGTTTTTTGGAAAAGAATGTACTTGTTATTAGAAGGGTGAATTTTTTTAAGCATTTGATTTCTAACAACAATGTTCATCTAATGGTTGCCCATCCTACTATGAAAGAATTTTTGTTAAGTAGAAATTTGAATGAGAAAAGGGAAGGATGGATCAAAAAGGTCACATAATATGATATTGGCATCAAAAAAACCAAGATTTTAAGGGGTAAAGGGTTGCGTGAACAACTTGCTTTATTGTATGGAATTGAGGAAAGACATAAATATAGGTTATTTTGGTCACTAATGTTGAGCCTTAGATTGCTGCACCTACATTGAATGCAAGTTGGATGCAATATATGGTTCATTTCTTGTAGACTGGTGAGTGTCCACAAGGTTTAGATAGGGCCAAAAGGTGGTATTTCAAATTACAATTTATTCCTTATATGTTCATTAGTGATGTTCTATTTGGAATAGATCACAATGGTGTACTCTTAAGATTCATTAACAATTATCAAATAGATAATATTCCTCATGAGTTCCATGATGGAACTGTTGGGGGTCATTTTTCCCCCTAAGAACTACAACATGGAAAATAATGAGAGCTAGATATTATTGGCAAAGACTTTTCAAGGATGCCCATGATTGGGCTAGGAAATGTGTCGAGTGTGCCTTGCTTGTAGGAAAATAGTTTCTTCTAGCTTTTCCTTTGCAACCTATACAAGTGGAACAATTGTTTATGAGGTGGGGTATTGATTTTATAGGACCCATTAATCCACCTTATAGTTTAGGTCATAGATGGGTCCTCATTGGAATTGACTATTTTACAAGATGGACTGAAGCATTGACTTTGAAAGAATCCAATGAAAGTGATGTCTTAAAATTCTATGATGATTTAATTACCATATTTGGAGTGCTAGAGTCAATTATTTCAGATAATTCCTTAACATTTGTTGGATTGAGAGTAAGTGATTAGGCTGTAAAAAATGGTATTCATCTGAATACATGATCAAACTATTACCCTCAAGGTAATGGTTTGGAAGAATCAACAAATAAGAACCTGACTAGAATTATCAAGAGAACAATGGAGGATAATCAGAGAACCTGGCACACTAAGTGAAAATATGCATTGTGGGGAGATAGATTATCTCCCAAAAGATCCATTGGGAAATCCCCATGTATGTTGGTATATGAAAAAGGCAAGATGACCTTTCTCTATTGAGATTCATGCTCTTAATGTTATAAAATAGATTGAAATTTTCAAGGTGGAGGATCCAATGGTTGTTAGATATGAACAACTCATGGAGCTAGAAGAAATAAGAGATAAAGCTATGAAAATAATGGAGTTTCAACAACTACAAGAAAGAAGATTTTTTGACAAGAAAGCAACACCCAGGGTGTTTAAAGAAGGATACCTTGTGCTTAAGTGGGATGAATTAAAAATCAAGTCAAAAAAGTACACCAAGTTTGACAATATCTGGAGTGGATCATTTTTTATAACTAAGTGCAAAGAGCACAATGAATTCATACTATCAAAGTTGGGTGGAGAAGTTCTACCTATCCCAGTTAATGGGATACACCTTAAACATTTTTTTGAGGTATGATTTGCATTATACATGCTAGAATAAGATTTTTTTTTTCAATAATTGTTGTTGCACATTAGTTTAGATGCAAGTTTTCATTTCCCTAAGTGTTGTTCAACAAAGTTAGGTAACTTTGTCCTAATTTTTTGGTGATTGAATAAGTTTTCAAGGTATCATGCACTAATCTAACAAGTTATAGTAATGTACAAGACTATTTTCAAGTTGTGTTAGCTTCTAAGTGACTCAGTTTCCAATGGATAAGCTTCATGCAACTAGTCAAGATGTTTAGCAGGAAAACATATAGCAGATATCACCAAAAAATATTACCTAATTTTGCTACTAGCTCAACTAGGTAGAGTTTTTTTATGTTTTACAAATGAAAAGAAGGTACATTTTTACTCTGTTATATCATATTCATGTGCATAAAGAAATATCAAATGACTACACTGCTACATTACATTATGCAAATGCATATAACATATAAAAGAGTGCACAATGTTTTAAAAAATGTAGTCTTTATTGATGATATAAATGTATGGTGTCCCACACAAGACATGGGACTAACTATCTGAATGCAAATGATAGAAAAACTATACATTTATAGATATGAAAATAAAAAATGCACATATAGAGAGAGGGGACCCATCATTTCCTGAATGATGAATCCCAGTTGTCTTGTTTCACATCATCTTCAATCCTCGCTTGTCTAGTCTCCAGTTGATGATCTCCTTGCTACTCCTAGTTTTCTTGTATTTGTGAGAGAGTGATGTTAGAGCAATGAAAGGTCACCAATAAATATATATACAAATATACATAGGCATATATATTGATCCTCTTGTGCATTAAAATAGCTAGCATACCACAGATGTCCAAGAAAACATGAGAGTTATCAAACAAATTTATCAAATATGCTTTGTTTTATCTAACATGTTTGCTCATTGTGCACGTACATGCCAAATATTTGTTGTTGTTTTGTTTCATTTGGTTACATCACATGGGATAAAATGTGGCTCCCACAAAGTTTGAGCCCAACATTCCCTCTCTCAATCTGTGAGAGAGGTAAGACTACAAATTATACATGGATAAAAGATGCAAAAAAGCTAGTGGCAATCTCACATGGTGGTTACATTAAGAAAGTACCTATCACTCATGTCAATAAGTTGATTACAATTTTAAAAAATAAAAGGTTCCATTACAAGCTTGATGCCAAATTCATAGACGAAAACAAAGCTTTATTTCCAATACCAATTCATTGTCATCAATGAGAAATACTTGCTTAATAGAATCATAATATGAGATAGGCAATCATAATCATAATGGATTATACATCCTTTCAGTGAAAAGTGTTAAAAAAAACATCAATGAATGTCATAGAAGTTGGGGATAGTGGATAGTTTCATGCCACAGTTATCATGAATGAGCAAAGATGGAATGGAGCAGATTTTCTATAAAATAACATTAAGAAACGAAGGGTTTTTTACAGTATGTATGGCCGTATCCAGAAAGGAACAATTTTTAGAAATGAGGCCTAAGTTTTCCCAAGGGCTGAGCTTACCTACAAGGAATATAAACTCAGAACGGGTATTGAAACCATTGACACATGAAGACACAAAGGAAAAATTACAGAGCTCCAACTTATTTAGAACTAGAACCCTCTTTTCTTTAGGGTTTTCAACCTTGGCATCTTAAAAAAAAGATATTCATAACTTTCATAAAAATCAACAAGAAAGAAATATGAGGTTGTAGCTATGAACAATAGGAATTATTATGTAATTTTTTATAGGAAACATACAGTCGTGGCATTTATAAAATGTATATATAGAGAGATTTTAATTTTCATAAATAGAGGAAATGCTCAAGAGATGCGTAGAGAAATAAAATACATTAATCTTTTCACTTGTTTCAGGCTTGTGTTACTCTGAAAAATGGAAAAAGGTGCAAGGTTTGAGTGTTAAGTGGCTTACCCAAGCTTCTCTTGTTGTTTCTCTATGAAGAATGCATATAGATTGCAGCTCAAATCCACGATGAAAGAGCTTCATCAAAACCCTAGGTTGGTGACATGAAGGTTCCATAAAGCTCAATAGGTAAAATGAAATGCTTTCCAAAATTTGACATTATTTTTGTGTTAGCCTAATTTCACCTTAATCCTTACGCCGGCCACATAAGGTGATTTTTCACCTTTGTTTTTTAAAAATATGAAAGCAACTAATGCATGTAGTGGTCAAGGGTTTTACACTAATAAGCCTTGTATGCCCTTTTTATATAATGCATGAGAGCTACGTGACTTTGTAAATTTTTGGTTTGACTCCCTTAGTCGAACTAGTGCCTTAGTTTTTTCATTGTTTTAAATTGTAAATCATTTGACTTAAGTGTTATTGTTATAAAGCGCTTAATCAAGTTGTTATTTTAGTTGCAAAAATGGAGTTCCATGCCTTGTAAATGCATTAAGGAGATATAGTTGAGAGTTTATTATTTTTGCAAGCATATAGGGAGGTTGAAGGAGGTTGGTAAACAATTGGAGAGCATATAGGTGTTCACTCACCTTGTTCGAGGATATGAGAGCATCTACAAGTTGGTTTGCATGCCTTTATGATAGAATTGGTCAAACTTTACCTTTTCAGCAGTTTGAAGTCTTTTGGAGGAGATTTCAAAGCTATATTTTGGGGTTTTTGGATGCATATGACCAAGGAAAGTTTTAACTCCTAGTTTGGTGCAACTTCTTAGGAGATGTTTATAGTCACTCTTTTACTCATTTAACTTAGTTCTAATTATTCTCTAGTTTCTACTTAGTGACTTTTGAGTCCATTTGTAGATTGTTGTATACTTTGTAGTTTTTTGGACATGAATATCAATGAAAACCTTTCATATCAATGATTGGGGTACTTTTCCTTCTTACTCTTTTGCTTCATTGTGTGCATCTAATTGATTGATCAAATTACTTATGAAGTCTTGTTCATTTCCTTGTAATTTTGTCTTATGCTAAGCACCTTTTGTAGAAAAGTGTGTTGTTGCAAGTTATAATATGTGTTTACAAATGCAAATTTATTTTATGTATGAAGTTTCCTTCCTCCTAAGAGTTCAACATTAGGGAAGGCTCTTTATAAAGTACTTATGCAAAAACATGCAAAAAGTAATTTGTGTAAGTCTGATTTAGTCATTGTGAACAACTATATGTAATATGAGCTTCAAGTTCTAGTTTAGTTTCGTGTATCACCTCTTTATTTTCATTATTAGTTTTTAATTTATGATTTTTTTTCTTCCCCTTTTCATTGGAAGAATAGTAGAATATTTTAGGTGATTACCAATTAGGAAGTTCTCCTTCTCCAGAGGTTTGATCTCATATAAGGTACCCACACCTTTGAATCATTCTCATTTTTTTAGTAGATTGTTGAACATTAGGTTCCACAGGGTGAAAATCTAATTGATAACAATAAGATAACAACTAATGACAACTAACACCTTCTAGAAAGATTCCTTCCTATGACCTAAGTGAACTTAACATGTGTAAATAAGTCCACTACCAGTGAATGAACTAGGTAAAAGACTTTATTTACATGAAGACCCCCCCTAAGTGCAACTTAGGGAGTAGCAAATTATTATGCAAATGACACAAAGATGGGTCCTACCTACTAGGCCATGTTAGGTACCCATGTAAATGCAATGCAAATGAAATATCTCACAAAATGGAGAAAAGGAGAAAACTCAGTGGGAAAAAACTCCTCCCCAAAAGAGAGATGGAATAAAAAAAATGAAATACATTCAATGATGCATGAGAAGGTAAAAACCCCATGTGAGGAAAAGGAACCTTGGCCCCCATAAGAGAGAAGTAGAAGAGAGACAAGGCAACCCCCCCTCAATGTTGAGTCTCTTGCAATGATGGTAGAAGCTCGACACTAAATGTTGAAGATGATCCAATATTTCCGAACAATGTTCCTCCCCTTAGGAAGAAACAAAATAATGAATGTATCAAATATTTTAAGAAGATGGATGATATGTGATGATGCCTCTGAAGCATGCTCAAGTGTCTCCATGTCGATGCCAAAAGCTGACACACTACAAAAAGGTTTTCTAGGCCACTCTATTGAAGAGAACAAATCAATATCTAGTAGAGATGAATGTAGAACATGATCCAAAGATAGAGATATGGGTATGTGCAGGATCATGATGGGCCAAAAAGTGGCAATATGATGGGTATTTTTAGGGTATGTGGCTGACAACTTTTTTTTACCCAAAATCAATGAAACGAAAAGGGTTTTTAAAGGATAGTCTCAACTTTCTACCAATATAAATTATGCTTTACTTTGAATTTAATAAATAATTATTATTCTTTTTCTATTTGAATTATGACTAAAGTACTAATTGATAGGTTGATTGAAAAACATCTATAGTTTTGAAATAATATCACATTTTTTTAATTTGAAACATGCATCATATTTTATGTTCCGTATACTATAAGATAAAAAAAGAAAATTGAATTTCATGAAGTCTTGACCAAGTTAAGGTGGTTAGACATACATTTTTTTATATTTTTAAAAATTTGAAATAAGAAAATCATAATTAATTATTTACTTGGAAAAAAATTACAGAAAAATATGCATCACATCAGGACATGAGTCCTCTACTTATATCTAAAATATTATAAAAAAATATTATCATTTTATTGTGGTTAGGGTGGTCAAACAGACACCTACTTATTTTTCCCTGAAATTTAAGTACTATTGCATTGAAATTTCAAAATTTTACCAAATAGATTTTGTTAAAAAAAAAAAAAACCTAGTAGTTTAGAAACTACATTCAATTTTCTACAAATTCTATTCTTACATATTTTTTAAATAATATACATATCTTATTCAAATTTTTACGTCAAGTTTCCTAACTCTAATTTTTCTAATTTTTTTTCCACTTAAAGGCTTGTTTTTTCCATGATGATCTTGCACATACCCATATCCATTTTGAAGAAAAAGAATACTCCTCCAAATGTTTTCCAAAAGTATCCACACTCATGCCAATTTGCAAAGAATGATCATGTAGAGGTTAAACAAGATGAACATAGTGTTCCCTGACAACAACTGAAGAAGGATCTTCTCCATCAAAGAGAAGATAAATGTTATCAATGATGTCTCCCAAATTTGCAAGATGAGACTCCACAAACAAGTCTAGAACATCTTTCAAGAAGCCATCCAAACTAGATAAATATAAAAGAAAATGAGGATCTTACTGTATTGAATCACAAGGAACCAAACTGTGGAATCACAAGCATCATCAACTACAATTATAGATGAAGGAGATGAAATGCATTCATGACTCAAGAACTAGATCTGATGTGAGAACTCCCAAGTTTAAAAATCCAAATATCTCCTCTGAATCATGGTTCATATGATCAACAGCTGAAGGAACAATGTCACCATTAGAAGCAAAATCTGCAAAGGTATACAACTGAGATGAATGATCAACCACCCTAGTAGTAATGATCTCTCTAGTTTCCAAGTCATGAATGATGAATAAATCAGGTGTGAACTTCGTAGTCTTCCCATCTCCACCATGTGTAATTTGATATATGGAAATAAGATTGTTCATTAAAGGAGGAACACAAAAAACATTTTGAAAATTGTTATCCCCAAAACTAATAGATCCCTTCCCAATTACACTCATGTATGTATTGTTTCCCATCAAGATAGGAGACATATTACAAGGCTGAAATGAAGAAAATATAGACTATGAAGATGCATATGATGTGATGCTCCTAAATCTAGAAGCCATCTCCCTAATCCTGGACCTTAAAAAGAGAAAAGAGCTTGTCCTTTATTTCCTGATGTAGATGCTTGAGCTTTGTCCTTTTTAGACTATTTTGAAAAAGGAGGTGATTCAAACATTCTAGAAGGAAAATCAGTTTGGTTCTTTCTGAGAAGATTTTTCAACTCATCAATATCCTTCTTATAACAATAATTTTCTTCATGTTCATCTTTCTTGCAATATGCATGAGTAGGCCTCTAATTCTTAGATGATTCCCCTTTAGAAGAGGATTTTTTCTTTTCTTGATCCGAATGTGGATTATGCTTTTCTTTCTTCTATTTCTAATCTAATTCTAATTCTTTAACCTAACTAACCAACAATTCCTAAGATTTGGAAGTCTCGATGAGACCTATTGAGATAAGATTTTGTTTCTCATGTATCAACATCTCAAAAAATGATGCAAATGTTCAAAGGTGTAGTATACACAAACCCCATAGTCAATCTATGAGTATGAAATCTAGAAACAAAAGAAGCATAATGAAGACCAAGTTTTTTCATTGTATTGTAGATCAAGTGAATTTCATTCTTATCAATTCCACATGCTTTACAGTGTTTTCTTAGATCATTAACCTTTGTGTGTAGTCTTTGGATGTTTTCAAAGTTCTTAGGATCAAGGCTCATCAATTCATTATCAATTTGATAGCCTCTTCCTTTATCTATAGTACCATACAATATTTTGAATTTTTCTCAAGGTTTGTGAGAGATATTTGGGTATGTACAGGATCATCATGGAAAAAACAAGCCCTTAAGTGGTGATGAAAATTCATAAAAATCAGAGTTAGGAAACTTGACGTAAAAATTTGAAAAAGTTGTCTATATTATTTCAAAAATATGTAAGAATAGAATTTGTAGCAAATTTAATATAGTTTCTAAACTACTAGGTTTATTTTTAAAAAAATCTATTTGTTGAAAATTTGAAATTTCAATGTAGTAGCACTTAAATTTCAAGGAAAACATGAGAAGTATGTGTCTTTCTGACCACCCTAACCACAATAAAATGATTTTTTTTTTTATAATATTTTAGATATAAGTAAAGGACTCATGTCCCACTGTGATGCTTATTTTTTGTGATTTTTTTCCAAGTAAAAAATTAATTATGAATTTTTTATCACAATATTTAAAAAATATAAAAAATTGTATCTCTAACTACCTTAACTTGGTCAAAACTTCATGTTTTTTTTTAATCCTATAGTATGAAGCATAGAATGTGATGCATGTTTCGATTCAAAAAATGTGATATCATTTGAAAGCTATAGATGTTTTTCAATCAACCTATCAATCAAGACTTTAGTCATAATTAAAATAGAAAATGAATAATAATTATTTATTAAATTCAAAGTAAAACATAATTTATAGTTGTGGAAAGTTGAGAATCTCCTTTAAAAAAAAATTTCATTTCATCAATTTTGGGTAAAAAAAGTTATCAGCCACATACCCTACACATACCCATCATATCGCCACTTTTTGGCCCATCATGATCCTACACATACCCTTTAGATGATTTAATTTGAAACAAAAAATATTGAGAAACAAGTCTATGAAGACACCCAAGATCTTTGGTATGTTTGATCATTCATTTTAACTTTTTCTCATCATCAGTAGGTTCAAGTACCTTATCTTCAACATATAGAGAGTGACCTTTTTTCATTATAATACTCCAAGGATCTTGATGCCATGTTGAATAATTATATGTTGTGAACAAAGGAACCATATAATGATACATGAAAAAAAGAGAACACAAGAAAAAAGATCAAAAGAATGCACCAAGAGACCCCTCAAATCCCTTAATCAAGAAACCCGCCAAGCAATATCTAATTTTTGGAACTTTATATTTGGTGTGTTTATAGTTTCTAGATGCCAAAAGTAACAAGCTATACTTGATCTTAGTGCTTATAGATGCCAAAATAGGCAACATAACCAAGTATAATTTTTGGAACAAAATGAGATCAATCTAATTGTACCACTGAAATGTGAACAAAAAATTATGCACTTTAAAAAAAAAAATGAACCCAAAAATGTTATCGTATGATCAAGATATGAGCTCTAGAAGTTCCCAAAAAGAGGACAAAGTGGCAACACCTGTGACAATATAAAAATTCTAGAAACTCCAAATGCCAAAAAAGGAAAATAATTGCACCACTGCAAAGAGCGTGAAAAATGATCCCAAATAAAAAAAAAATCTTGAAAAAAGCAGTCAAAATGACCAAGTTATGGCTTTCTGAAGTTGAATTACAAAACTAAAAACTTCCAACTGTGAGGGGCTAGAAATTTTTCAAACCAACCACTAATGTAAGCAACCACAAGGACAAAATTGATGGTTAAATGACCATCAAAAGAGGATATTCTCCTCTCTGTGAGCTTAAAATTGATGGTCAAATTCTCACCGTGGATTGCCTTGATGTTGAGAATATTCTATAACCAAAATATTTGCGAAGGACAAAATATTCCTTCTTCAAGTGCTAGAATCTTATTTCAAGATTAATTGAAACTAACCACCTAGAATTTTTTTTGCTTGATTGATTTTTTGCTTGCTGATTTTTTATATTTTCATCGATTGTTGATTTTATTGTTAATTGTCAAGTTTCTAATAGGTTGTCAAACTTTTTATGCACGGTAAGGGAGAGTGGAATCACATTAGTGGAGCCACGATTCATGGGCCGTAGGCCACATGGAACTTGTGGTACCTCAGCGATACCACTTTACTTTCTGCGGTACTCAAATTCAATAGAAAATAAAATGTACGACCTTTCTCCCCTTTTTTTTCTAGTTTTTTAAACAAAATCTTGCAAAAAATATAATCAGAATTTTAATTTTTTTTTTTAAAATAAAATATTTTAACTGATTAAATAATTATTTTCTAGAAAATCATACCAGTGTAATAATGACAACCTGGGGGGTCATACCGCTCCATAGGAAATTTTTTTTGCCTCATTGGACAACTACTCCAATTTGGACAATTTGGCAATCAATCTTAGGGTTTTTGGCCCTTCTGGATGTGATGGTACCATCTATATTTGGCAACCAATATTCAACTTCAAACCCTCATAAATTTGGCCTCGTATATACTATTTGGATGAAACAAAAGGAAAAATCAACTTTCTTGAACCCTTCAGATGTAATGGTGAGCTTATATTTGCACCAACAAGCTCTAATTTACCATATCTCTTGAGAAAAACACTCTCTAATGGCCCCCAAAATAGTCTGATAACATGTTAGAATTGGCTATGGCTACCAAGATCTTGAGAGAAAATAGAGAGCACAAAGAGAGAATATAATGTGACAAGAATAAACTGTATTCTTATCAATATGATTCAATGATAGATGGGTATGTGCAGGATCATGATGGGCCAAAAAGTGGCGATATGATGGGTATGTTTAGGATATATGGCTGATGACTTTTCTTTTACCCAAAATTTATGTAATGAAAAGGGTTTTTGAAGGAGGTTCTCAGCTTTCCACCAATATAAATTATGTTTTACTTTGAATTTAATAAATTATTATTATTCATTTTATATTTGAATTACGACTGATGTCCTAATTGATAGGCTGATTGAAAAACATCTATAGCTTTCAAACGGTATCAAATTTTTTGAACCCAAAACATGTGTCACATTCTACACTTCGCATACTATAGGATTAAAAAAAATATTTTCATAGTCTTGACCAAGTTAAGGTGGTTAGATATACTTTTTTATATTTTTTTAAAGTTGTAATTAAAAATTCATAATTAATTATTTACTTGGAAAAAAATTACAAAAAAATATGCATCACGTCAAGACATGAGTCCTGTACTTATATCTAAAATCTAATTAAAAAATAATATCATTTTATTGTGGTTAGGTTGGCCAGATAGACACCTACATCTTATTTTTTCCCTGGAATTTAAATACTACTACATTGAAATTTCAAATTTTCACCAAATATATTTAAAAAAAAAAAAAAAACCTCTAGTACTTTAGAAACTAAATTCAATTTTCCATAGATTCTACTCTTACATATTTTTTGAAATAATATAGATAAATTATTCAAATTTTTATGTCAAGTTACCTACCTCTGATTTTTTCTAAATTTTTTGCCATGTAAGGGAGTTTTTTTTCCATGATGATCCTACACATACCAAAATGTGATGTGTTATTTATAATGAGAGACCCCTTGGTTATATAACCAAGGTGAGATGCAAGATTTCATAGGATTATGACAAGTTTTTTAATCATATGACATGAGACAACTAATCACAACTACCTAGGTTCACATGTAGTAGTTGTCAAAAGATAAGATAATAGCTAATTACAACTAACACCTTGAAATATTCCTTCCTATGACCTAAGTAAACTTAACATGTGTAAATAAGTCCCCTAGTAATGAATGAACTAGGTACAAGACTTTATTTACACCAACAAAGAGGTCTATAATTGAATTCATGTATTTTATTAAAAATCAATACAATATTATAGGTGTGTACTAATTAATAATTTTTAGGTCTTGAACAATATAAGTGGTGAGTGATAATTTATAGGGATGGATTAAATATCCAATGATGTGTCTTGACGTGACTCATTTTATCAATCTTTAATGCCAAGCCTATTGATATTTTGAACATTGATATTTATTAAGTATAGAAATGGTTCTTAGATTAGATAAGGAAGAGTAATATGTATATTTACATCTTTGGAATTCATCTAACTAACAAATATCTTGACACAGGTTAAGTGTAATTTTTTTGTTATGCATAATATAACATCTAAAATTTTTGTTGATCATAAATATAGTTTAGAAATGGAATACAAAAGTGAAATTTATAGAACTATTTTTTTATATTATTGACCATTAAAATTTATTACTTGTAATTGATGTTAACCTTTTGTAGACAAGTCTACTATGCATTAGAGCAAGCTTTTCCACAAATTTTTTAAATTAAATGAAAAAAAATTATACACATTTTAGTAGAAAGCTATATACTATGAAAAATAATAATTTATTCAATATGATCCAACTAAATAAAATATAATTGAGATGCTAGAATAACAAATATATTTTTATATTCAGATGTTATTGTGAAGTGTCCACTTGCATACCCAAATGGTTTGAATAATTTAGTTTAGTTAAAGATTTTTTTTAATACATATATTGTGAAGTGGGAAATGAGAAATTAAATTTAAAGTTAATGTAGAAGAGATTGAATTGACAATATCATACCTCATTTTCATAGTAAGATTAATTGTAATCAAGCCTCCTCTGTTTCTCTTTTAGATAATTGTGCATAGATTATTTTGAATTCTAGAGTAACACTCAAAGAAGAATGTTGTTGAATACAATGGTAATTTATTAATTTCACTATCAATATACTTGTAATACTAATCCTTGTCTTTCTATTTTATCAATATCAATTGTTATTTTTTGTAGTGTTAAGCCTTGGGATTTATGTATAATATTTTCCCATACCCTGGATAGTGATATTTGACTATGATTGTCTAGTTCAATACATGTATTATAGGTATAGTTTTTAGGACTTTATGGTTCCATGGTGGCCCATTGTACATATTAATACTTACTATAATGTACATCAATAAATTTGATGGTTGAGAGTAAAGATTGTAAACAATATCAATAACATGTTCATATGTGGAGACTAATCATGCTATACTATAGACTCTTCATCTATCCTTACTGGGGTTTGGGTTTGGGCGAGGCCCAGTGCAGGGTGTTTGGGGGCAGCAGCCCCCAAGAAAAAAAAAATCCCATTTTTTTCACGTTGTCACCAAAAAAGGAAAAAAAATGACTTTGTAAAACCCTAATTCTAGAAGCTTCTAAAAAACTTGTTATAAGGGGTTGGGATGGGAGTTACAGTAGCTGAAAAAGGTGATTATTCATGAGATTGTAATAAGTTTTGCATTGGATAATAAAATCATTGGATGGTTGTAGTTTTGTGGATGTAGCCTGGATTGGGTTAACCACGCTAAATTCTTTGTGTTGTCTTGTTTCTGCTATAATTTTTTATGTCTTTTATTTCTCTATTTTATTGATCAAATTTTCATTTAAATATTAGATATATACCTTATAACCCTAACATAAGCCCCCAACAGATATTTTGAAAAGCCATGTTTGATTACATAAGTTCATTGTTGGCATAATTGTTGGCCTTTTCATAGAAGTTCTTTGTCAATCTAGTCTTTATTAGCTTCAATGTTTCATTTGAATTTTGTGTTTATTGTAATACTTATTACTACTAGAATATTAGTAGTTTTAACATTATTTTGTTGTGTGGTCTCACCAAATCATTTGTAGTAAAGAAGGTACATTAGAGTACCCAATGCCCCTATCCTAGCTATTTGTGCCCAAAAACTTGAAATTTCAATATTGGCCTTAATGTGTTTAAGAATTTAAATCTATTTGTTAGCCTACCTTAAAGATTAATACTAAATATGTTTATATATATATATATATATATATATATATATATATAAGTTCTCTCTTTCTTACCTCTCTCTCTCTAAGACATCTCTACCACCTAAAATACTTAATGCACTCTAAAAGAAAAAATTAGAAGCAAGACAATAGAAAGATCAAATCAATTAAATTCAAGAATCTATCAAACAATTCATGGTCAAGTATAGTATGATTTTTCTTCTGTACTATTATTATTATATCTCCTAACACTTGCAATATCTTAAGGATATTTTTGCCTTCCCCCTTGTATGATCATGTACTGTTATATAAGTCCAACAAGGACTTTAGATTTGAGTGGCAAGGCATCCTTTATGTTTCCATTATCATTTATCACTTATCATTTGTCTAACAAGAAAATAATTTTTCCACCTTCAACTTTTCATTTTTTGTACAATATTGTTGCCTTTCTCTGCTCTAAATCCCTAGATTTTTTTTTAAGTTGTAAGTAAGCCATGTGTAAATATTTTATTACAACTTGTCTTAATTTAAAGTTATTTGTGAACATGAGCTAGAATCTTACACATTTCTAGTGATTTAGGATATAAGCTATTTAGATTGAATGTCTTATTTTTAAGAAGGATAGCGTTAATTTTTTCTTAGTTGTGCTTTTTTATTTTAAATTTTTCTAATATTTTATTGATTCACAATATGGAACTTTTATTGTGTTGTTTAAGTGTCTTCAACTTACTAAAGTGTCTCTAACTTACTAAAATGTCTTCAACCTTTTGTTGATATCAGATCCATAAGAATAATCACTTTATCTAACCCAAATTCAATGACATACATACTTTATTCTAGGTGATAGGGGAATATTTTTAGTTAATCCTTCAAAAAAGTTACAAATTATTTTGTATGGTTTGTTGATGTCATTTTGTTGTGCCAAAAGAAGTGAAAAAAATGTTTGTCATAACTATAAGCATAATTTAAAGACTCAAACTTGAGAAAGAATTGGTAGGCCAAAATTTTGACTTGGAAAAAAATTTGGGCATAAAATTAATAAATAAGCTTACTATGATTGGAAAAATTAGCATGGGATGATTACACATGATCCATGAAGAATAGAGGCATAATGAAGCCGCTAACATCAAATCTAAACAAGATCATTCAAATGAAAGTTAAAATAAACATTTTGATCAAAACTAAGTATTCTAAACTATGAAAGAATTTAAATTTCCACTCTAATCCATTTGAAACTCATCCCTTTCTAAGATTGATTCCGCGTTGATGTGGAATGGTGAGCCTTTCCCAATCCAATGGATGAATGAGCTTATTGCAATTGATTCTATTGAAGAGAATCGATGAAACTATTGTGATATGTGAATGAAATAATGATTTTAATCTAAATGATCATGATGTAAAAGCTAATATACCATGATTTTATGCTAAATGATTCATATATGAAATTTATAAGATAATATAAATGATATTTTAACCAAAAATATACAAACCCTAATAATCTAATTAGCTAAATGAATGCATTATGAAAAGCCATTAATGGAAGATAAGCTATTTATGCAACTAAAATAAAATAAAATATGCTAAATGTGTGCTAAATATAAGTGTGAATGCGAGTGATTTCAACAACATAGGTTTTCTATCAAAGATGGATCCATTTGTCTCCAAAAAGTGTTGCATTTATAGGAAAGAAAATGAGAAATGAAGGGTTGAGATTGAAAAATCCATTCAATGGTCTGTAACGCCCCGTCGTGCGAACCCCAAAGGACAATTAAACAATAAACACAGCACGATTTTTTTTTTTTTTTTTAAGTAAACATAACATACATGTAATACACATTAAATCATAACATGAATTTCATTTAAGTAGATTCATTAGCACATACATCCCTTGGGGTACACGAGGAGTCATTATGAGACTGAGATGCACACAACAACAATAAAGAATAAAAGCCCAAGATATAATCCATAACAAAATAAAAATTAACAATATAACGCATACATGATAATCATTGATAAGAAACCATTTGAGTAAGTACAACATATAAATAAAGAGCTTAACACAAGGAATAACAATTGCCACGACCAATATTCACACCGAGTTAACATTACATTATAGTAAAATGTTTAAGATGTACAATGATACAAAAGTGTTTCCAATCATAAATGGAAACCATACACAAGATAACATGATGAACAATATCATAACTGGCTCCAAGATAGATACAACTCTGGAGGCGCTGCAACCACACCAATCCACACCTCTCGATCCTCGACTGGGGACCCAATGGGGTGCTTAGCACGTTCCACCCGACCATGTGAGTCCGAAGACCCACCCCCCATGCTAGGAGCTGACAAGAAGAGTCCTCAACCAAGAACATCCAAACACGGAAACCACAAGACTCCACAACATACAAAAGTATCATAAAACTCAAGGATTACAAGAGTCAATATACTAACTTAAAATCATAAATGCCATCACATAAATTAAAGCAATGACCAGTAAACAAGAAATCAAAGGATGATCATGAAATACTTCCAAATTAAACTGAATAAACATAATACAATGCCAAATTTCAATCAAATAATACAATAACATCATATCACAGTATCATAAGATACAATATTGTAAATCAAATATAAATGAGATCATACAAGACCACAAAACATACTAAAGATGTATTAAAACAATAATCAAAATCAATTTAAATCAATTCAAACAACAATCTAAACCAGCTCCCACAACCTACTTCCAGAGGAACACAATAAAGTAAACACATGGGCAACTAGGGGAGAGTGTCATCGCATAGTCCTCCATGGGCTGTCCTGTGCCCTTCCTCCCAGCTGGAGGCGCCGGTCCCATCTATGGTTGTCCTATGCTCTTCCTCCCAATTGGAGGCACCGGTCCATAGGGTGACTCATGTAGAGCCGTAGACCTCTCGTGAGGACGAGGTTACGACCTTGCCAACCACGGCCTTCTCAGCCTTCTATTAGTCTACGAAAGCACTAATGAAGACGAGGCATCCATTTTATTAATCTTATAATGATATTACTACCCAACCCACCTAAGTTAATTATTAGGTTTTCACTTATTTACTAACTCACTCATGGGTTATCCTGGTCTCTTCCCCTTAAACGGGGCGCCGGCCCCCACGAGGAGCCACTCTCCCTAGAGACCCAACAACATCAAACTAAAACCAAGAACAATCAAGGGTTGTACCATCATAACTTGAACATGGAATTACAACATAAAAGCGTGCGAGGGATTACCCATCTCGCTAATAAGTACAACATCAAAGTCTCAACAATTCTCGTACAACCCTTTCAAAATAATAATACCAAAACACTTGCCACATCAAGGGCACATAAAGAGAGAACATCAATTGACAATCAACTCAAGCCTTTGGAAGCCAAAAGAATGAAAACCCATAAACAGAGGTAAAGTGAAGCAACATGAGTATTTCTCCAATAAATCCAACACAAGGATAAAATTTCCTCAAATAAGAGAGTAACTCATAAAAGCCATAAAAAGGGAAGATTCATCAAGACCCATCCACAAATCACAATGGTGTCACCTCAAATAGGGGACGCAAAAGAAAATCATCCTTTAAACAAAATCACTTAATAAAACCAAAAGCCACCAACTAGGCATTCCATGGGAGACCTCAATTTTCTCCTCACAAGAACCCCCTTATGATGGTACGCAAATCACCTTCATAATAACAACAACATAGCAATGACAACAATAATTGCAAGGCCACTAGATCTATTTTCAATTCAAATATAATGGGTGAATACATTAAAATAAGATTAACCACCCCATCCAAACCACATAAACAACTTGATACAAAATAAATCAGAAATCCAAGAAGATCAACCTCCCACAATTCATCAACAAAAATACAAGTTCCCAATTACATTGCAACACAAATTAAATGACAAAGGATTCCTTAAATCAAAACTAACCTCCAAAGGCATTCACACCAACATGGAACCATCCAAAAACAATCCTTCAACAACAGAGGTAAAAGCATTCAACCAATCATCCAAGGCACCAAATTTAAGAACACCTTAAATACTCAATCACACATCACTTCGCATAATAAACAACAACCAAAGATTCAAACAAGAGCAATATTTAATAACCCATCAATTAACAACCAGAACTAAATAACATTACAACTTCCCCAAACGGAATTACTCAATTAACGAAAACAATTCATGATAATCATTACAAGTATTCTAAAAGACTTATCCATAAAGAGAGCTTACAATTCAACCATTAAATGAATATGAAGGAAGTCAATTTTCAAAAAGATTAAAATCCCATTTTACCAATAAACTATCCAATTCGAGAATACCCTAATCAATCTCTAATTATGCCCATACATTTAAATTTCCCCTTTCATCATACTCACTTAACATTCACTTCCAATATTTAAATTAATTGTGAAAACCATTTAAGACCAATTGTCTATACTTTAAAATGACCATAATAACAATATTATAAATTCTTAAAACTACATATTAGAACTTACTACCTTAAAAACTTAAATCTATCTAAATAAATTTGCACACACAATTACCCTTTAAAACCACTACGTATTTATATATATATTTTAATTCTTTTTGAGGAGGAAAAAAAATAATAATAAGAGAATAGATCTGTTCTAAGAATCCAACAATACTACAAGATGAAATTTCATAAAAATAAAATAAAATAAAAAGAATAACTTATTTAATCCCATAATAAATTCTATTCCCAAAAATATTCACATTTAAACAAGAATTAAATAAACAATGCTGCCATATATTCGTAATTGATTTTTCTATTAACTTATCCTCTTAAATTGGAAATTTAATAAATCAAAAATAATGATAACAAAAGATTTCTTTCTATTTTATTATTATTTCCATTATACCAGATTCTGTTTTATTTTAACAGAAAAATAAACAGAATATATTTTTTTCTTTTTACAAAAAAAATAAATAATACAACATTAGTTAAATTAGAGGAATCAGAATAAATAAATAAATTAATAAATATATATAAATATATACATATTCACAAATAGCCCTTCTATTATATTGTCCTATCAAAATTTCACAAATTAACAAATTACAGATATTTCTTTCTAATTTCACATTTCCATTATAAAAAGAATTTTATTATGTTCATACTAGCAAAATGAACAAACTGATTATAGACATAATTAATTGATAAAATTACCAGTTAAATTAATAAAATCTAATTAAATAAATTAATACATATATATAAATATAAATATATATATATACACATATATATACTTATATACATATATATATATATTTATATACCCTTATATATATATATACATGCCTTAAAACTTATATGAAAATTTTGATTTAAACTAGCAATTAAAAAAATACGAATTTAAATGGGGATTAATGCATGGGCGAATGCCCAGCTGCGGACTGTCATGACAGTCCGTAGGACTGCCGTGGACAGTCTACAGACTGTCACAGCAGTCCGACGGACTGCCGTGGTAGCCCGTAGGCTGCCACTTCAGCACTACGGCTGGCCGGGTGGTGGGTACGGCCGAGGCCGAACCATCACCCGTCAGCAATTTTAAATAAATTCAACAACTCTAAAACAAAAAGAAATTTGAACTTTAAATTTTTATTTATTTATTTATTTTATTTTATTTTATATCTACAATTATATATATATATGTGTATATATATATACATATATATATCTGATATATGTATATATATATATATACCTCTATATATATATTGTATACAAAAATAATTCAAATACAGAGAAATAGCACCAGTTACTGTTTCAACATAAATTTATACACAGAAAATTCTTTTGTAAAATAAATCTACAAGTGAGGATTTACACAACCCCAAATTCCCAGTAAAAAGATTATTTTAAATTTATTAATTATATTTCCCAGCTGAAACTATAGTATTGCGGGTTATTTCTAGAATTTCAAATCTTAGTTTCATTATAACAAACAACATCCCAAAACCCAACAAATAATTTCATTTAATCAACTAAAATCCTAAACCTTGGTAAAATTTTCTTGATTGAAACACAACCCAAAACATTTATAAGGATTCGAGAGTTTCTCTACATGCATTAAATTTCAAATCCAGAATAAAGAATTCTTATTTCATTTGATGCTCTAGAAAGAAGATAATTTAAAAGAAGAAGGAGAACCTAGCGTCCCGCGCCTGTAGATAACTGCCGAAGCTTTATCCTTCTTGCTGACCCAATCCTTCCAGCAGCAGCTCCAAGATCCTCCCTCAAACATAATTCTTAATCCTTAAATGAATTCTCAGAAGAATAAAAGAATGTAATACAATAACAAAAGATGACTGCCAAATTCACCAAAAATCTACAGGAAAAAGCCTACCACCCCCTTTCCAATCCAAAATAAATAAAACTCACACAAGAAGCCTCTTCTGTTTCCTCTTCCAGAGAATACCAAAAGTCACATTTCAAGAAATAAATCAAAATAATATTTAATCCTTAATTCTTTTTGTTTCCTTTTCATGTATTTCTATTTCATTTTCTTTTATCATGCAGATTAAAACTCAATAAATTTAACTCCACAAAAATGAACTTTTATTTATATAAATATATATATATATATATATATATATATATATATATATATATATATATATTCATCATTCCCACAAAACTTTATTAAATAATTACTTCCACATTAAAATAATTAAAATCAACCATTTGCAAGATTCTAAATAAGTATCCATTAATTTTCTTATTATGATAATTATCTTTTCAAGATTATTTGTTCATTATTATTATTAACTCCAACAATTTAAATCAATTTATCTAATAATACCACTTTTACTTTTAACGAATTAGTTTGATTGATCATTTGTTCTAAATCATTTGATTTGATTTAATTGATTATTATTTTAATTCCTAATTATATTTTAAATAACCTTGCAATTTCATTTATGATTTAATTAATTATTTAAACATGATTACTAACATATTATATTTTCCACACAATCAAATAACTCAGTAACCAATGAAACACACACACACAAGTCCAAAACAACCGACACGGAGGGGTATTACATCTTCCCCCCCCTTAAAAATTGACTTACTCCTGGAAGTCGAGCTCAATCATAAACATGGTAACACAACAAATATCAATGATCATAAGCACATAATCACCATAAATTAAAACATCGATTAAACATCATCAAGTAAACAACGAAAATTAAACAAACCAAAAAAATAAGGAAAGGATACCCAAACAAAAATGGTGACGGGGTTGCAACCAGACCAATTTATCAACACTAAGACAGATGACGAACTAGGTTGGGGAAACTTTCTTGCCAAATCCTATGTTCAACGTCAAACCCATTGGGTGTATATAATGCTCGCCCTGTCTTGACAATGCAGGTGGAATCGAGACTTAGTTCCTGCAATCCTGCATGCAAACAAATGTTGTGCACAATACATATATATCACAAATACATCATGAGAAGAACTCTCAGCATAGTAGGGCACTCGCAAGCGAGTGATACCACACTGTCCCTCCCACTAAACAACACATAATAGTCAAAACAATTCTAGTAACTCATAAACAATTTGCTTCTTATTAGTTAGAAAATATTCATATAAGGATACTAACCACAAATCTAATTCCTATACTGTATCAAAATTAATTACTACTTGATATTATAAGTATCTATACTTGCATATTACAATTACATTACCTTCGTCACTATGCTTTCTGAAGCCAACTTCCTATAAATCAAAAAGCTACCATAGAACATTGCACATTAGTACCAATAATTCAAGTTGCATTTTAACCTCAAGATACTATATTCTACTAAAAATTATAGAATAATTATCCACAAAACCTCACATCTTCGTTAAAAATCATAATTTTCACACAAGGAACTCCACTTTAACCATTATTCAACACCAAATCTCACATCAATTTCAATAAAAAGGGTAAAATTTTACACCTTCACAAATTCAAGAAAAACATAATTCATCACTCAAGGACAACAAAATCACAAATTCCACACACACTTGACCTATTCAAAACACATCACCAAGAAACACATCACACTAAAACTCAAGGTTCCATAGAGCATTCCTGACAGGAAGGATATCGGTGCATTGCGCACTACACCGCGGGTCCTATCCTTTCCCATCAGTTTCCTGCACCATTGACCCGACACCATCCAACGAAAGAAATTCAAGTTCACAACACTGACAAAAGAAAAGTGAAACTCAAGACTCATCGGTCTAAGCGCAAGGTTACATAGTGAGCACACATAGTGGCCAGTGTATGAACCTAGGCTCTGATACCATGTTGTAACGCCCCGTCGTGCGAACCCCAAAGGACAATTAAACAATAAACACAGCATGATTTTTTTTTTAAGTAAACATAACATACATGTAATACACATTAAATCATAACATGAATTTCATTTAAGTAGATTCATTAGCACATACATCCCTTGGGGTAAACGAGGAGTCATTACGAGACTGAGATCCACACAACAACAATAAAGAATAAAAGCCAAAGATATAATCCATAACAAAATAAAAATTAACAATATAATGCATACATGATAATCATTGATAAGAAACCATTTGAGTAAGTACAACATATAAATAAAGAACTTAACACAAGGAATAACAATTGCCACGGCCAATATTCACACCGAGTTAACATTACATTACAGTACAATGTTTAAGATGTACAATGATACAAAAGTGTTTCCAATCATAAATGGAAACCATACACAAGATAACATGATGAACAATATCATAACTGGCTCCAAGATAGATACAACTCTGGAGGCGCTGCAACCACACCAATCCACACCTCTCGATCCTCGACTGGGGACCCAATGGGGTGCTTAGCATGTTCCACCCGACCATGTGAGTCCGAAGACCCACCCCCCGTGCTAGGAGCTGACAAGAAGAGTCCTCAACCAAGAACATCCAAACACAGAAACCACAAGACTCCACAACATACAAAAGTATCATAAAACTCAAGGATTACAGGAGTCAATATACAAACTTAAAATCATAAATTCCATCACATAAATTAAAGCAATGACCAGTAAACAAGAAATCAAAGGATGATCATGAAATACTTCCAAATTAAATTGAATAAACATAATACAATGCCAAATTTCAATCAAATAATACAATAACATCATATCACAGTATCATAAGATACAATATTGTAAATCAAATATAAATGAGATCATACAAGACCACAAAACATACTAAAGATGTATTAAAACAATAATCAAAATCAATTTAAATCAATTCAAAGAACAATCTAAACCAGCTCCCACAACCTACTTCCAGAGGAACACAATAAAGTAAACACATGGGAAACTAGGGGAGAGTGTCATCGCATAGTCCTACATGGGTTGTCTTGTGCTCTTCCTCCCAGCTGGAGGTGCCGGTCCCATCTATAGCTGTCCTATGCTCTTCCTCCCAATTGGAGGCGCCGGTCCATAGGGTGACTCATGCGGAGCTGTAGACCTCTCATGAAGAAGAGGTTACGACGTTGCTAACCATGGCCTTCTCAGCCTTCCATTAGTCTACGAAAGCACTAATGAAGACGAGGCATCCATTTTATTAATCTTATAATGATATTACTACCCAACCCACCTAAGTTAATTATTAGGTTTTCACTTATTTACTAACTCACTTGTGGGTTATCCTGGTCTCTTCCCCTTAAACGGGGCACCGGCCCCCACGAGGAGCCACTCTCCCTAGAGACCCAACAACATCAAACTAAAACCAAGAATAATCAAGGGTTGTACCATCATAACTTGAACATGGAATTACAACATAAAAGTGTGCGAGGCATTACCCATCTCCCTAATAAGTACAACATCAGAGTCTCAACAATTCTCGTACAACCCTTTCAAAATAATAATACCAAAACACTTGCCACATCAAGGGCACATAAAGAGAGAACATCAATTGAAAATCAACTCAAGCCTCTGGAAGCCAAAAGAATGAAAACCCATAAACAAAGGTAAAGTGAAGCAACATGAGTATTTCTCCAATAAATCCAACACAAGGATAAAATTTCCTCAAATAAGAGAGTAACTCATAAAAGCCATAAAAAGGGAAGATTCATCAAGACCCATCCACAAATCACAATGGTGTCACCTCAAATAGGGGACGCAAAAGAAAATCATCCTTTAAACAAAATCACTTAATAAAACCAAAAGCCACCAACTAGGCATTCCATGGGAGACCTCAATTTTCTCCTCACAAGAACCCCCTTATGATGGTACGCAAATCACCTTCATAATAACAACAACATATAAATGACAACAATAATTGCAAGGCCACTAGATCTATTTTCAATTCAAATATAATGGGTGAATACATTAAAATAAGATTAACCACCCCATCCAAACCACATAAACAACTTGATACAAAATAAATCAGAAATCTAAGAAGATCAACCTCCCACAATTCATCAACAAAAATACAAGTTCCCAATTACATTGCAACACAAATTAAATGACAAAGGATTCCTTAAATCAAAACTAACCTCCAAAGGCATTCACACCAACATGGAACCATCCAAAAACAATCCTTCAACAACAGAGGTAAAAGCATTCAACCAATCATCCAAGGCACCAAATTTAAGAACACCTTAAATACTCAATCACACATCACTTCACATAATAAACAACAACCAAAGATTCAAACAAGAGCAATATTTAATAACGCATCAATTAACAACTAGAACTAAATAACTTTACAACTCCCCCAAACGGAATTACTCAATTAACTAAAACAATTCATGATAATCATTACTAGCATTCTAAAAGAATTATCCATAAAGAGAGCTTACAATTCAAACATTAAATGAATATGAAGGAATTCAATTTTCAAAAAGGTTAAAATCCCATTTTACCAATAAACTATCCAATTCGAGAATACCCTAATCAATCTCTAATTATGCTCATACATTTAAATTTCCCCTTTCATCATACTCACTTAACATTCACTTCCAATATTTAAATTAATTGTGAAAACCATTTAAGACCAATTGTCTATACTTTAAAATGACCATAATAACAATATTATAAATTCTTAAAACTACATATTAGAACTTACTACCTTAAAAACTTAAATCTATCTAAATAAATTTGCACACACAATTACCCTTTAAAACCACTACGTATTTATATATATATTTTAATTCTTTTTGAGGAGGAAAAAAAAAATAATAAGAGAATAGATCTGTTCTAAGAATCCAACAATACTACAAGATGAAATTTCATAAAAATAAAATAAAATAAAAAGAACAACTTATTTAATCCCATAATAAATTCTATTCCCAAAAATATTCACATTTAAACAAGAATTAAATAAACAATGCTGCCATATATTCGTAATTGATTTTTCTATTAACTTATCCTCTTAAATTGGAAATTTAATAAATCAAAAATAATGATAACAAAAGATTTCTTTCTATTTTATTATTATTTCCATTATACCAGATTCTGTTTTATTTTAACAGAAAAATAAACAGAATATATTTTTTTCTTTTTACAAAA
The DNA here is from genome assembly GCA_007258455.2 of Sequoia sempervirens. NCBI lineage: Eukaryota > Viridiplantae > Streptophyta > Pinopsida > Cupressales > Cupressaceae > Sequoia > Sequoia sempervirens. The sequence continues at coordinate 212,877,951 of VDFB02047230.1, forward strand.
AAAATAAATAATACAACATTAGTTAAATTAGAGGAATCAGAATAAATAAATTAATAAATATATATATATATACATATTCACAAATAGCCCTTCTATTATATTGTCCTATCAAAATTTCACAAATTAACAAATTACAGATATTTCTTTCTAATTTCACATTTCCATTATAAAAAGAATTTTATTATGATCATACTAGCAAAATGACCAAACTGATTATAGACATAATTAATTGATAAAATTACCAGTTAAATTAATAAAATCTAATTAAATAAATTAATACATATATATAAATATAAATATATATATATACACATATATATACTTATATACATATATATATATATTTATATACCCTATATATATATATATACATGCCTTAAAACTTATATGAAAATTTTGATTTAAACTAGCAATTAAAAAAATACGAATTTAAATGGGGATTAATGCATGGGCGAACGCCATTGCAGATCAAACAGTCCGTAGGACTGCGTGGACAGTCTACGGACTGTCACAGCAGTCCGACGGACTACCGTGGTAGCCCGTAGGCTGCCACTTCAGCACTACGGCTGGCCGGGTGGTGGCTACAGCCGAGGCCGAACCATCACCCGTCAACAATTTTAAATAAATTCAACAACTCTAAAACAATAAGAAATTTGAACTTTTAAATTTTTATTTATTTCTTTTTTTTTTTTTTTATATCTACAATTATATATATGTGTATACATATATATACATATATATATCTGATATATGTATATATATACCTCTATATATATATATTGTATACAAAAATAATTCAAATACAGAGAAATAGCACCAGTTACTGTTTCAACATAAATTTATACACAGAAAATTCTTTTGTAAAATAAATCTACAAGTGAGGATTTACACAACCCCAAATTCCTAGTAAAAATATTATTTTAAATTTATTAATTATATTTCCCAGCCGAAACTATAGTATTGCGGGTTATTTCCAGAATTTCAAATCTTAGTTTCATTATAACAAACAACAGCCCAAAACCCAACAAATAATTTCATTTAATCAACTAAAATCCTGAACCTTGGTAAAATTTTCTTGATTGAAACACAACCCAAAACATTTATAAGGATTCGAGAGTTTTTCTACATGCATTAAATTTCAAATCCAGAATAAAGAATTCTTATTTCATTTGATGCTCTAGAAAGAAGATAATTTAAAAGAAGGAGAACCTGGCGTCCAACGCCTATAGATAACTGCCGAAGCTTTATCCTTCTTGCTGACCCAATCCTTCCAGCAGCAGCTCCAAGATCCTCCCTCAAACATAATTCTTAATCCTTAAATGAATTCTCAGAAGAATAAAAGAATGTAATACAATAACAAAAGATGACTACCAAATTCACCAAAAATCTGCTGGAAAAAGCCTACCACCCCCTTTCCAATCCAAAATAAATAAAATCTCACACAAGAAGCCTCTTCTGTTTCCTCTTTCAGAGAATACCAACAGTCACATTTCAAGAAATAAATCAAAATAATATTTAATCCTTAATTCTTTTTGTTGTTGTCTTTTCATGTATTTCTATTTAATTTTCTTTTATCATGCAGATTAAAACTCAATAAATTTAACTCCACAAAAATGAACTTTTATTTATATATATATATATATATATATTCATCATTCCCACAAAACTTTATTAAATAATTACTTCCACATTAAAATAATTAAAATCAACCATTTGCAAGATTCTAAATAAGTATCCATTAATTTTCTTATTATGATAATTATCTTTTCAAGATTATTTGTTCATTATTATTATTAACTCCAACAATTTAAATCAATTTATCTAATAATACCACTTTTACTTTTAACGAATTAGTTTGATTGATCATTTGTTATAAATCATTTGATTTGATTTAATTGATTATTATTTTAATTCCTAATTATATTTTAAATAACCTTGCAATTTCATTTATGATTTAATTAATTATTTAAACATGATTACTAACATATTATATTTTCCACACAATCAAATAACTCAGTAACCAATGAAACACACACACACACAAGTCCAAAACAACCGACACAGAGGGGTATTACATGGTCCACGATGGAGGAAATTGGAGGCATGGATCATGGATTCTCATCAATGGTTGAGAATGAAAGATGAGATTTAATCAAGGGTTCTCATTCCTTCCAAACAAGTACTCTTTTGACCTATATAAGAGGTCAAAAGCTAACTTGCACAAGAGGATTCAAGCTATCTTGCACATGAAGCTTTGTGATAATATTCCTTTTCTTAAATGATTGGAGGAGAAATAATACTCTTTGGAATATTCATGGGTGAGGAAAAAAGGATATTTTGCAACTAAAAACAAAGTTTAATTAAGCAAAAGGGGAAGGAATATTTCATGGGAATATTTCCTTTTTGGAGGAATGTGCAAAGGAGGAATATTCCCTTGGAATCTTACCTTGCGAGTGGGGGGAATATTAGATTGGTTAGATAATTTTTAACTAAACAAGGGTTTAATCATGCAATTATGGGATTTAGAAGAATACAATGATATTCATTAAATTAAATGATTTAATGAATGGGGAAAGGTGAAATGACATTTAATTAAATAACTTAGGGTTATTTAATTAAATAAGAAGAGTTAGGGAATTAAATTAAATAGTTTGATTTATTTAATTTAATGATATGAAATGTTAGTGTGAAAGGGGAAAATTAACCCAATTAAATGAATTAGGTTAATAGATGAAAATGATGCAATTAATTAATTAGTTAGGCCAATTCAATTATTTAAGTGAAAAGAGAATGGGTTTCAAGAGGAAATGATGTTAGTATACCTGATTTGAGTATATGATATCATTCGAGACATTTTTTAATGTCTACATGTTTCCCCTCTTTGAAGCGAGGTACCTATTGCTTTGGTTGAAAGACTAATGCTCTTTGGATTAAAAATTTCTACTCATATATGATTTTTTTTTTAATTTCTAGATGCTCCACTACTGAAGGATAAAGTTTATTCACTATCCCATCAAGAAATCAGGTAAAATTTTGAATTTTGGGTTGATTTCTTGATAAAGGTGAAAAGTTGCCCTAGGGGTCCAAAAAGGCTCTGGGATGCAAGAAATATGCTAAAAACACCAAAAAAAACAAAATAAGCTTGAGTTTGGAAAATTGGATGAAATTGATGATAAACCCTAGCTTCAAGGTTAAATTAGGGAAAAAAATCCCTAATTTTCTATCATAAATAGGCCAAGAAGGGTCACATTCAATTCATTTGTGCATTCACACCTTAAGGAATTCTTGCAAATTGAGCTCTGACCCTCCGAAAAAATTGCATGATGAGAGCTCCCACAACACATTTTTGATCGGGTTTGAGAGTATCAGAGGTTTCCAAGCTCAGGACCATCAGTATGTAACTCAAAACTTGATTTGAAATTTGACTTTTTGATACATTTATTGTTTTTCTAATTTTAAACTTTGGTGGTGTTGGTATATACTGATGCTAATTTGAGAATTGGTGATGCTAAAATGACTTTTAGTGACACATATGTGTATTGCAACGCAGTTCACAATTTAGAATTAGGGTTTCCAATTTTAAATTGTGATGCATATGTTTATAGTGATGCACTTCTCAATTCAAAAATTAGTTATAGGGTTTCCAAAGTTTAAATTATGACACATGTTTTTGGTGACACAATTTGTGATTTTTAATTTAAAATGCCTTGAGTGTCATAGTTTAGAATTTGAATTATAGTGACACTATTGTCATTTTGGAGCCAAAAATTCCAAACTGAGTCATTTTTTTTTTAGTTTTGACATCATGTGCTTCATGGGTGTAGAAGGTCATTCCACCCTTGATGTCATGTGAGTATCAGCCCATAGTTTTGGAGAGACTTAGTGATTTATCTGAGTTTCACTAAGAGCACCTGGGGGATATTGGCCTATGGTACATTGCATGCATGCTTGTCATCTAGACACATCTGAATATGATGACTATGTTGTGCAAGCAATGGCACAGTGAGACTTCATCATTCCACCATCCTACTAGCGAGGTGATGGTGACATTAGAGGATGTATGGGGGATTTTGTGCTTTCTGCTACATGTCGAGCATGTGATTTATGAATCTAATGCAATATACAGTTCTTGCCACAATGTGATGGAGATTGAGGACCTCATTCTAGCTACATCCTAGATAGACCTTAAGATGTACAAAGGTTGAGTGCCTACTTTTCGATTGATTGTTGTAGCCATCATTTTTGGTTTGGTTTCTTCTGACCAACAAAGCAAAGGATTCATCCCAAGATGGGGCTTGGCATGGCACCAAGTGCTCTAGAGGAAGACACTATTTTCATGGGGCTAGTGATGTTGGCCTCATTGTATCATGATATGCATGACTTCATCTACTTTGGTAGTAGAGCAATCCAGAAAGGAGTTACTTTGCTTCACATTTGGGCTTGGGATCATATTGTTGTGCTCTAACTCATTGTCTATAAGCAAAACATAGAGCCAAAAGATTAAGTGGTTTGGTGATATAGAGGCACCATTACTCTTTAGCATACTAGATAGCTTGGGATTCCATACTAGCATAGGGTCCTTGATGTATGACAGTATTTAGATGGTGAATTTGACTACAAATTTCAACATGGTATGATGACGTGCAACATCTCTTCTTTATGAGATAGACCTAGTATATGGAGGGTCAAAAAAGCACAATTATAGAGTGGTATCTCTTAGACAAGGTGGTCTAATAGTTTGGTGAGCAGTAGGATAGGCTAGATGATGCATACAGGGCCATCTTCACCAGATCATCTCGATAGGGTCCCACATGGGGAACTACAATCCCAACTCTTGAGCTGGTTGAGGGTTTTTGACAATTGGTTGCCCATCCATGGGCTTATGACTAAGGATAGGCAAATGTTCATATGATGCCTACATATGATGCATGGCTAACACTCCCTCACAAGTTGATAGATCTAGTGGGTGCTCCTCCGTGACGGAGACCTAGAGGGAGGGTAGTGGGTAGAGGCAAGGGCAGAGGTAGGGGACAAGATAACCATGATGGCTCTCATGGATAGATACCTGAGGCTGCACTAGTAGGACAACAATCCCCACAACAACTTCTTATTTAGTAGCAGCCAATTCAACCACCACCACTAGATCCTCGATATTTAAAAATTCAATAGCTATAACAATAGATTTTGGTCATCACAGGTGAGTGGGATCAGGCCTGATAGTAGATTTTGGTAATTACTGCTAAGAGGGATCAAGCACGACAAATTTTTTTAGCTATTACTATAGAGAGAGATAATGTGAGGAAATAGGTACAGGCCATGAATTCCAAGAGAGATCAGGAGATTGGTTGTCGCCAGTAGTTGGAGGCGATGACAACGACCACACAGGGTAGGACTATATCTTCTAGATTATTTAGAGAGACTATGACTGAGGCAACTTATTATAGGATGCACTATCACAAAGATGTTTCCTAGGCACTCAGATGGCCTGACTACTTGTAGAGGAGTGATGTACAACCCAGGGCTGAGGATCAGCTAGCGAGTGGAGCATTGATCAGGGCTAGCTCGATTGTATAGACACTTATTGAATTTTTTTTAATTCTTTATTATAGATATACATTCATGGGCTTCTTTTTGATAGCCTCATGGATATTTTTATTTATGATCAATATAAATACAATGATTCATATATTATAATATGCCATTCATTATTTTTTGATATATATATGATATAGATTTGATGTGATGTGATGTTTTCATCTTATTTCATGTTTATGATTGTATGGATGCACTTTATTTATGCCTATGCAATATGTGGTGATATGTGATCCAAGGCTAAAGGAAGGAAAACATTCTTTCAATCTCAACTCAAAAAAAATATTATGAGGGATCTTTCAAAATAGATTGTCCAATCCACAACTAGGTCTATTTAGACCCCATCAATATACAATTCCACATTTACAAGCCCATTCATCCTCACAAATACCAGAAACAGATATAAATATGCCTTCACACAATATGTAAACCATTTTCCAACCTTTATTCATGATGATCCATCAAGTACCCACACAAACCCTTCATTATTGATTCAAATTTATGACTATCTCAAATTGTCAAGCAAAGATCTATATATAAATGAACTCAAGAACCTTTTAATCCACTTAAACCTATCTAGAGAGGCTTCAAAATACATCCCTATGACATTTCAATTCACTGTCAGCCCAAGGATAGTATCAAAATACAAAATATTCATAGGTCTCAATCAAACTAGGACTGTTAATAGTCTATTGTAACATGATAGTCACAATACTGAGTTCTAATTTCAATAACCTTACGAACCATAGAAAAATGGACCCTTGTCATTTTCATGGTCTTTTAGGCCTTGCTTCATGATGTTTGGTCTATTTTTCTCTAACTTTATGATGTAACATAGATTGAACATGCACATTTAGGTACTAAAATTCAAATAATGACATCTTGTGAAGGTGTTATGAAGTGTTGTAAATTTTTTTTACACTCTTCTAGACTCTATTCATTACAATTCACCTAAAACTCACCTTTTCATCACTAAAAAAGTCCTATTTTGAAGTGTTGTAAAGTCTTGTAATAACATTTCACTCTTTCCTAGGAACAACTTCACGATTCACCCCTTTCTTATGCTTTATTTGACCCCTTTATGCCCTTGTAAGGCTTAATTAAGTGCATTTTTGAATGTAAACCTAACAAACAACATTAAATGCAAGATAATTTTTGACACCCATTTTTAGGTCCTAGGTGGGACCCATTCGCCATGGGTGGTGAATGAATCCCCCTTGGCTCCAAATTCAAAGTATTTTAAATTTTCTTTCTAGTTTTTATTCAAAATCACTTGATGTCAACCTGTGATGAGGTATTAACGAGTTACTAAGACACAAGATTGTATAAATAAGTGATTTTCACCTCATTATACATCCTCCAACATTCACACATCATATTCAAGAAATCTCAAGCATTCAAGCACCTTACAACATCAAATCAAGAATGATTCAAGCATTTTGGAGCATCCATTGACACTGATTCAATTTTTCAATGCCAAAGCAGGGTTTGACTAGGGTAAACCCCTATTTGCTAACCCTCAACCATTTTTTCCGTCATGCATGTGTGTTTGCAGACCTACGTATGCATATTTAACAAGCATTTAGGTGATTGAAGATTGGTCAACAATTCAACTAGGTTCTTCAAGTCAAATCAGTCATATTTCAAGCTTGGAGAAGGTTTTATGTCTATTTTCTAGAGAATTGACTTCGACAACCCGATAAGCAGACATTTCTAGATCTAGTGTTGCAAAGTTGTCTCCTGATTTATTAGAATTTTGGGAGAGGAATTATTTTCCACCAATGGTGAATGAGTCCCATCTTAAGACTAAAAATCTAGATTTTGTCAAATTCTAAATCCCGACAGTCAAAAACTTGGTCCTTGATGAATTTCACTAGTAGAAGGACTAATTCGCCACCTTGGGAAAATGAGTCCCACTATTGATTTTTAGTAATTTTAGACAACATTCAAGACATTCTAAATTCCTCAAATCTTGCCCGGGTGCACTCTGGTTCAGCCTTTCTCTTTATGTTTTGCATTTCATCCATTGATAGTTCATTATTTGCATATCACATTGTGTTTTCCAATATAGCTAGAATCTTAGTTTTTCATTCATAATCAGTCATTTAAATCACTTAATTGCATTTAATTCACTTCATTTAGCTAAGATAACATCATACATAACATAATTTGAATGAACCCCTTAGCATTTTTGGCCCTACCTCTCTCCTTTTAGGTGAAAAACCCTAGAAGAGTTAGAGAAGTGCATTGGTGCCAAAAATATACGTTTCATTTTGGTGAACCTACAATTTAAACACTTTTCATTTCTAATTTCATTCAAATATTGCATCCTAGATTACATTTAAATAATATTCAATTAACATATTGTTTTGTTCTTGCATTCTAGGACATCTCATATTGCATTAGTGAAAGCTTTGTTTAGGTTTCACTTTTGCATTGCATCTCATTGAAAAAACTGAAAAATTGCATTTTGCATCCTTAAATCCATTATGTAGAGCATTAGAATCAGTTTTAAATTTTTGAAAATAAAAAAAAATTGTATACTGGGACTCATTTGTCACCCTAGTCGAATCAGTCCCTTCGCAGTTTTTAAACAACATTTTTTGGCATTTTCCTGCATTTCTGATCTTTGTAGTTACTTCTTTGTCACAGTTAGCATAATTTATGTTATTTGCATCTAGAACTCCTAGATTACTTGGCATTTGCATTCACCCCATATTTTGTGTTACTTGTATGAGTGTGTTGGAACTGTTAAATTCTAATGTTTTTACTTATTGATCGTGCTCATGAATTTCCATATTTTCCCCATATTTTTCCCATAAGATCATCTATGTCTGCATTTTTCACATTCTTGTTCATATCGGCTTGTGATGGCTAAGGGTTTCCTGATTCATATTGTTTTTCTGCTTGTATGAGTCTGTATTGCCTATTGGCAAGACTCATTTGGTGTCACAACGATCAAAATTTTCTTACAAGTAGCTTTCGGTAGGACTTCGTCATGGTTTCGCCGATAGAGGAATGGTCTATTGGTAGGATTTTTACCATTGGGATGAAATCTTATCGATTTCCATATGTCTCCCTGACTGACCACAAATGGGTGCTCATCGGCGAGAGGTTTTCCTTCGTTGTGTTATCATGGTGAAACTCCCTTGTCTTGCCAACCGATATGATGGACGAACATTTCAGCAAAGGTTTGGTGCTCTGATGAAATGTCATAATGAAGTGTATATGTCTCACCGACGGAGCATAAAAGGTTTCTCTCAAATGGCTTTCGATGAGAGGTTTCTTGTGTCTTGCCGACCGACAACTTAATGGGATGCAATATCAGTATGAGTTAAGGTTTCTGGCATGTGGTCTTGGCAAGTGACCTTCAGTCTCACCAATGGAAAAAAAAAGGTCTTTGTCAGCATGATAATTAACTTGTCACAACAACACACATGATGGTTGATGACTTTTGGTATGACTCAATGCATTCTATGAGAGGTCTCCCCGACATTGATATGTCTTTCCAATAATGTGCATGGGGATTATTTCGGTGTGAGAATTGCTTTCTCTTGGTGATCTAAGGTGAGCTTGGGGCTTTCGGTAAAACAAAGAGAACTCTATATAATGTCTCCTTGATAGTGAAAGGTCATGGCAATTGTGAACGAAAAAAATGAACTCATCAGTGAGAGATATCCCTGTAACTCAGCGAATGGAAAGCACATAAGGAAATACATATTGATATAACATTTTCTAATCTGTGAGATGTCTCACCGACATCATAGAGTCAGGGTGACATACAAAGAGCATAGGCTGTCAACGATTGAATTTCCTTTAGTATGCTTGTGGGGATGTCTCAGCGAATTTTTAATAAATATTTAAACACTATGGCCGACATGTGAATGCTAAAAATAGTTGCAGGCCGACATGAATTGAGCCTGATTTCCATAGTTGGTCGACATGGATTTGGAAGCGATATGATTCCTGATGTTGGTGTATAAATATGCACACCCAATTGTAATTGAGATAGAAAATTTTAGAATAGATATAGTAGATTAGGAATGGACACAGTAGAATAAAGTTCTCATTCTAGAGACTATGTTGCATGCTTTCAAATGGTGATTTCAATGAAATTCAACTGGTGTAGTATTTTATTTCTGGTGTCAATTATCTGTTGAATTTATTGAAAAGTATTGCTAAGTTATCTCCATGTTGATTCTTTCTAGTTGTTTAAATTGATATAACAAGCTTATTTTTAGTTTATCAGTGCACATTTGCTGTATCAGTGTGGTTAATTAACTAGTTATCTCAAGAAGAGATTAAATCCTTTTAGTTGATCATAGTAATCAGGGAGATTCATCTGGATTATTAAAGTAGAGCTTAGTAATCATAATCCTACATGTTTATACAAGTTGTAAATAGAACATATGCTAGCAATTTGATTTTCTGCTAGAATAAGTTGCCCACTTCCATTTCATTTGACTCCACATACCCAATAAGGCACAGGTCTCTATAATTTCATCATTTGGATTCATTCAGTTTCTTTACATATGTTTTACATTTGTTAATTGAGCACTTTAGGATTTAGATCAGAAGATTGTTATTGATATCAAGTTTGAATTTGTTTGTTCACTTCCATCTGCCATTGTGGAAAAATCATTGCAAGAAGAATAATCATAATTCAAGTCTGCTTCATTCAGATGGGTACACCCGCCTAGGTCTGGCAACACTTGAAGAGTAGAAGGTTTAATTCATTTGACCTTGCCTATTACCCTAAAGCATATCAAGAGATTGGCAGCCTCTTGAGGCATTCTGCTTGCATTTTTGAAAGCTAACAAATTGGCGACTCTGTTGGGGACTATATCAGAAAATTTATTTGAAGACTGCATTATAGAGTCATTGAAGAAAAGGTTATAATTTGAGAAGATTTAGAAAGAGAGAAGATTTAGAAAGAGTGATTATGCTAGGTAAAAGATCATAAATAATTATTTTCCTACTTTTGGAAAAGTAGGTGGTGACTCTGAAAGAAGCATTGCATTTGTTCAAACATGAATGGAAGAAGATCTCAATACAAGGGAGGTCATATTGGAGCTCCTACTGGTAGCAATAAGTTGACACACAAAGATGAAAAGTTTGATAAGGGGAAAGGAATAAGTGAGGATAGGTGCGTGACAGATAAAGATAAAACATCAAGAGCACATTTTGGAAATTGTGATCGCTATGATACATGGAGAGATAATTCAAGCACATAACTTTGCACCCCTGAAGAGAAAGAAAATACATTTTATAATCCTCAAAATCAACCTGAATTTGATACCATACTTGAAGCAAAGGGACTCAAATATCAATAGGAATGTGAAAAAGTATGGAGGGTAACCAAAATGTGTTTATTGATCATGAGCTTCCTAAGGAAGTAATAGCATAGTTTGAATTACAAAGGAAGAGGATAGAGGAATTAGAGGCTAAATTTATAGAAAACTGAAGTTACTGATTAGATGGTTGGTTACCCAAAGTATGTTTCACCTCATAAGTAGGGTGATAAAGGTGCAGGGCCCTCTAATCAATCAAATGCTCCTCACAATCAGAAAGGGACTCAATACATACAGCCAAACCATCCGCCTCACATTCCTACTCAACATACAAATATGCAATCACCTCATGGTTAGCATTATTTCCCATAGCATAATGCACAATACAATGATCCTATGTATCAATATTAGTACCCACCTACCCCTCCCCCTCACCAATATGCAACAATGATTAGACAGTTTGATTTGGCAGGATTTCATCTATACGCTTACCCTATGGATGGTAGCTGGAGAGGTCAGGTACCCAATTTTATAGGGAGAATGCAATTACTGCTAAAGAAAATTTAAAGAATTGCAAAGTGTTCATCCAAGACATAGGTGTGCCATATGAAGATTTACGTATGAGGCTATTTATGATGTCACTTCTTGAAGATGCTAGGGATTGGTTCAACGGCTTGCCAACATCTTCAATTAATTCTCTCCAAATATTCCAGGATAGATTCCTAGAGCAGTATGGGAATCTAAATGCACTAGATGCATCCCTTCATGAATTGATGTGAATTCAGAAAAATTAGAATGACTCAATTTATGATTTCAACCTATGATTCAACAAGTTGCAGACTAAAGTACCTCCTAGATCAAGGTTGCCAGATTCTGTAGCATTAAGTGTTTATTTAAATGCATTTGATCCTAAAATAGGGTATGAAATGAGAAATAGGTCTCCAAGAGATCTGGCTGAAGCTCAGAAGATAGCACTGACAATTGAAAATAGCAGGAAGGCTGCTAGGATAATTAGTAAAAGAGATAGCCCTAGGCCTCCTCAACAAAGCAACAATTATTAGTATAAGTAGGAGAACACATACAAGAATGAAAGGCTGAGGTTGCATGACATTCCTTATAATACATACTGGAAGGATGGAAAACCTATAATAGCTAGGCCTGGAAACAAGGAGACTCCTGATCCATTGAGTAAGAGGGGAACCTATATGGTGAGTAACAATTATTTCTATGAAGCTTGTGATAAGCCACATTCCCCAAATTATTGTGTTGTAGCTCAAAGAATGCAAGAAGAGGGAATGTTGATGGGAAGCGGTGGAGAAGATCACATAGTATATTTGACTTCAAATACTTTTCACCATGTTAAGGAAGGGTACTCATCTTCAGAGGATGAAGGATATGAGTATGATGTTTCAAATCAGAAATACAATGTCCATATGGCTGAACAACAGGTCTTTTTTTATTCTGAAGAGGATTATATAGAACCACATTCTGACAAGATGCCTACTCAATATAGTATGAGGAGACTCACTAATGAAGAGATAGAAAGATTAACTATTGCTGTAGTTGAAGAAGCCAAGAGTAGGTACCTATTGAGAAATAGGATAGTAAATGAGAATGAAGGTGTCCCCAGGGGAATCTTCATGAAGGATCAGAGTTTCGGAAACACAAGGAACTATGAAGAAGCCAGAAAACAAACAACATGATAAAATTGAGCAGAGGCCTGACCAACTTAGTAAAGGAGAGAAGGAAGAAAACAAAGGAGAAGCATTGGAGCAAAATAGAATCGTTAAGGTGGAGGGCTCTTCTTTTGACTTCCCTCAGGCATTATCCCAGGTAAAAATGTCTATTCCACTACTTGTGATGATAAAAATTAAATAATACAAAGACTGTGCTATTCAATTCATAATGAATTCTAAAAATAAAGTAGCTATCAATAGGCAGGAGAAAGTAAATATCCCAGAAGTCTGCTTGAGTGATGTATTAACAACTCCCCCACATGTGGATCCTTTTTTCACTACATTTATTATAAATACAAAATTGTTGAGGAATTACATGATAGACTCTGGTGTAGCTATAAACATCATGCAAGTAGGAGTTATAAAGCAGCTTGGCATGTGGGTTCATACATATGAAGGGAAGTGTTATGCAATGGATAACAGACCTGTTCCTGTGGTAGGTATTATGAGAAATGTTGAAGTCAAGCTGGCTACTTATCCACAGGTGGCATATAATATAGATATAACAATGATTGATACTCCTCCTTAGTTTGGGATGCTTTTATCAAGATAGTGGATAGCAGCAGTTGGGGGAAATATCTAGTTTGATTTATCTTATGGAACTATTCTGGTGAGTGGTCAGGAAGTTAGGTTGTATAGGGAGCCAAGAATGAGCCAAGTTGTTGACTATGTACCCCAAGATCAAATCAATTGTTTTTGTGATGTGGATCTTGGTAACTTCAAAATAGAATCAGCTCAGCTAGATTTAGGCAGTACTAATCCAGTTGAAGGTACTTGTGGTGATCGAGAGGAAGAGGCAATGGAAAATGTGAGTTCATTTGATAATGAGTATATAATACCTCATATTACAGTTGAAAGTCATGAACAATCATTTGATGAAGAAGAAATGATGTTTTGCCAAGGTATGCCCAGGAATGAATTCTAGGTGTTTTCAAATCTACTTTATGGTAAAGAGGAAATAATTTTAGATGAGCTAGATAATGAAACAAGTGACTTTGCTGGTAATGTTTTTGATTTTTCATTCTCTAATGATCTTGGACCTCTTTTTGATGATGACAAAAGTGAAGAATATAACTATAGCAATGAAAATGTAGAAGCATATTCACTTAGCAATAAACAAATTTTAGATTTGCTAACTCTTGAATACCAGAGATGTGTACATGAGGGTGATCTCAAAGTTTTGTGTCCAACTTACATTTTTTTTCATAGTGAAAGATCTTTGTGTGATGATTCTTATGACTCTCAATGCATTTCTTGAGTTGATAGTGAAGCCTTTGAAGTTGATCAAAAGTCTGTGTCCATTCAAGATGAGGTATGTGATTTTGAAATTTCTAACTCTTGTGGAGAAGACGTTTATTTGCATACCAAGGGTGATGGTGGTCTAGATTTGATTGGTTCATATATACTTAATATTGATGATATGAGTCATAATCCAATGTTGTATCCAATTGGTATTGTTAAAGAGGTGCAAAAGGTTGCAAATCTATTTTTTTAAGACATTATTGATATAACATTTTTTTTTGTTTCTAAAGGAAAGCACTTTGATGATGAATTTTCAATACAGCTGAGAGAGTGTGTTGTAGTACACAACAGTGAGAATGATAATAAGGAATTTTGCATTGAATATGCATATATTTTCTATGTTGAAGATAATAGAGATTTTCCTCATAATGATGGAGAATTTGAACTACAGAATGATCAAGGGAATTTGGGCCAGACTGAACATGATGATTTTCTAAAAACTTGCAATAAAAGTGACAGGGAAGATTGCATGTGTGTCTTCAAGAAGAATCTAATGAACTCATGACAAAACTAGGTATTTGATAGGGGAAAGTATGATTTGAGTTTCAGATTGTAACAGCTAAGAATAGGTGAAGTTAAAACATAGAGGATTAAGGGTTTCCAGTGCATGGACAACTCTTAGTGATCCTCTCAAAAATTATTTTCCATGCACAGTAGTTTAGGGTTGTGGTTCACCTTCATTTTACATCCATTTCACTTCCATTTTGCACTCACTTTCCATTGCCATTCATTCCATTTTTGCTCACTGGTTCATCATTTTGTGTTTGGTCTGGTCTGCTCACCCAAAGATTTTGGATCCTTGCAATGATCTTACTATTATTCATCTTGAGACGGAGCCACTGTTGGAATTATTAAATTATGATGTTTTTACATATTGATTGTGCTCATGAATTTCCATATTTTCCCCATATTTTTCCCATAAGATCATCTATGTCTACATTTTCTAAATTCTTGTTCATATTGGCTTGTGATGGCCAAGGGTTTCTCGATTCATATTGTATTTCTACTTGTATAGGTTTATATTTCCTATCGAAAAGACTCATTTGGTGTCACAATGATCAAAATTTTCTTACAGGCAGCTTTCGGCAGAACTTCGTCATGGTTTCAGGAAAAGAGGAATGGTCTATCAGCAAGAGTTTTACTGTTGGGATGAAGTCTTATCAATTTCAATATGTCTCCCCGACCGACCACAAATGGGTGCTCATCGGCGAGAGGTTTTCCTTCATTGTGTTATCATGGCGAAACTCCCTTGTCTTGCCAACCAATATGATGGACGAACATTTCAGCAAAGGTTTGGTGCTCTGGTGAAAGGTCATAATGAAGTGTATATGTCTCACCGACAGAGCATAAAAGGTTTCTCTCACATGGCTTTCGGTGAGAGGTTTGTTGTGTCTCACCGACTAACAACATAATGGGATGCGATATCAGTATGAGTTAAGGTTTTTGGCATGTGGTCTCTGTGAGTGACCTTCGTTCTCGCCAATGGAAAATAGAAAGGTCATTGTCAGCATGAGAATTGACTTGTCTCAGTGACACACATGATGGTAAATGACATTTGGTATGACTCAAAGCATTCTACGAGAGATCTCCCCAACATTGATATGTATCGTCGATAATGTGCATGGAGATTATGTCAGTGTGCGAATTGCTTTCTCTTGGCGATCTAAGGTGAGCTCATGGCTTTCGGTAAAACAAAGAGAATTCTATATAATGTCTCCCCAATGGTGAAAGGTCATGGCAACTATGAATGAAATAAAAAGAACTCATCGGTGAGAGATATCCATGTGTCTCAGTGAATGCAAAGCATGTAAGTAAATACATATTGATATAACATTTTCTAATTTGTGAGATGTCTCACCAACATCATAGAGTGAGGATGACACACAAAGAGCGCAGGCTTTTAGCGATTGAGTTGCCTTCGACATACTTGCGGGGATGTCTCAACGAATGTTTAATGAAGATTCAAACACTGTGGCCGACATGTGAATGCTAAAAATAGTTGTAGGCCAACATGAATTGAGCCTGATTTCCATGGTTGGCCGACATGGATTTGGAAGTGATATGATTCCTGATGTTGGTGTATAAATATGCACTCCCAATTGTAATTGAGATAGAAAATTTTAGAATAGATACAATAGATTAGGAATGGACACAATAGAATAAAGTTCTCATTCTAGAGACTATATTGCATGTTTTCAAATGGCGATTTCAATGAAATTCAGCTAGTGTGGTAGTTTATTTTTGGTGTCACTTGTCTGTTGAATTTATTGAAAAGTATTGCTAAGTTGTCTCCATGTTGATTCTTGCAGGTTGTTTAAATTGATATAACAAGCTTATTTTTAGTTTATCAGTGCACATTTGTTGTATCTATGTGGTTAATTAATTGGTTTTCTCAAGAAGAGATTAAATCCTTTTAGTCGATCACAGTAATCAAGGAGATTCATCTAGATTATTAAAGTAGAGCTTAGTAATCATAATCCTACATGTTTATACAAGTTCTATACAGAACATATGCCAACAATTTTATTTTTTGCCATAATAAGTTGCCCACTTCTATTTCATTTGACTCCGCACACCCAATAAGGCACTGGTCTCTACAATTTCATCATTTGGATTCATTTAGTTTCTTTACATCTATTTTACATTTGTTAATTGAGCACTTTAGGATTTAGATCAGAAGATTGCTATTGCTATCAAGTTTGAATTCATTTGTTCATTTCCATCTGCCATTGTGGAAAAATCATTTCAAGAAGAATAATCATAAGTCAAGTCTGCTTCATTCAGATAGGTACACTTGCCTAGGTCTGGCAGCACCTGAAGAGTAGAAGGTTTAATTCATTTGACCTTGTTTGTTACCCTAAAGCATATCAAGAGATTGGCAGCCTCTTGAGGCATTTCACTTGTGTTATTGAGAGATAACAGAGTGTTTGGTGCCCCATTGATAATACTTTAGTGAGATGAAGTTCTAGACTCATGGCCTCTCGTGATAGGACTTTCATTTTGAACCTTGGGATCTCAAGAGCTCCTATTCCTAGTATGGAAAATGGTACATTAGGCATTGAAAATACCACTTCTATGCCTTCACCTTTTCATCCAATGAATTTTTCCACCCAAAAAAGATCCCTCCCACAAGAAAAGGTAATTAATATTCATGAGGATTTTGTACATTTACAATAGGACTTGTCAGTTGAAAACATTTCCACCACCGCCATACCCACAATTGAAAACCTGCATCGTTTGATTGAAAGTGATGATGGCTTACAAGTTATGAAAAAAATTGCTGAGATTTACAATAAACATGCCTCTTCAAAAACCCAATCCACAAACAATCATGTAAGCCAAGGAGGACCTCAAGTTCCTCCCCCTTCAACCATAGTATCCATACCAACATATACCAATTTTCAAGTCACCACAACTACACACTAGGTTATTTATGTATATCCTTTCCCAATTCCAACTAGCATTCCTAATTCTCTTGTGGCATCGCAAGTCCCTTCCAATACCTTCACCCCTCTTAGCATTCCTTTCACTTCCCCTAACATCACCTACACTCCATCACCATTTTCCCTTCCACCTCAAACAACTTACCCTGACCCTATTCTTACACAACTCATTAACATTGTTTCTTCCATTCAACACCAACTTTCCACCATTAGCCAAGGTCAAATCACTCCACCCACATATCATGTCCATAGCAGCCCCTTATCCTTAGAAATATTACATACCCCAATGCCACAAGGGATAGAAATACCTGGGTTTGAAAAATACAGAGGTAAAGGAGACCCTATCAAGCATGTTAATGCTTATACAACTTTATGTAGTGATTTTATCCTTGATGATAAACTTTTAGGCAAAATATTTCCAAGGACCTTGAAGGATACTAGATTATAGTGGTTTTCCAACTTTTTGAATCATTCCATCTGCTCCTTCAATGAATTGGTGGATGCTTTCATAAGTCATTTTCAAGTTCATATGACCCCTAAAAAGACAATGTCTAACCTCATGCATTGTAGATAAAATGACAATGAGAAAAACACTTATTTCATTTCATGTTATTATTCATTGTATGCTCAAGTAGATGACAAAATTCCTGATTGACATATGTAGAAGATGTTTATCGAAAACTTACACACAAACCTTAAGGATAAACTAACTATGATGAAATTCCCTTCATTTATGCATTTATACACAACCTTGTTTGAATACCATAACTCGGTTTCAAGTCATGATTCAAAATCCACTTCTAACTGAGTTGAAAAACCTAAACACAATAATCAAATCAACAATTAGAACTTTTGCAAACCAAATCAAGGCTTTTTACAATTCAATCCACCTCCTTAACCATAAATGCAACCAACACAACCAGTTCCAAATCAAGTGGTTGTTGTTAAAGTAGTGGTGCCTTATACCTATAGGGACCCAAAGAGACAATTGACTCCCTTACTCAATACCCTCCATAACACAATGAACCAATTTCTTCAACAACATATGATCACGTTGCCACCCATTAAATCACTTGATCCAAACCAACCATTACCACCCACCTTCAAACCTAATGCTTATTGTCATTTTCAATGCCAAAATGGACATGACATTGAACACTGCAAGCATCTAAAAAATTTAGTTCAAGACCTCATTAATTCAGGCCATTTGTCCATTGCAAGTGGGTATGTGCAAGATCATCATGGAAAAAATAGGCCCTTAAGTGGCAAAAAATTCAGAAAAATCAGAGTTAGGCAGCTTGTCATAAAAATTTGAATAAGTTATCTATATTATTTCAAAAATATGTAAGAATAGAATCTGTAGAAAATTGAATGTAGTTTCTAAACTACTAGGTTTAAAAAAAAATCTATTTGGTGAAAATTTGAAATTTCAATGCAAGTAGTACTTAAATTTCAGGGAAAAAATAAGAAGTAGGTGTCTGTCTAACCACCCTAACCACAATAAAAGGATAATATTTTTTATAATATTTTAGATATAATTAGAGGACTCATGTCTTGATGTGATGCATATTTTTGTAATTTTTTCCAAGTAAATAATTAATTATGAATTTTTATTATAAATTTTAAAAATATAAAAACTTGTATGTCTAATAGCTTAACTTGGTCAAAACTTCATCAAATTGAAATATTTTTAATCCTATAGTATATGAAACATAGAATGTGACACATGTTTTGGATTCAAAAAATGTGATATCATCTAAAGCTATAGATGTTTTTCAATCAGCCTATCAATCAAGACTTCACCGTAATTCAAATAGAAAATGAATAATAATTATTTATTAAATTCAAAGTGAAGCATAATTTATATTGATAGAAAGTTGAGAATTTCCTTTCCTTTTCATTTCATCAATTTTGGGTAAAAAAAAAGTCATCAGCCACATACCCTACAAATATCCATCATATCGCCACTTTTTGGCTCATCATGATCCTGCACATACCCAGGTGTTAATGATTAAGGCAATAAGTCTGTTGCACCCCTTTTAAAAATTTTCACCAATCCCATGCATAAACACAATATCTCCTTTGCCAAGGCTAGTGAACCTTCAAATACTGATGTAATGAATGTTGATACAAATAGTGAACAATATGATATAACTCCAACTATTATCCAGGTTACTCCTATGGATAAACATGTGGGTGCAATAGCCATTATATGTCATAAGGGCCAAAACAATAAATCTCTTAATATCACTTTTTATGCTAAAGATATACTTCAAAAACTTCTTGATGTTCCTCTTTACATAGCTAGTAGAATCTATGATAAGCCCACCAATGGGATATTAATAGATCCCTCTTGTTGTGAGAATGTGATCACAAAATATTTTTCAATATTACATGATCTCTATCAAAATGATTATAATAAACTGACTCCATGGATTAAGACACATACTATTTTTGCATGTCCTATGATTGGATCGATCATGCTCCCATTACAAATAGGACCCAAAACTTTGGATGTTCAATTATTCCACAATTGAATCAATTTCGTTTGTGGCTAGGCCACCCTTGGATTCACTCAATGAAAGCCATCTCATTAGTAGTTCACAAGTGTTTGAAGTTTCCACATGGAAATTAAATATTTACCATACACCATAGTGGCTTTAATCCCTTATCCTCTAAAGGTAATTTTTCCTTAGAAGCCTTTTGTCCTGAACCTATGGAACCCATCACCCCTCCAAAGGACTTCTTTTTCATAAACTATCAAAATTTCAAAGCCAAATGCATAGTCAAATTATCTCTTGATAATACGTCCTTGTCCACTTCCAGTCCTCCCATCATAGATAAAAACATGCTTCAACCTAAGTCCGACATTGAACAAACCATACAACCTTCTGACCAACAACCCTTAGAAACTTTCCAAACATCATTTAAACAACCAAGGGAAAATGAAACAACTCCCATCATGCCTCCTCACATTAAACAAGTGTGTAAAGCTAAAGAGAAAGTGGTTGAACCATCTTCTTTAATTTTTTTTGTTCTTCTTGCTTCATAAGAAAATGAACCTATAATGACTCAATCCACTCTCACAACTCACCAAATTCAAAACAAAATTATACAAAATTGTGGTGCTAGAGAATTTAGGCTTTGTTAGTCACGAATCAAAAAGAAATATACTCCTGCCTATACTAGGTCATGCAACATCATGAAATAGAGAAATTCTAAGAAAATATGCAAAATACAGTGCCTTTATTCATCCAAAATCAAACACACAATCACCCATGAGTTGCAAAAGATTAAAAAACCTTTTTAAAGGCATTTCAAACTGACTCTTGAGTTTCTAACTAATTTCTAACTTCTTCCCATCATTAGACCCACTTGACCTTTCACCTTCCTAATATTTCTTTAAGAAATTTTGCAAGTTTTTTTCAATTTTACATCTTTGAATGATAAATTCTCAAATTTCTACAAAATTTGACTCAAAAAATTAAATTTTGACCTCCTAACCATATAAAAATGACCCCCAGACCTTGCTACAAAGTTATGACATCAAATTTCAAAATTTCTTCATGGAGGCATAAATTTGTCTAGGTGCTCCTGCACCAATATGCAATGTAATGATATGGAATGGATACAATGTCGTATTTTTTTCATTATATTTTCATGATATTCCATGGGATGGATGATATGATACACAAATGTTATGGATGTATTTATTTTTGTGTATTTTCTATGTAATTTATGATGATGACGATGCATATGTATGTATGTACATAAATATTTTATAATGATGATATGGTAATGCAATGTATGTGCATGATATGTGTTCAACAATTAAAGATGATTAGAATAATAAATCCATATTACTTGTCACAACTTAAATGATAATGAAGGATGTATGTTTTATTATATGCTATGGTTGCAATGACTATGCTATGATGATACAATATGTTTATATGTTGATGATTTGTTGGTGCATGATAGATGCATTGATGATGTTTTTCTTAACATTCATGATAGTAGGTTAGTGACGAGAGAAGATAGAGGAAAAAAGATGAATGACCATTAATTTCAATGATTGCTTCAAGAGATCCTGCAATTCTATGATCCACCAAGAATTTATTAGAGATGGTGATGGGAAATGCATGATGATGATGATGAATGCATTATGATTTACTCATATCTCAAGATTGGTATTTTCCATTGTTCATTATTGTTTGATATAGCACATAAACATGATGCATCGAGGTGTTGATAACTAAGATGGTGTTGTATGTAGTGTAATGGAATTTGACTCTACAAATAGATAGGATAGCTCTTGTTCACACCTTGACATACATAAACCTCGTTAGAATGTAAGTTATAATCCTAGAATATATTGGACTAAAGCATATGCAACAGTCAACAACGTACTCCAAACAACCTTCCTACACACAACTAAGCAAGTATACAACAAGATTATTTTACAATAATTATCGATGCCCCATTCCTTTCTCTCTAAATATTTTAGATAGAAATCATCCAGAGGTCCTCATAATGGTTCATTAAGATAAATCATAAGAAAATATCAAAGAAAAATAGTCAATGTTATCTACATCTCTTGCATGTTTATTTTAGCTAAGATGATGTATGATACTAATGTCCATCACTAGAAGGATACATCCTAGGACATATTGATCAAATGGTGAACCATAGATTTTTGGTTCCTATGGGCAACTCTAACTCTTCTAGGGTTTTTCACCTAAAAGGAGAGAGATAGGGCCCAAAAATGCTAAGGGTTCATTCAAATAATGTTATGTGAGATGTTTTCTAAGTTAAGTGAGATGAACTAAATGCAAGTTAGTGACTTATATGACTGAACAAGTATGCAAAACTAATATTTAAACTATGCTCGAAAACACACTGTGCTATGAAAACAATGAACGAAAAGATGAAATAGTGTAGAACAAAAAGAAATAAGATGAATCATAGTGCACAAGATTTGATGAATTTAGAATGTTGGTAATGTTGTCTGAAATTACCAAAATTTCATAGTGGAACTCATTTGTCCAGGGTAGCGAATTAGTCTCGATACTGGTGAAAAAGTGTCAGGAATAGGTTTTTGACTGTCAGTATCCGAAATCTGACAAAACTCAAATTTTCAGTCTTAAGGTGGGACTCATTCACCACTAGTAGCGAATCACCTCTCCCAAAATTATAAGAAATCAAGAGACAACTCTGCAACACCAGATCTAGAAATATCTACTTGTTGGGATGTTGAAGTCAATTCTACAGGAAATGGATATAAAACTTTCTCCAAGCTTGAAATACAATTGATTTGACTTAAAGCACCTAGTTGACTTGTTGACCAATCTTCAACACGAAAAATCTTGTTAAATCTACACACAAAATTCTACAAACACACATGCAATAGGGGAAAAATAGTTGAGGGTTATCAAATAGGGGTTTTCCTTTCTCAAACCCAAATTTTGGTAATCAAACCCTTAATGAAAAAATGAAATGCGAGAGAATGATAAACTAGCATGCAATTGATATCAATTTACCAAACCCTTGATGGTGCAAATTTGAAGTAATGTCAATGGATGCTCCAAAGTGCTTGAATACTTGAAATGATGAATGATATTGCAGGAGATGTAAAATGAGGTGAAAATCACTTATCTATAAAATCTTGTGCCGTAGTTACCCATTCATACCTCATCACAAGCCAACATAAAGTGTTTTTGAATAAAATCCTGAAAGGTATTTAAAAAAAAAAAGAATTTGGAGCCAAGGAGGACTCATTTGCCACCCATGGTGAATGGGTCTAACCTAGGACATGGAAATGGCTGGGTATATGTAGGATCACCATGGAAAAAACAAGCCCTTAAGTGGCGAAAAATTCAAAAAAATTAGAGTTAGGCAACTTGATGTAAAAATTTCAATAATTTATCTATATTATTTCAAAAATTTGTAAGAGTAGAATTTGTGACAAATTAAATGTAGTTTCTAAACTCCTATGTTTATTTTTTTTTAAATCTATTTGGTTAAATTTCAAAATTACAATGTAGTAGTACTTAAATTTCAAAAGGAAAAATAAAGTAGGTGTTTGTCTAACCATCCTAACCACA